>LNAC01000031.1:5001307-5213205 GCA_002007465.1 Ailurus styani
TATATATATATATATATATATATATATATATATAATGTGCTATATTCTTATAGTAAAGTAAGATAGATAAAAGAAAATGTTAAGAAAATCATAAGAAAGAAAATATATTTATAGTAATGTATGTATTTTTATTGAAAAAAATCCACATGTAAGTGGAATGTGCAGTTTAAACTTATGTCGTCCAAGGGTCAATCATAATTCCAAGTAAAATAAATGACAGTGTTCAGTTCAACAATTTATAGAAACGGAATACCTCAATACACAATTTCTCTTCCTTAAGAAAAATGGCCGGAAAATATTTCAGTATATGGTATACAATTTGTGTGAATTACTACATGTGAACAACATAGAAACAAAGTTCCTGCTCAGTGAATATATATACTTTTTTTATTGTTGGGGTTTGAGGCTGTTTATTGTGGTCCCATGAAATTTTGGAGGTTTGCCCTCTGGTAATAGAGCTCCAACCAATGGGACAATAAGGTTAAGCAGTGGGGTCATCGGCCTCAGTGCAAGGAGATGGCACACAGTAGCCCAGAAGATCCCATACTTCGCTCCATTCACTTCATTATTCATTCAGCACATAGATACTTTGTGTAGATTATAGATCAGGCACCACTAACAAAAGGCAAATTTTACATGTTGGTAAGTCTCTGCTGTGCCTCCTATAGAGCCAGACCTCATATAAGCACCAAATAAATGTTGGATGATGAAGAATGATAATTCATCTATGCCTGTGAAGAAGGTCAGGGAGGGCCTTCTAGCACTCCAGCTGTTAAATAGAATAAAATCCTCAGTGAAGTTACCAACCCAGGAGAGAGTCTTAAAAGTAACAAGAATTATGAGCTGCTTTTGACAAGAGAGGTAAGAATCTAGCCAAGGGACCATGGAATGTTGCAAGAGTCTACTTTTTAAGTGTTTTCATGAAAAACACACTTACTTACATTTTGATTACATGACTGTTGAGAGGAATGTTTTGATCTAAAGAGATGAGTGCGTATGGAGCAGGCTCACCTCTTTGGAGCGCTTAAAGCTCTTATGAAAGAAGAAAAATGAGAGAGGAATTCCTTTGAGTGGCATAGAGAAAAGTAAACACACTGATTCCATTTTCTCCTTGGAGGAAAATGTGTAGAAAGCTAGATCTTGAGCAGTCTGAGCAATTTTCACTTGCGTGTAAGATGGGAGCTCATTGTTAGGGGTACAGAGGGAAAGAAGCGACCTTCTGTCATTTCCCATATGTCGGGAGAATGCTTTTATAAAGACTTAATTCAGGAGATGCAGTTTATCAACAGTGGCTATAGACTGAATATCAGTGTGCAGAGGGACTGAAGCTACCAAGATAAATGGTAAGAGTGGGGTTATGGAAACTTTGACCAAGAGCCCAGTTACAAGGAAAGGAGTGTTACTGTGGTCCTTATGAGTCCTGAAAGGGAGGCAGGTGAAAAGCGAAATTCTGGACCAAATGGGGAGGTCAGAGGCAGTGGGTAGAAATCTAACAGGGGAAAGACACAGGAAATAGCCAGACAGAATCAGAAAATATAAAACTATGTCTTCATCTCAGTTCAGACCAGGCATGAGCAACCAAGTAAGGGACTGAGTCCTCAGAGGCGGAATCACAGACTCACAGGTTAGGACACAAAGGCTGTGGTTAATCCTGTGGTTGACTTCCTAGCCACCTTCAAGGACTAACCTTCGTGTCACAAGCCAGTGAGGGTGAGTTTGGTGGCTGGTGGTCTTTGCAGCAGACAGATCCTCTGAGTCTGCAGTTGTCACTTGCATTTTGATTTTATGTGTGAATGGCATTTGAATTTCTCAAAGCAATTCACACCTATTATCTTGCTGATTCTCATGATAGATCTTTGACATAGATTGGTGTAGATACATAATTGTGATTTTTTTAGTATCAGGAGAAATGATTCCACACAAAACCATCAACTTGGCCAGCTTCATTTCTACTATTAAATATCACAGATTCCATGCCACTTATGCAAAAAGGGAAGGGTCCTAGTATTGTTGAGTGTTTTTTATCCTTCCAGAGAACAAAGTGGGATGGTCGAGGGTGATTGTTGTGTTTATTTCCTTTGGTTTCAAACTGAGGCACAAATGACTAATTTTTCACCAAAAGGTCAGCTGTATTTCATTACGTACAGTTGTCTATGGGAAGTCACTACTCAGCAAGTAATTATATTTCTCAGCCTTTGTTTAATCTAAGTGAGGACATATGACTACTTCCCACCAATGACTCGTGAGTAGTAACTGTCACTTCTGGGTCAGGGCAGTTAAGAGGTGGGTGTGCTTTAATCCTTCTACCTCTTTCTGTCGGCTGGATGCAAGGGATTCCCTCTAAGGCCCTTGGGATGGCAGAGCAACCAAATGGGAGGAGCTTGGGTCCTTGATTGACCACCTGGAAAAAAGCCATCTGCTAATTAAGCCTATTCACATTAAAAAGTGAGAAGCAGATTTATGTTGAGTTAGGCCACTTGGGGTTTATGTTCAGCATTTGTCGTCACCCTATGTAATTCCTTTTACAAATGGTAATTAAAAAGTTGCCAGATTTAGTAAATAAAAATATAGGACATTAAGTTACTAAAGCCACAGGCGTGAGCAAGTGGAGACCATTAGCATTCCAAATATATATATGTGTGTACACACGCACACACATACACATATTTTAGGGTTGTTGTTTTATATATATATATTTAGAAACTGTAATTGGAAAAGGCATTAAATCAGTCAAGCAGAATACTGAATCATCAAATGGTGATACTCAATACATAATATATCAAATTGATAATAGATTTGAGAATTTACAGCATTCAAATATTTAGCCATTCTTACTTAGGTAAAATATTCTCAGTCCTAAAACAATATCTAATGTTATCAATGTAAATTTAAAGTGAAGTATGTAAGTCTTTATATCTTAATATAGTAACATAGGCTATTTAAAAAATGGAAATCCAAAATTGTTAGATTATGTCAAAAGTATATTTATAATTATGTTCCATATTTTTAAAAAAGTGAATAAGTTAAATACTTGATTAGTTATTTTAAACATAGTTTATTGAGCATGAATTCCTAATCCTTTAGAAGAATGGGAAAACGTTGCTATTATTTTTGTATTTTTTTAACAAAAATTCCATAATATTGCTGGAAAACAAGAAAGGGTGTCAAGAGTAGAAGACAAATAATGATAAATTTGCAAAAGTTACTGAAGCAGATTGGGTTCACCTCTAATTCTGACTCTCAGGAAAAGGTGAATCAGCATGAGCTTCTTACTGGTTTCCCCTCCTGGAATTAACTCTGTAGAAACTATAAAAGGAAACCAGGAAACAGAGTAGGATGATATTTGTGTTTCAGTGCATTTTTTTAAATTCTAGAGGATATCTTTCAGGGTCATTTGAGCCTGAGTCTATGATGCCCAGTTAGGACTCTTTACCTTACAGAGGACTGAGAGCAGGGCAGATCGACTACAGACAGGCACTCTGTGCTCTCCAGTAGAGATTCAGCTGGCTTTTCTTCTCCCCGTGGAATAGTTTTTTGCGAATTGCATATTCATTTAAATACTCCTTACTCCTTTCGTCTTTAAATGTGTCTTTCAACAGATTCTTTTTGAAAACTTTATTTTATTAGAGGGGTTTTAGGTTTAAAGCCAAATTGAGGTGAAAGTAGAGACAGAGTTCCATCTCCCTGTCCCCACTGTCCTCTTTCCCAGAAACTTCCCTAACAACATCCCCCACCAGAGTGAAACATTTGTTTTAAATGATGAAGCTACAGGGCGCCTGGGTGGCTCAGTGGGTTAAAGCCTCTGCTTTCGGCTCAGGTCATGATCTCAGCGTCCTGGGATCGAGGCCTGCATCGGGCTCTCTGCTCGGCAGGGAGCCTGCTTCCTCCTCTCCTTGTCTCTCTCTCTCTGCCTGCCTCTCTGCCTACTTGTAATCTCTCTCTCTGTGTCAAATAAATAAATAAAATCTTTAAAAAAAAATAAATGATGAAGCTACATTGACATACTGAAGTCTTTTTTAATAGGGTTTTTTTTTTAAGATTTTATTTATTTATTTATTTAATTGACAGAGAGAGATTACAAGTAGGCAGAGAGGCAGGCAGAGAGAGAGGAGGAAGCAGGCTCCCTGCTGAGCAGAGAGCCCGATGCGGGACTTGATCCCAGGACTCTGAGATCATGACCTGAGCTGAAGGCAGAGGGTTTAACCCACTGAGCCACCCAGGCGCCCTTAATAGGGTTTTTAATAGGGTTCACTCTTGGTGTGGTACATTCTGTAGGTTTTGACAATCGTATAATGACGTTTACCTACCACTATCATAGTATCATACATGCCCTAAAAAACCCCAAACCAAACTCCTCTCTCTCTCTCTTTCTCTCTCTCTCTCTCTCTCTATATATATATATATACACATACATATGTATATATATATGTATATGTATATATGGTATCCAGTTAAAATTAGATTTTAGATAAATAGCAATAACTTTTAGTATAGTAGTCATTTATAAGAATAAATTTAAGTATATTGTAAAAATTTCATGCATATTATACTAAAACTTTATTCACTGTTCATCTGAAATCCAAATTTAACTAGACATCCTGTATTTTATCTGATAACCCTAGAATTATGAGTCAGCAAATTAAAGTGTTGGTGACATAATTGTGTTTAGATCATTAAGTATGACTTTGTTGTATGAAACCTTTTATTTTGGAAGAGATTTGTTTATTAGCAAATGTTTTCTTTAATCCTACCCTTTATAGTGGATTTCAGAGTTTAAAACCCTAAGGCATTTACTGTTGCAGATAATGTGAAGTGAGAATTTGCTAAGGGGCTGCTTGTAAAGTTATCCTGAAAATGAATAATAGAGGGAAGTGGTAAAAAAATAAAATGGGAATTAAACATGAATTAAATGTTTTACACAGTAGATTTTTTTTTAATGAAGACCAATAATTCTACCACTTTAGTTTCATACCCTTTTGATGGAGATGAAGGAAAAAATCTCACTGTATTTTCAAAGTAAATTATGCAGAGCTCAGGAACACCATCACTGCACGGTGGGCTGGTTCTTTTTCTGCCTCACTATGAAGTCATAGAAAATAAAATATATGAATTTACATGCAGAAGTAATAAATCATAGATACAAAGAATTTCAGAGAATTAGCAATTAGAGAAAATAAAAAATTGATTGACGTTATGGTATCTTAATCAAAACTTCTTAACATAAACTAGAAAATCTGTAAGAAAAGTGCCTTTTCATAATAAAAGCAGGAGGTAACGAATGTGACAGATTTAAATTAAGAGAAAATTAGTGTTTCTCTACTATCATTTAATTAAATCGCCCCCCCTTTTTTACAGAGAAGGAATGGAGACCCAAAAATTATGAGTATGCCTCAAGACACACAACTAATTAGTGCTATAAAACCCAACCATGTGCTTTTTTTCTTATGTTCATCTCTTTCTCCTACAGAGAAATTCTTGCAATGGAAGCAAACTGAGAATAAAGACCAAATTCTGTTTCATCACAATCCGATTAAAAAAAAAATTCAATTTCATCATTAAGAGAACAGTACCTACATTTAATTGCCCTAAAGCACAAAAGTATACCTTCTTTTATATGACACATCTTTCCAATAAGAGTGGCATATCATACAAATTCTAGATATTTAAATGTCAAGACAAGGTTTGTATAGGACTGAATACACAGTATTGCTCAACACATGTTAATGAGTACTACTACTCTATATAATGATAACATTTTATATGTCACTGGTTTTTTTTCCTTTCATTTGAAACAGTGAAGGGATTTGCTCTGCACGAATGAACCAAGAGAACATTTAGAATACTTCCATAATAAAGGATAGATTTTTACTGTTAAGTCAATGCCAACTAAGAAACATAAATATATTGGGACTCTAGCTCAGTTAACATACAGTATCTGTCTAACCCCAAAGGTCATGCTATCTGTTACATTGGCAACTGAGGCCATGTTCATTCAATAGTTATTGATCATAGACTGGGAAACAGGCACCGTGTGAGGCCCTGGCACAAAGGTGAGCTTTTCTCATTCTTTCCACTTCACTGTTCTAAATCTTTAACTCCTTAAAAATAAACACAATATTAAGGTATTTTGGGGAAAATAACAATTAGAAAAGTGTACTTGGGGTAGATTCATATACAGAGAAAACAAATTTTTGAAATATACATTTTTATAAACTCAAGTATAGGATGCCTGGGTGGCTCAATGGGTTAAAGCCTCTGCCTTCAGCTCAGGTCATGCATGATCTCAGGGTCCTGGGATCGAGCCCCGCCTCTCTCTCTGCCTGCCTCTCTGCCTACTTGTCATCTCTCTCTGTCAAATAAATAAATAAAATCTTTAAAATAAATAAATAAAAACCCAAGTATATTTTAATAGCCAATAAAGTTAAAATTCTGAAAGTCTGGGTAGCATAGCCTTGTTCAAAGAATAAGAATGATATTGCTAATATTGCTTTCTGGTTTAGGCCATTTTGACGATGTGACTTAATATTTAACCCTTCTTCCTGCTAATATTGCGCCTTTGCTGAGTGGAGCCAGAAAATGGTCCCAGATGGTGCTGTCAGGTTTATATGTAAATCCTCAGGGAGAAGCACGAAGTTAAGTAATGTTCATACTTGACAGATAAATGGTAATAGTGACAAGGAATCTCACTGTTGGAGGATGAAGTAAGCTATTATTGAAGCTGGGAGAAATGAAAGTAATCTAAAATTTTCCTTGCCACCAAAATGATGTGCATACAGCTTTCAGTTTCTGATTGGATCGTGGCATTCCATTAATATTTTGGCTGAAATGTCTCATAACCATACAATGAGTCTTTTAAAAATTATTCTTTAAAAATAGTTCGTTAACATCTTGCTGACATAATAGTCTGTAGGCTTAGCCACATGTGTGGTAACCTGACTGTTTCCCTCCTAGCCTATAAATGATCTGAAAGAAGTCATATCACTTGGTTTTCACTTAACCCTCTTCCCCCTCATGGCTTCCCTCTCCTGTAATTTTAGGCCAACACTGAAGTGTTGAAAAACCCTGCCCAGTAATTGTTTCATTTCTTTTCCCGAAATAGAATTTTTATCATCTTATAAATGAAAAGGCAACCTTCTCCAAGAAATGAAATTCTGTTTATCATGGACTATATGGAGAAGTAGATATAGATCTACGTGTATCTAAATATAACCTTACGTTAGAAGCATCATGGAGGGCACCTGGGTGGCTCAGTCAGTCAACTGTCTGCCTTCAGCTCAGGTCATGATCCCAGGGTCCTGGGATGGAGCCCCGCCATCAGGCTCCCTGCTCAGTGGGGAGCTTGCTTCTCCCTCTCCCACCCAGTCCACTTGCGTTCCCTCTCTCACTGTGTCTCTCTCTGTCAAATAAATAAATAAAATCTTTAAAAAAGGAAACATCATGGGTTTATCTTCCTATAAAATATTACTGGTGCTCTTCTTAGGCTGCTTTTCTTCTCCCATCCCACATTCTTCCTCGGCACCCCTTTACACCAGGAATGTCAAGCTGCCTACATACGAAATGACTTCCAACTCTGTGCCTAGAGACCAACTGACCTCCAGGTGCACATTCTCAGCTGCTCGCCTGACATCTCAACAAGTCTCCCAAATGGACCCCAGCACCTTTCCTACAAAACTAACTCTAATTCCTAAATTCCCCTATACTTCTCTAGGTGATCTATATATAGGAGGATAGCAGAATAATTAAGAGCATAGGCTGTGAAATCAGACTCTTTCAAATCTTGACTTTGTCATCTTCTGTCCTCACTGTCAACCTCTCGGTCCTCACTTTCCTGATCATTAAAGCAGGTGCAATACCTGTCTCTGGGTGTTGAATGAGAAATGAACAGACAATCTCTCAGCAGTCCTAGAACATAGCTTTGTTCTCTAAATGTTAGCTTTTATTACTGTTTCTACTACACGCATGATCAATTCACTTTCTCAAATTAAAAACTAGTAAATATCCTTTTTCTTCATTTATTTTATCATCTGGATACGTCATTACTGCTCCCTAAAAATCTATTTTATCTGTCCTTCCTTTTCCCCCTAACACGACCTTTTTAGTTCAGGTACTCATCATTTCTCACCTAGAATAACCTATCTCCCTGTTTCCATCGAATTCTCCTTTACTATTTGCAATTGGTCTAATAATGTCACTTCTTTGATTACAAAATTTCAGTAACTGCCATATGGTCTGCAAGATAGAATAAAAATTTTTAGCAGTGCATACAGGGTCCTTCATAGTTTGGCTTATTCTGCTGCGTTTCTGATTTCTTCTCCTGGACTTTCTCCATGCATGCCTGCCATCCAGACTTACCTATTTGCAATTCCCCAAACATACCATGATGTTCTCATGCCTCCTTTTTTTTCCCACATGGATTATCTCTTTTGCACATGAACTACATCTCCCTGCTTATCTGCTTGGTGCATTTCTCATTTAATGCACTTAGACTTAAGTCTAAGTCCTTGAAGACTTCACTTCAAGTCTACTTCTTCACAGAAGAGCTCTCTGATCTCTCCAGTAGAGTTTGTTGCTTTCCTTGTCTTTCCATCTTTATTCCTGGTACTTTTCTTATTTCTTTACTCTATGGTGCATCTTCCCAACAAATGAGTCTCAAAGTCTTTATTGTGCACAGCTAGAACTTGTAAAAATTCAGAATCATGGGTCCTACCATCAGAAATTCTAAACCAGGGGCTCCTGGATAGCTCAGTTGGTTGAGTGACTGCCCTTAGCTCAGGTCGTGATCCCGTAGTCCCGGGATCGAGTCCCGCATTGGGCTCCCTGTTCAGTAGGGAGTCTGCTTCTCCCTCTGACCTTACCCCTCTCATGCCCTTTCTCTCATATAAATAAATAAAATCTTAAAAAAAAAAAGAAATTCTAAACCAGTGGATCAGGTTGGAGCTACGCCTCTATATGTTTATGGGATTCCCAGATGTATCTGTGCACATCAGTGTTTTAGACCATTCTTGTGTTTTCCTCATTACTTTATCCTTAGAATCTAGTATAGTACCTAAGGATATATTATGTACCTAACAGATGCTTGTTGGAAATAAAATTATGGCATACTGTTTCTGTTGAGCTAACATACATGGTGATAGAACATATATGGCACATAGTAGGTCATCAGAAAGTGTGTGATGTTTGGCTATATGAATGAATGAATGAATGAATGAATGAATGAATGAATGAAAAGAGCTCAGAGAAGTTGGGGAAACTATTCTCATAGCCCATTGACTCTCTCAAATATTGCAAATGTCAGGTGTGTTGTCTGAAGTTTTGAGCAGTTAAGATTTGAAGTCATAGTTCATCTGTCTGAAGGCATATTTGGAGACATGGTATTGTGGTTTGGAATTTTTTATACTAGATGAGTAGACGGATTCTTTTATAAGAATGACAATCTGTCATAAAAATCAGGTACTCTGAGTTGAATTCTTCTCTAGACATGGTGTCATTCTACTTTCACCTGGTTGTAGACTGGGATGGTTATGTACAGATAACATCAAATACTTTTTCAAAAAATAATCATCTCAAGGATATGGATAAACACTCATCAGAAACTCAAAAATTCTACACTATAAAAAAGATATATTTGAGTCTTAATCATTTGCTTTCGAGTTTAGCCATTTATCTGAAATTACATATGCTGTTTAAATTATACACCTTTTGGAAAATGCTGGGAATAAGTTTGCCATAAACTTTTTTTCTGGATCCCTGACAATAGTGTCCTTAGAACATACTAGATTTAATATTTATTGCAAAAGCATATCCTATAATGTCAAAAGCTATCATGGCCTTGTTAAATTTCCACTTTCACTCTGTTTTTTCTTCTCAGCCAAGTTCTAGAATTAATTTGTACACAGAGGGTTATAAAATTTTTATACAGAGCTCTGTTACATCGAGGTGTGTGGAAAAGAAATCTAGCCAAAAATGTCTTGTGACTAAGATCTCCAGATGAGATTTGCAAGAAATAAATGATATGTAATGACCAAAAATAGCAATGGGATGCGTTTACTGCTTTAGAAATGCTTATAGAAAAAGAGTAAGATGTCACAGTTCAGATGGTTTGGGTCTTTGTGGAATCAACAGCTAGGATCAATATATAACCTATTAATTTTGCACACTTACTGTCAGTTCCACTTACTTACTTCACCAAAGACTTTCTTTAAATTGGATCATACATAATTTCTTCTAGGTATTGTAGGAATTGAAGATACAGGCTTAGACCAAATGCCAATGTTTGACGAACTGGAACAGGGGTTGGCATTTTCTGTAAAGCGTCAGATGGTAAATATTTTAGGCTCTGTAGGCCATTCAGTGTCTGTCATGACTGCTCAATTTTGTCACCATTGCAGGAAAGCAGCCACAAGCAATACATGAAGAAAAGGGCATGGCCATGTTTCAATGCGTTTTTATTCTCAAAAACACGCAGCTGGCTGAATTGGCCATGAGCCATAGTTTGCTGATCCCTGCTCTACAGAAGCATGTTTTTGATTCCAAAAATGAGAAACTAGGATAGGCTGTGGTGGCCGTGGCTTTGTTTGTTCATTGTCTACTTTTCATAACTAGAAATCTTAAACTTTGTTTCCTGGTATTTTTCATGATATATTATTTAGCTGTTATGTCTTAATCAGAAAAATAGATTATGTGCTAATCACTTGCCTCCTCTAGCCCCATCTGCATCACTGACCATGGTTAAGGTGCTGAAGTTTACTCTTCCGGGGGTTTCTATATGGGCAGTCGAATTACTTTGATAGAATAATATGCACTAGAAAATTAACTTTCCATGTCATCTTCATATCTAGAGGCAGTGCAAGTAAATTCATGAAGTATTCAGTTTTTCTGTAGGGCACTCTGGGGCCCAGGGCCTTTATCCTATCTCTTACCTCTCTGGGACCTTGTATACCAGCACCTTGTTCTAGCAAGACAGAAGCTAGTCAACTGGTTAATTTGGTCTAATATCTATTACCTACTTTGTAATGTATTTGGATTTCCATAGGCTTTCTTAAGGCAATTTTAACTCCAAAAAAGTAGAACTCTCATCTATTTATATACATATTTGTCCTTATTTAGAATTTTCACACATGTACTTCAAAAAAGTATTGGGAACCCATGGTCCATCTTAATGATAGCAACACTGGGAACCTTACGGAGGTGGTGTGAGAGCTTTATGGTTAGCATTTAGTCACGCTTCAAATAAAACTTCCCAGTGAGCTTGGCTGCTCTGGAAAGGAAGAATGCATGAGAAAATATGAATTAATAAAGGACCGGCCATGAATTCATGAGAGTATATGAATTATTAAAGTTTCAGGAATATAAATTTTATTGCCAAATCAGTGTGCTGAAATATTTGGTTTTGTGGCTTCAGCTGACCAGTGACATGGATATAAAAACCTCAATAATTTTTGTACAAACATTTAAAGTTAATTACAGGTGGAGGCAAAGACGTTTACAGTAAATGCACAGATTGTGACAAAAGTCCAAGTTTCTTAAATTGGAATCTCATTAGGAATGCCTTTGTTAGTGAGTCATTTAATCTACCTCTCTTTGCTCTTTATTTTCAAAACCAGCATGAGTGTGGCTGTGAAGAAAGCAAATGAGAATTTTAAGGAAATATTGTAAAATATATAGTGCCAGGAAAGTAGTGTTTGTGAACAAGTCTGGTTTGAGATGAGACGGGTGGAGAACAGGAATCATGGAAACTGAAGCTTACTTACCCACACGACTATGTAATGCATACGCAGTATAATTAAAACCCACAAAAGAGGTTTCCAAAGTGTTTGGGCATTTGATTCAGAATATCTCTAACTCACTTTGCACTTCAAATCATCACTTAGGAGTTGTGTTGGTTGGACCCGAAAGGTCTCATAGACAGCCAAGTGTTGGTCATTAGTTTTCTTTTGCTGTTTAATAAATTATCATCAACTTAATTAAAACAGCACAAATTTATTATCTCACACTTTCCATGGGTCTGGAGTCTGGCTGGCACTTCTCTGGGCGCTCTGCTCAGAATCTCACTAGGCTGTACTAAGGCGTCTTCTACGCAGTGGTTCTCACCTGGGTTCTCACCTGGTTCCTTGTGTCTGTAAGTCTGAGTCCCTGCTGTTTTGATGGCTGTCACCCAGGGCTTGCTCTCAGCTCCTAAAGACCACTTGAAAACCTAGCCATGTAGCCATTTCACAGTACGGCAGCTTCTGTCTTCAAAGCCAGCCAGAGAAAACTCTCTCCAGTCTGCTACTACCAGCCTTGTGTAGTATAGCATAAGCAAGGGGGTGACTACCTCCATCCTCTTGGTCAGAGAGTGGAAGCCAAGCAAGGGCAAGCCTATTCTATCATATTCACAGATCTCCTACACTCAAGGGAAAGGCATTATATGGGGCATGAGCACCTGGGGTTAGGAATTGTGGGGGCCATCTTACTGAGTAAGAGTTCAATAGTCTTGCCAAAACTCTTCCTCAGAACATAGGAATGTCCTGAGCCTGGTTTTCCATAAATTATATGCTCTTTCCTGCCTTTCCCTTCTTACAACATTGACCTCTGCAAAATGCTTTTAATTTTTAGCTCAACATCTCCTCACCTGTGTCTTTATGTTTTAATCATGCAAATCCTTACTTATCTTCTAATCATTCTTCAGTATACACTGCATATGAGTAGAACTCTAAATAGCTAATATTTTTCTTTAAAGCAAAGGCTTAAAAGGAAAATTTGATTTTATTAATAATTAATGGTGTGTTTATATTTCTAATGCCATCTATTTTGATTCTATTCATATTCATTAGATATATTAACTATAAAATTATGCAGGCTTATACTTTCTATTTACCAAACATAGCTACCCAACATAGTGCCTAAATTGTGGTGACCTCTGTCTTCTCTATAAATCCCATGCAACTCATCATATTCTCATTTTAACCAACTTTCCTTTATGCATTGAAAAAGAAAACTTCTCTAAGTAGGATCTCACCATCAAGTTTCTCCGTAATAAAAAATGGGAAAGCCAGAATTTTCACAGAATTTATTCATCATGGTCACACTTTTCATTAAAAAAAAAAAATTCTGGTATTCAACTTTATTATGAAAGGTGCATCACAGTTAATTTTTCTAATATTCTAGGTACTCTAAATTTCATTATCTTTCTTTGTTGTTGCATTTATTTTAAAAATCGCTCTATGTGGGAATTTTGGGCAACACCCTCAGACTTTTAGTTACATGATTGAATCAGTTGTTTGCCATAATTACACAGTGCCCAATCTTTTGGTTTTTAGTTAGGATCCGGTATAACTTCATTTTGAGGAAGTTAATTTTTGTAAGCCAAAAACTACTTAATTAGTATGTAAATGTGGTGGCAGCTGTCTTATTCTTTGTGTTGGACGCTATTAGTTTAGAGCTGAAATGGGACTTACAGTTAGTCTAATTCTGTTCCTTTATTTCACAGATGAAGAAATGACTCCCAAGGGAGTTAACATCTCATAGAAATGCATTCAAAGTTCCGGAATGGTTCCCTGGCCTCGAGTTTCTGTTGGCATAAAAATTTCATTTTGCTGCTTCAGTGCCCTGCACTTTGAATTGTATCACCCCAAACTCTGCAAGCTTCTTTCTAGTCTAAAAGATACATTGTGGTTTAAGTTAATTTTTCCAATATTCTTGGTGCTCTAATTTTCACTAGCTCTAATTTTCATTAGGTGCTCTAATTTTTTTCCTTAAAAGATGTTGGCATAATAGCTGTTAGCAAGAAACAACTGAGTCCTAGGCATGCTCCTAGCTCACCTTTGGCAGGGGACACAGTGTGTCAAATATCTGTTGGTGGCTGAGTGACACCATGTGACAAGATGTGCACAAATACATCAACAATAAAGCAAATACAAGAGCAACCACAACCATGGATAACTCAAAGTTTTCTGTTGACAGCATCGTTGTTATGATATCAATTCAAAGTGAGTAAAATGTTAAATGTATTTTACCACAAAGGAATATTTCTTGTAGCATTAAAAATTATTTAGTATTTCTTTCAGGCATGATTTTCAGAGAAAAGAGATAAAAATATAGTCTCTTAATTTTTTTAGAAATACAATAAAAATCTTTGATTTTATAGAGACAGGTGTGGATAATTTAAAGGCCTTTAATTACTCATTCTTTGTGGAGAGGGGAAAAAAAAACAAAAAAACAAAAAACTCTCCTTAAACACAAAGACTGCTCCTAATGAGGCGTCAGAATCCTGAAGACCATTCTGGCAACTGAGAGCTTCATTTCCTCTTTATGGGAAAGCATTTTGGCTCAGTACCTCCCTGATGGCTTCTTAGAGAGAGAACCATGGGGCAGATTTAGGGACCCATTTTTCACTGCTTCAAAACTTTATCTGTTGCTATCACAGAGAGCTTTTCAAAATTCTGTGCAAACTTGGACGTTTGGGAGCATTTTCTCTCATTTCATCCTCTCCCTTTGTCCCTGCACGCAGGTCCCTGAGGGTCTGGTGGCCAACTGACAGGACCACAGTGGCCTGAGCCTGCCCTCAGGGGCACAGTTCACTGTGTGTCTGACCTGCTGAGCTGGTTAGTTGAATGGCTCAGGATTCAGTCTGGGTTACTTGATCTTTTCCTGTGTTTACAGTGATTACTATAATGGCATATTGTTATGCTAACGGATGTGTCTATGTTTTCTTTTCTTTCCCCTCCGTGGAAAGTTATCTCCTCACCCCCGACCCTGCTCTGAAGGAATATTTGCCAAAGGAACAAAACAAAGCAATAGAATCGTCATTAATGAAGCTGAAAAGGTCTAGGTTCGCTTTCTGGGTCCAAACTTAACCGCCTTTGTAAAGTCAGTATTTTTCCCCTTATCTGGCAACATTCCCTAGTTTCTAAATGAGAATTATCCTTGATATTATCTATATGTCTTGTCATGAACCTCCAAAGAGAATAGCCTAGAGTTCAGGCCCCGAATCTGTGGGAAATCTTGTACCCTTCCTATAGAAGGCGTTTCTCTGGCTTTTAGATTTCAGTGCGCTGTGCCTGAGGCTTGTTGCCCAAGCTCATTTCCCTTCATGCCTAATTTGAAGATGCAAAAATAGTGGAATAGAATTTGGAACGATCTTGGTGTTTTGATCAGATTTTAAATGAGGAATAAATCCAAATCATCTCTCATTTTTGAATTTCCATTGAATCTCACTAGGGTGGTGGAGGGCAAGTCACATTATTTTTAGGCTTTATTTCAGTTTTTCTTTCATTACTCTTTTAACTATATGAAATTATTTTAGATTTTAAAGACTGGTGTAAATTGCATTCATATTCCAAAGCTTTTTTTCCCCCCATACTGTTCAAAGGAAAGATAAATGGCAAAGTATTATCTTTGGCTATAACCTAGAATATTCATCAGTAAAGATCTAAACAAGTGCTGGCATTTGAAATTGCTGGTTATCTAGGGAGGGAGATTAGGGATGTTGCTGGGGTGTGTGTGTGTGTGTGTGTGTGTGTGTGTGTGTGTTCATGCGTGTCGTGAAAGTGGTCAGGGGCTGTTCTAGGAGTGCTGGCCTTTCTGGTTGGAGGCATTGAGTCAAAGGATAGAGCAGAGAGGAAATGCCAGTTAAGAGGCCACTGCTGGTAAGGGGAAAGGATTTTGCCTGAACATCAAAATAAGTGGCACGTGGTAGGATCTCCTAATCCTAATAGCTAAGCCAGAGGGAAAGATGGGGAAATGGGGAAATGGGTTGACAGAATTATGGAAATACAGCATTAGTGAGAGTCCAGTGTGGTGTCAGTAATGAAGTGTATTTAACTATTAGATCCTTCTCTAGTGGAGCTGTAAATAATGTCCTTCCAGATGCTATCACATGATAATAAGCTTAATGCAATAATATTACATTTAATATATATATGAATTATATATATATTATATATATATATTCTTCCTGTGACATCATTTTTAGATCCTATAGCCTTTAGACACAGGAAATAAAAATACAGTTAACTTGAGTGTTTTTTTGTTTTGTTTTGTTTTTTACTTTCTTAGAAGAAATGTTAAATACTTCTAGTACTGTCATGACAATCAAAAATGATATGGTAATCTTATTTCCTAGTAGAATAATATTCAGTTTATTCATAAATTGGATTTTGTTGTTGTTAACTTTAAGTCTGTGTTTCAATCCAAACATAGTTGGATAAGACTGCTAATGAGAAAACCTCTCAGCTAAAATCAAAGTTTCTACTCTTAGACCTCACATATGATTCATGAATTCTTACTTTAGGACCCAAAGTATAAAATTTAATTACCTCCTTTTCCAAAGCTGATCGGAACTAGTGGTATGGAGGGAGGTCATCCTGCTAGAGGTCGTCTCCTTGACAGCCGAAGATACAGTCTGATATTGAGGGAAAAGAGAAGGTAGAAAGCAGAGACATAATTGTTGCATTGGTTATGAAAATAAAGATGCTTATAACATTCCAGTCATCAACAGAAGTTTGAATTATTATCATTAGGTTATATACTGAAAACAAATGTTGAGAGAGGAGTCTCCATTTTAGGATGCTTTCATCAAAAATGGTTAAAATAAAGCGGTGCCTGGGTAGCTTAGTTGGTTAAGCTTCTGACTCTTGATCTCAGATCAGGGCTAGAACTCAGGGTTGTGAGTTCAGGCCCCGTGTTGGCTCCCAGCATGGAGCCTACTGAAAAAAAAAATGGTTAAAATATGAAAATGCTCTTTTCGTGACCTGAGAAGTTGAGGTCCTGTTTCCTATAAATTTTACTTACTTACGTGGAACAGTTCATTCTAGAAATTTATAGTAAAATGTGTTGTTCTTAGAGAACTGGGCCAATTTGGGGCCTGTCAAACAGAAACCTTGTTAAAACCTATGGGCCTGTTGGTAAAGATGGAGCCCAGCAGGTGTCCTGAGCTGCCTCTGCTTTCTCTGTGGGTCGTTCTGTCAAGGGTGAGACAGTGTCCCAGTGGGCGGGCTTCCTGAGCAAGAAGGGACTGCCTCTGATACATGGGAGTCACGGTAGGCAGGGGAAAGAACATTCTCAGTAAACCATGGTTTTGTTGCTTTCTGGCATTGGCCCTTGTCTTTCCTTTTAGAATTTTAATTTTCTTGTCATTAGGAAATAGACAGCCTTTCATTTGCGAAGGGATGTTTGTAGTTTCTACTTGTCTTCCACATCTTTCATTGCACATAAAGCACTAGATTTGTCTTCACAAGCTTGGGTCACTCCATGACTTGAAGCTGCGTAGTTAACTATCATTTACCTTACCATTGATCTTCCTGCTTTTTTAAAGATTTTATCCTGCTTTTTAAAATATTATTTCCGGTTAGTGAACTACCAGGTTTTCATGCTATACACACTGGGGCCAAAGTCAGCAGTCCAGAGCAGTCCTGGACCAGGACCCAAAGAGCTCTTTTCATTCTCATCTGTTCTATGTAACTAGATGCTGAATTTTGACCGGAAGTGGTCATTTGGAAAAATAAAATAAGATAGAAACAGAGAGGGAGGCAAACCGTAAGAGACTCTTAATTATAGGTAACAGAGGATTGCTGGAGGGGAGGTGGGTGGGGGAATGGGGTAACTGGGCGATGGGCATTAAGGAGGGCACTTGATGTAATGAGCACTGGGTGTTATATGCAACTGATGAGTCACTAAACTCTACCCTGAGCCTAGTAATATACTATACCTTAACTCACTTGAATTTAAATAATATATTTAAAAAAATAGAAACAGTCCTTTGTTTTTTTCCTCAAATGGAAGTTAAATGTATAACTTTTAGTGGCTGTGTCCTTGGTCCACAGTCCCTGCTTATATTTATTTTGTTTCTTTATCCATAGTAACTGTAATAATGGAAAAAACAATGATAATTTTCAGTTTTCCAGGAACTGAAGTCTTTGATTACATATGTCTGCAAGGAAATGTGACATAGGGTCTAATCTGGAATGAAATTTCCAAGCATGCTGAGGAGTTGTTCCTTGTTCAGAAATCTCATGTTTGATTCCTAATTATAAGCACAAGTTCTATTTTAAAAAGTTATTATTTTTCCTGTTAGCTTTATTTCTTGGCAGGGAGTTCAAATTAGTACTAACAATAGGACACATGATAAGCCATGAGTCTTGTTAACTGGAGACTTGGCAATTAGGAGAATCACGTAGTGCCTTTCTGGAGACAGTGACCAAGCTAAAGTCTGTGTTACGAAAATCCCTAGTAACTAGAGTTAACTCTGTACACAGCCTTCAGGAAAATTGCCTGAGAGCTTTTAGACAGTTATCTAATTTAAAAAAATGAGGATGATTCTAATGACAAATCATTCTGAGTCAATGATGAAGAAAGAAATTTTGAATATATTTAAAAGAAATGAAGTTTGGGATGCCTGGGTGGCTCGGTCGGTTAAGCATCTGCCTTCAGCTCAGGTTATGATCCCAGCGTCCTGGGATCAAGTCCTGCATTAGGCTTCCTGCTCTGTGGGGAAGACTGCTTCTCCCTCTGCCTGCTGCTCCCCCTGCTTGTGCTTTCTCTGACACATAAATAAATAAAATCTTTTAAAACAAATGAAGGTTTAGTTCCTTTAGTTCACAGTAGCTCTTGTACAAAAACATTTTTTAAGTGTGCAATAGACAACTGTGGTTATCTATTAGTGTTGAAAATGGAGACTGGCAATATACACAACACTGTACTGTGTTTACTCAGGTAGGTTTTCATAAAGTCTTCATCAATAACTTTTTTAAAGAAAAATCTCTTAGCTGACATCTTACTGCCTCACATAAGTGTGCCTGATCTGGTCTAATTAAAATATTGACTTAAATGAAGGTAAAAGTTAAATTCTAATATGAAAACCCGCACTGGTATCTGTCTTCCAGGAGCCCCACCCCCAAAAAAATAAATAAAGGAAAGAAAGGAAGGAAAGAGGGGAGGGGAGGGGGAATCAAGAGGACAGTGAAGATGAGCAGGAACAATGACTGCCAGATCCTGGGAGGTGAAGAAACTCTTTTGCCAATTTGGTATCAGATGGCCAAAAGGAGGAAAACACAAGGCAGATGTATGGACCTTTGCTCTTCAGGAAAAAAAAAAAAAAAAGAGGCCAAATCTCAGTTCTTGTGCACTAATAGCTATGATCTAAATTGAACCAGGATCCATGGGTCCCCCAACCATGTGAATAAGTGCTAGACTGTGAGAGGTGTTATCAAGTAAAACAGGTGTCGTTGATTTAATCCATAAAGTAACGTGGGCAATTTGTATGTTTCAAAAGTATTGGGGGGAAAAAAAGATTTGTTCTCTTGAGTAACCATTACAGTCTTCCATTAGTCTTCTCACACTTTTTATTTGGTTAGAGCCTTTCAAATGTCCACCGTGAAAGCAAAAGTTAACTTTCCAATAATAGGTTCCAAATTTGTAGGAACCAGACTAATGAGATTTTTATTAAAATGTCTACTTTTAGTTAGCAGGCCTGACTAAGTTTCTGTGAAAAAAAGTGGCAACTTGGTACGATCCCATCTCTAAGGTTTTTAGGAAAAAGAAATAGTATGGGTAAACCGCTCTGCCTCAGTGTGAAGGGCAGTGAGTGACTTTCTTTTTTCTCTTTTTTTTTTTTTTAAAGAGTTTAAGTGAGTGACTTTCTTAATGAGGTTAGATAACCCAGGTCTTTTGGCTCTGTCTTGTGCTTCCTCTGTGGGAAAACACCTCTACTCTGACATTTCCAGTCATGGGAGGTATCCGTAGCTTTTTCTAGCACATTCTCATTAAATTGTTCTTACAACAAAATCATAGTCCAAAGGTATATTGTGGCAACTGTTTTTCAGATTTCCCCCTCCAAAAAAAGTTTTTACTTTGTGAGATTTCAAATCCTCAATCTGCTAGTTTGTTTTAAAAGTTTGTACATAGACTAATTTCCTGTTGGATGAAAGATTCCTTTTGTCCTCTCAAGGTTTCTTTTGGAGTATGGAGAAATAATAAATGAACCAATTGTGTTCGCATATTTTTTCCTGTTACTTATTGGCCTAGAATACCTTCCATATCATGTGGCCAGTGCCAGATTGCAGACAAGGACATGAATATAGCTAGAGCTTTTGAAAACAGGACTGGAATCAATGGAACGGCTTCCCCAAAGCACAGTTTTGGCAAATATCAATTTTTTTTTAAAGTAATGTGTGATTATTCTTCTGAAGGCAGAATCCTCTCTAAACTTTGTAGACCTGAGACAGTTTCGTGCCATCTCAAATCATCCGTGCATGTGGGAGCAGGAGAGGTGGAAGACAGCAGAAGGCCAGGCAGAGGTAGAAGGTGATTTAGTTCTTGATGAGGAGGCTGTGTTGAAGAAGAGCCTGGGCCAGATGACAGTAAAGGTCCCTTTAACATTTCAGTTTTGTCATTTGAAAATATGTGCTCATTCTTCTCCAGATCATCTGTTTTTTTTAAGCCAAGTATATAGATGTGCAAGTTGATTAATATTCCCATGTACATTTATTATTCAACCATTTTATATGTTATATTACTTTCGGGTATGCAACATAATGATTTATTAAGTCCTACTATGTGTCAGGTTAGGTGCTAGATAATAACACACAAGTTAATGATAATTTCACTTTTGAGGAGTTTCACAGTTAGTGGGGAGTGGGGCCGATAGGCACTCAACGTTGCCCAGACGGAGACAGCTTCTGTGGCTCTGTAGCTGTTTAGTTTTTGGCCTGTGCATCCGGATAAGGAGCTACAAATAGGAATGTTTTGTCTAGAAACTGATCTGTGAGTAGCAAGAATTCCTCTTATCTAGTATCGGGCTCAAAATATCTTTAACTTTTTTATATCTCAATGAGGTTCATTTTTGAGAGTCCTTTTAAAATTCCTTTGACTTGAAATAGTTTGGGGGAAAAAAGAGAAAACCATAAAGAGAAGCTCTCCTCTCCCCAGGGGAGGAGGCACAGGTGCTGCAACAGGCAAATCCCGCTCTCACCTGCACTCGTTGTCCTGGAGCACGCTGCAGTTTCTAGATCTTTTTATTTCCTTAAGAAATTTGCATTTGCCAGGAAGAACACCATGCAAATATCTCTAGATCTCTAACTGTGTTTCTTCATATTGGGTGTATTCTCCAAAGGTTCCTAGGTTACCACCAAGAGTGTAAGAATAATACAGTTGGTCTAGTTCTGTTTTCTTTGTTTTGAGCAGCACATGTTTCTGGCTATTAGCACACACACATTCATTCTTCTATTCTTGGCATTTATATTTTGGGCTTTGACATAAAGAGCTACCTTTTTTGATGAATGTATTAAATCACGGTTATATTTCTTAATTGATATATAATATGAATATTGAAAGAATTCTAAAGGTTTTGAACAAGTACTAAATTTTTTTAAAACTGTAATTTTGGGACGCCTGAGTGACTCAGTCAGTTAAGCATCTGCCTTTGGCTCAGGTCATGATCCCAGAGTCCCGGGATGGAGTTCTGCACTGGGCTCCCTGCTTAGCAGGGAGCCTGCTTCTCCCTCGCCCTCTGACTGCAGCTCCCCCTACTTGTGCTTTCTCTCTCTCTCTGACAAATAAATAAATAAAAACTAAAAAAAAAAACCTTATAATTTTAAGGTCACACTCTAAATAGTTCTTTTAAATATATCTATACATATAAAAGAATATATAAATGAAAACTCTGACAAATTCAACACTCCAGAAAAGGATCTAGTTGAAATTAACTGAAAGTAGGATTGTCATTACAAGATACTAGACAAAATATACTCCATTTGGGCGCCTGGGTGGCTCAGTGGGTTAAAGCCTCTGCCTTCGGCTCAGGTCATGACCCCAGGGTCCTGGGATCAAGTCCCACATTGGGCTCTCTGCGCAGCGGGGAGCCTGCTTCGCCCCTTTCCTTGCCTGCCTCTTTGCCTACTTGTGATCTCTCTCTCTGTGTCAAATAAATAAATAAAATCTTAAAAAATATACTCCATTATTTTGTATATATCGCAAAATATACTCTACATTATTTTGTCCACATATGCTACAGATGCTATTCAAAAATTGTCATCCAGATAATAGGCAAGTTCGAAATTTCACACTCCAGAGGCACTACCGGTTAAAAATCAAGTGAGAAGTAGAGAAGCTAATTATGCATCGTGATGAGGACTCAGAAGAGTGATATGACAGGGAATGGCTGGTGGGGTGAGGGTAGCATGAGGACAGTGGCTTGATGGATTGTCAGAGAGGCTCGCCATGAAGAAGTGATAGTTATTTTGTGAGCCTAGAGGTAAGAAGGCTGATTGACTGTTCCTTCTGTTAGGAGACCTTTTGCTAAACTTTTCAGAGACCCTTCCAGACCAATGTACCAGTTCCGTGGCATTTCTATTTAAATGGTTTGTTTGTATAATGAGGCAATTTAGAAAGGAAACTTGAACTGAAAGAACTGATGATTCTTTCTTTGTCTATGTAACTAATCTAGTGTTCTGTCATAATATTCCTGCTTTTCTAGAAAGATACAGGTAAGTCTAGTGCAAAGATAGTGGATGTGGACTGAGGAACCCAGGTTCTTGTTCAGCCCTGCTGCTACTATCCTCATATCATAGAAACTCCCCGGACCTTCTATAAAAAGTAACACAGCTGGCTTCAATGCTTTCTCCATTCTTATGCAGCCCCCAGAACATCACCACTATCATGAGGGTGTAAAAGAAAAGTCTGTGCCCGCATCATTCAGTCATGGTGAGCTCACTGGCAGACACAGCACAGACCTTCTCCTGGGACAATAGGACGGGATACTAAGGGAAGTTATTGTGAAAGGTGTCTAAAAAATGGGGGAAAATGCTTCTCATTAAAAAATAAATTCAAAGCTATTTGAGAATATTTAAACCTGCATGAGTATTATCTAGAACTGTAGTTTTAATGTTTTTGATAGGACTTTCATTATCATATGCCCTTAATTCAATATTCACATATTAATTCAGTGAACGTATTCTAAGAACGTGTTGCATATAAATTATCACATTCACTTTTCTTGTGGGGAGACGAACATGTAACCAACTTTAGGGGAGAAACCTTTCCTGGTAGTTGACCACACATACAAACAAACAAAATTATTTATTTATTGTTTCTGTTTTACCCCACAAGCATTTGAAGCAGCTTACAATAATGCGTATGTCAATAGGGACAAACGGTCTGGATGAAGTAAGACATAGGTGCAGTGGAAAGCAGTGTTTGATGAGGGCTCAGCAAGCAACAGAATTCCACAGAGCGGCTATGGTTGAGGGGAAATTTCAGCTCTGGTCTTAGCAGTGACCAAAGCTAAAAAAGGAACTCCACATCCATGAAAAGCTGACTCTTCAGGAGGTGCAAAGCCTTCCCTAGAATGCACATCTTAAAGTAATTGCATGGTACTTTTGGACATTCATGTCTATGTGCTAGACATCCTAAGGGTTTTACAAGTATTTTCTCATATAATCTTCACAACAACTCTGTGAACTAAAGACTACCATGATATTTTTTTAAGACTACCATGTTATTGATAACAAAACCCAGGCTTTGAGAATCCAGTAAACTTTACATGCCACATAGTTTGTAACAGTCGAGGGAGGGCCTGCACAACCACAGGACTTGTCTTGGTCATCGCGATGTTATACCTCCCCTGTGCAACACTCCCTGCCTTCTGTAGCTGGGAGCAAGGTCATAACCAGCAAGCCAGCAACAAATACAGCCTTAGAGCTCATAAAGCTGTTGCTTACAACATCTCTGAAGATAAGCGGAGGGCATTGTGCTAAAGGAATTCAGGAAAAAATTTCTGCTGCAAACTGAGAATGAGTGTCAAACACCTGTCTCGGAAAGATTTGCTCACTGAGGTTTAAAATCTAGGCTGTTTCGAGGAATAGATGGAATGTGCTTCACGAGTGATCTGCAAAATGTAATCTCTCTCCATGTGGGCTTGATGAAATTGATCAGGAGATAGGTCCAGGCAAGAGTCTGGAGTTATACTGTGTTGATTTCGAGGGCAGAGCAGTGTGAGGCAGGAAGACTTAGTGGCGATTTCTCTGTCTTAGGTGTTCTGGGCCTTTATGAATTCTCTTGCCCTGCCTCTTCCTAACTGTTAGATTCTGGTACTCAATATCTCAGTGTCTGTATCCATTATATAAGGATAATAATAGTATTTACCTTATAAGACTATTATAAACATTTACAAAACTAATGTATGTAAAAACCAAGAGCTGGGTACATTGTAAGCTCTCTCTGAGCCAACGATACTTCTGTTCTTCACTTCTCCCTAACTTCCCTCTTCCTAGACATTCTTCCCTTTCCACTTTTCCCCTTCTTGATCTTCTTTCTCCCTAACTTCCTTGCTCCCCACCCTTTCCCTCTTGTCAACTTCCCATTTTCCATCTTCCCTCTCCTCTCCTCCTTCATTCCAGTTCATCGTCCCATCTTCGACTGAGCAAATAGTTGACACCTTGTCATGAGTCTGAGGTGTCTAAGCTGGGCTCTTCCTGAGGGGACAGAGCCATCCACTCAGGAGAGCCCCCCCAGTGGGTAACAAGAACCATCCGGGAAGGAAAAAAAACTACAGTCCCATGGGAGCCCACAGAAGTGGGTGAGCAGTTACATCTGCTTGGGGCATTCACCCAGGAGCTGACATTTCTCTGGGTCATCAGAAAGAAAAGAATGGGTGAGATTGAAAAGAGAGGGAAGGGAAGTCAAGGCATAGAAATTGTGCTTATCAGTCCCTATACATGTAAAAGAATCAAGTGTTTTAGGACAATAGAGTCGTTTAGGGACAGATTTTTGAAACTACTCCAATCATGCTGAAATCCACTCTAATTGCAAACTTCCAAGTGGATGCTAAAACCTGATGCTTAATATGTTTATTTTCTAAAATAGAAAATGTTTAATAAACTGGTTTGAAACAGTATACCAGGCTATAATTTTTTTTCTTGGTTTATTAAGCCAGAATCCTATAATGTTTACCGAACCCAATGATATTTCATTTGGCCTGATAACTTGTTCATTTCACAGGATTTTTTGAACTCAAATTATAAACATTATGTCATAATTGTCATTAATATTCTCAGCTTACCACCTTAATGTATATTTCGCTTTCTTTCTGTGTGATCTTTTGGTATTTATGACCCCTGACTAAAAAGTTGAGAATATGTATTATTATTGACTATATTTTTTCATACTAATAGAAACTGTTCATATTTGTTCTGCAAACATAATTTTTTCCTTCATTTTATTTCTCCACACTGGTATTGGAACTATGCTCGATCTAATGAAATATTGATTTTCACATCCCTCAGTGTCTGAGTCTAACATTTTTTATAACTTGGGGAGAAAAAAAGGATATTGGCTTTGCCGTCAGGTAAAAGTGAATTAAGATCCCAGAAAAACAATGTAACATAGAGGTTATAATAAATGATAATTGCTGTCTTGGAGAATGCTATTTAGTCAAAGACGGTAGCAGCAATGGTATTTTGAAAACTGAGAAGAAAGGTTATTTTAATTAATTATATTCTGTAGTAAAGTGTTACAGCAATAGTTTCCCATCAATCACACCTCCCTTTATCAATCCCCCACTCTGACTTTAAGCTTGACCATGTGATTTGCTTTGATGACTATGATATTTGCAAACTGCTGGTAGCAGAGCCTGGAAAAGCACTTGGGGTTGTCTTTTACTTGCTGCTTTTGGAATCCATCTGCTGTGTGAAGAAACCCTAGCTAGTCTGTGGGAGATCTGTGGCCTAGCTAACAGCCAACACTGATGTATGAGACAAGACCATCTTGGAATCTCTAGCCGCAGCTGAAATGCTGTGTGATTGCAGTAGTTTGAATGAGTCATGCAAAAGAACTGCCTAACTGAACCCAGTCCAAACTGCCAACCCACTGAGTTTTGAGGTAGTAAGGCAATTGTTGTTTTAAATTACAAAGTTGGAGAGGGTTTTTTCACAATAATATTCAAATCCTGCATTCCCCTCTTACACATAATCTCACTTACACCATGAGATTATAGATAGATATGAGGGTTGAAACTAGATGAAGTCTTTAAGCACTCTTAGTGGAATAATATTTAATAACTCAAGATATGAAAAACATCGTGTCAAAAAGCATATACTAAAGTAAATAAAACACTTGACACTGGAAAACTTAATTATCTAAAAAATATTTCCTTATTATTTATAATCTCACCTACTTACAGAACAGAATTGAAGTGTTTTGCAGGTAATTAAAAACAAGAGTAGAACAAAAATCAATTTGGTAGAAAAAGAAACAGATGAAAAATAAATACCCAGAATGTACTAATTATTATCATCAGGAGCTCAATTTCAGTCTGACCACCTGGGTAGCTGAGAAAATGTAAAACATTTTCAGTTTATACAGTTCTTATTCAAGTAGGAAGCACACAAATTCACCTGAAGAACAAATCTTTTTTTTTTTTTCCCCATAGGAGAAATTTAGTACATGGACCTTAGTTGTAGACAGGAGATTTTTTACTACAATTGATTTTTGACTGATTTTTGCAGAAGTTACAGAAATATTATTCTAATGGACATTTCTTGTCTCTCTCTTTTTTTTTTTTTTTTAAGATTTTATTTATTTATTTCACAGAGGGAGAGAGATCACAAGTAGGCAGAGAGGCAGGCAGAGAGAGAGAGGGGGAAGCAGGCTCCCCACTGAGCAGGGAGCCCGATGCGGGCCTCGATCCCAGGACCCTGAGATCATGACCTGAGCCGAAGGCAGAGGCTTTAACCCACTGAGCCACCCAGGTGCCCTCTCTCTTTTTTTTAAAGACTTTATTTATTTATTTGACAGAGAGAGATTACAAGTAGACAGAGAGAGAGGAGGAAGCAGGCTCCCTGCCGAGCAGAGAGCCCGATGCCGGCCTCGATCCCAGGACCCTGAGATCATGACCTGAGCCGAAGGCAGAGGCTTTAACGCACTGAGCCACCCAGGCGCCCCATTTCTTGTCTCTTATAAGAAACTTAGTACAGGGCTCCTGGGTGGCTCAGTGGGTTAAAGCCTCTGCTTTCGGCTCAGGTCATGATCTCAGGGTCCTGGGATCGAAGCCCGCATCGGGCTCCCTGCTCAGCGGGGAGCCTGCTTCCCCCTCTCTCTCTGCCTGCCTCTCTGCCTCCTTGTGATCTCTCTCCCTCTGTGAAATAAATAAAATAAATAAAATCTTTAAAAAAAAAAAAAAAAGAAACTTAGTACACATGATCAAATCTTAAATCAGCTCATGACTTCCTTCGAGTAATTAAATGTGATGATTTTCATATAAGTCAGACCTTGATCAGAATCCAGAAACATTTATGTCCACTTTTCCCAGCAGCTCACCTGACTTCTGGCAGCCATTCTCCACTTAAGGAGTGTGTGCAGAATGAACGAATGTATTTATGGAACACTTGCTTGGGCTGAGCTCAGAAGGGAGCACTGGAGGGACTACGGTGAGCACAACAGCCCTGCCCCTGCCCTCCTGTTACCTAGGTAACTGTGGAGACAGGTGTGAATCCAAGCCCTCCAGTACATAACCAGCCACTGTGATCAGTGCTTCAAAGCGAAACACAAGGGACCTAACCAACCTGGGAAGGCTGGAAGGCCCCATTGTGGAAGCAGTGTTAGAGTTGGGATCTGCTGGATCAGGCAGTCCCACCAGATGAAGGAGGGAGAGCACACATGGCAGAAGAGAGAGTCTTTTGCAAGGATGCTGAGACAGCAGGAGCCCAGAGCAGTGAGCAGAGAGCGGGAGGGCGGTCTGAGATGAGGCCTGAGTCCCTGGTCATCAGGCCTTCCTCACACTTAACTTCTTGGACACAGAGAAATTCCATCAAAACACTATTCTGTTTTTTTTGTGTGTATCTTTTGAGTTTTCTCCACTAAGCACATAATACTATTTGTATTGGGGGAAAATTGTTTACAAAAGGTAGCCCCATGAAATATCTTGTAAAGAAGTGTCACTTTGCTAATTTTTCAAGGCTTTGCTTCTTGTTGTACTTAATGTCCTACCCAGCTCAGAGTACTTAATTTAAAAATTCAATTAAATCAGCAAGAGATGGCAAAACACATAGATATAAAAGAAAAAGCACGCTGTCAAATGTGATCGTTCAAATGCCTCTTAGGAGGAAGAGTTATGTGTCCTGCCCAAAATGTTTTATGCAGCCTCTACTGACATTAATAGCATGATAGGATCTCCTGGGGTTCTCATTCTTCAATTCTGCTGATTGTGCAGTGAGAGATGTTGTTGTTGTTAATTATCTATGGATTTGTCACAAATCTTCATCCTTTCAGATAAAATTTCACTTGGAGAAAAAAACTAAAAGTCATTTAGAACAGGGTTTAATTAAGGAAATAGATGCTTGCACTGAAAAAGTATAATTATATTGAAAAATAAAATATAACTTTAAGGAGCAAGACTAATTTCTTGTGTGGCTCATAAACCACAGCTTAAGAAATTCTAAATGTTTTTTGAGTAGTGGCATAACTGGAATGAGGATAGAGCCCTGTAGGATATTTCAAGAGACTGTATGCTTATACATAAAATTATGAATTCTGGAATGCATGGTTACAAAATTAACTTACTTTATTTAATGAAACTCATATATATTCATTCATTCACTCATCCAACCATTCCTTTTTTTTCCTCCTAAAGATTTATTTATTTATTTAAGAGAGAGAGAGTAAGCATGAGTTGGGGGAGGGGCAGAGGGACAGGAAAAGAGATAATCTTAGGCAGACTCCCCACTGAGTACAGAGCCAGATAAGGGGCTGGATCTCACAACCCTGAGACTATGACTTGAACCCAAACCAAGAGTTGGACTTTCAATCAAATGTATACTATGAGACGAGTTTTATTCTAGGTGCTTGGGATACATCAGTGAATTAAAAAGGCAGAAATCCTTGCCCCAAAGGAATTTACATTTTAAGGTAGTATAGGATAGATAATCAAAAGTAAAAGAAGTTAAGTAAATTGTATAGTATGTTAGAAGTGATCAATACTATGATAAAAAGTTAGAGCAGAGTAAGGGGATTGGGAATGTACCTAGACCAATGTACCTTCCATTATAAAATTGTAAATGAGACCTAAATCATAGTAAATAATGATGTTACTTTTTAAAGTTATCTTTATCGTTAAAAAGCCTGACCCTGCTTGAGGTCCTTGCCTTAAATTCCATTTCATGATCACAACCTTGGCTACTAATTAGTCAAATTTTAGGGTTATATTATCAACTCAGTTTATGATCCAGTGAGTGAGAGAAAAGCCCTTAGCATCAAAACTGAGTCACATGAACAGAAATAGGTCTTTTGAGTCAAACCCATTCCCTAAATCATGTTTTCTGGAACTCAGTCATCTTATTAATAACCCTGTGTCTCTCATGCTAGGCCTTGGCCTTTCTCTCTTCTCCTGATTGCAGTGTCTTAGATCTGAGGGTTAAGCAGAAGTGGTATGAGAAGGGCAGGGTTTCCTTCCTTATTTTTAGAGGCGACTCTGACAACATCAAGCTTTGGAAAAGCAGCTCTATTTGTTCCTCTGTGATCCCCAGAGAGCATGAGAGCATTTCATCAGGGGAAAGGGAAATAATTGACACCGATTTTGACCACCAGTAGTTTGCCAGAGTGGGTTGAATATAGAGTGAATGTTGGAATTAATTACAATTAAAACAAAACAGTAACAATAACAACAAACCAACCAAGAATTTTCCTCAAATTTACAGATAATATAATAATTTATATTTAATTTTTTAGAAAGATTTATATTTTTATTTGAGAAAGAGAGAGCATGAGTGGTCGGGGAGCAGAGAGAGAGGGAGAATCTCAAGCAGACTCCCCACTGAGCACAGAGCTTGATCCCAGGACCCTGAGATCATGACCTGAGCTAAAATCAAGAGTTGGATGCTTAATGGACTGTGCCACCCAGGCACCCTAATAATTTATTGAATGAATAATTTGTACCCTTAAATTCTATTTCCTGGAACCTAGCCAAAAAGTCTCTTCCCGGTGGAAACAGAGCACCTAGGCTTTGCTTATGGCCCATCCCAGATCAGTTACCTCAAACTGTCTGGGCGGGGGGGGGGGGGGGGGGGGGGGGGGGAGAAACACACTTTCCGCCACAAAAAGATTGGAGATCCCAGTATGCTTTGTGCCTTCTATTTTGTAGATTAGGTAACTGTTCCTGATAGAGGTTAAGTGAAGACAATTGTGATGAGCCATCTAGGAAAACATACTGCGGTTAGTGAGTTTATTGAGTTACAGGGATCTGAAGCACTAGATGAGAACCATGAAACTTATAAGTTGTGAGCGGAAAAATACAAGGGCAATAACTGGTCCTTTCTGCCTGGTGCTCTCTCTCTCTCTCTCTCTCTCTCTCTCAGATGTCCCTAAACTAGTATTTATGTTAACCTTACATGTTTTTATAAAGAGGATTTCTTTGATCTTTGGAAGAAACTGGACACTTTATTTTCTTTATAATGCTTCATAAGTACGGATATAATTTTGTAACCCCAATAGAATAAACATAGTATGGAAGATAAAGAAGATTTTTGGATAACTAGACATTTAGTATGCATGGTTAGATCAATGCAGAATGAGTGGATTGAATCAGTTTTTCCAAACCTGATAAACTGTGAACACTAATTTCAGGGCAAGTTTAGTTTATGTATACGATTTTAGTCACTTTTTCATTCACTGAGTTGATTGAGCACCTACTATGTGCCAATTGTTATTTTAAACCCTGGGATACACCAATCAGTAACACAATATACCTGTCCTCATGAGGTTTACTTTTTATTAAGAAAAACAATAAACAATGAGTGTGAGGAGTAAAGCAGGACAATCTGATGTCGCTGTGTCATTGCATGGTGGTAAGGAAAACTTAGATGGACAGAGGAAGCCTTGTTGGATTGGTGGACTTTGAGGTGATATTTAAAAGATGAAGAGACAGCCAGGTGAAGAACTGGAGCTATCAAATTCCAGGTCATTGGGGCAAAGGCACTGAGACTCAGGTGGTAGCATGGGTTAATTGTTTAATTGCGGAGGGTTAGATTTTGATCATATTATTACTCTTTTTTCAATATAACAATTTATATGTTTAAAATTGTTTCATAAGAACAGACAGTTGATCTACCTGGAAGTAAACATGTATATAGTTTATTAGTCTGCTTGGGCTGCCATAACCAAATACCACAGACTGGGTAGCTTTAATGACAGAAATTTATTTTGTCACACCTCTGCAGATCTGAAGTCCGAGAGGAAGGTGCCAGCGCATTTGGTTTCTGGTAGGAGCTCCCCTTCTGACTTAAAGAAGAGTCTCCTTGCTGTGTTTTCACATGGTCTTTCCTCTGTGCATGCAAAGAGAGAGAGCTTTCTGGTGTCTCTTCCTCTACTAAAAACGACACCACTACCCTTGAATTAGGGTCCCACCTTTATTGCCTCATTTAATCCTAATTACCTATCTAAAGGTCCTATTTCCAAATACCATCACATTGGAGGTTAAGACTTAAACATAGGAATTTTGGGAGAATACAGTTCAGCCCGTGACAATACTTGAGTCATTTGAACACCTTAAAAAGGTAACTACATCAATTAAGCAAGCAGTTAGATTGGGAGGGACAGAATTCAAAATTGCACATTAGAATGATTTCTTAGTAGTTGATCATTACTCCCCTCTCTTCCATACAAAACATACACATCCTAATGTTTTTGTCCTAATGTTTCAGTGTTAAAAATTTCTTAACCTTTTAAAACATTTTGCTTTTCAAGGATGAAAGTCCAATGCATTCAGATTCTTGATTGCTGATCACTGAAGGATATTCAAAGAAAGATCGTTTGAGTTAATGATAACTCGTTCTAGGTGAAGTCAATATAAATAAGTTAGATAGTAAATTTTTAACAAATTATATTAAAATACAACTGTCAAATACACAGAGAATACAGGAGGAATATGTATTTTCTTTTGATGAAGCATCGAAGTGCCTTTGGAAGGATATTTTGGAATAACGCAGACTGGACTGGCTACAGATTTGTAACTACAGATTTGAAATAGATGCTCAGCACTGCTGGGTGATCCTTCTTTTCCTCTCAAATAAAGTCACCTCCTCTGAGATAAAGTTCTCACTCTGAGCTCTTTTTAAATCTTTAGCAACCTTTCTTAATTAGATATTCCTCCAAATACTTACAGAGAAAATAAACAGAGGTGGATAAGCTATATTTCTACTTCCACTACCAAAATCTATTGACCTTGGCCAGTAGCCTCATAGAATGGAAGTCATATTCCTGCTCCATCTAAGGCCACATCTGCCATCAGGGCCTGGCTCCCAACCACAGCTCAGAGGCTCACTTCCTGCACTCATCTCTCTTCTCTCGTTTCTGGATTTTTCCCCCCTTTTTTCTGGATAATTCCCATTTGGCATGTAAACATGCATTCATGTCACACATTTATAATTAAAGAAGCAAAAACCCTTGTAATTCTCTGAGTACTTTTCCATTCCCTTCACACCTTAAAGTGTTTTTTTTTTATTTTGTTTTGTTTTATGCTTTTCTTCATCTCCTCCTTTTTTAATCCAGTTTAAGCAGGTTTTCATTCTTATTACTTCTCAGAATGGCTTCTATCAAGGTCAACATCTTTGCAGCACCAAAGGCAATGCTAATGATGGTGGTGATAATAGTAAAAGACCTCTATAAAATTTACTATGCACCAGGCACTATTCTAAGTGCTTAGTATGTACTAACGCATTTAATTCTTACAACCACCTGTATAAGGTAGGTACCATTAGAACACCCATTTTACAAATGAGGGGACTTGAAGTTTCAATAACTTGATAAAGGTCTCACTTTTGGTAAGTGGCAGAACCGGGATTTGAACCTGAGCTGTCTGGTTCAGGATTTCTTCTCGGAACACTTACACTATTATCTATACCCTACTTCCCATCTCTGCAGCACTTAACATGATTAATAGTATCCTCCATGAACCACTTCATCTCTAGGCCTCTGAACTATGCAGAGTTTTAAAGTTTATTTTAATTAGTGAATTTTAATTTCTTGCTTTCTTGGCTATTCTCTCTGAGTTGCATTTGCTGCCTCTCCATCCTCCTTCAGCCCTTTAAAGGTTGTAGTTCCCTAGTATTCTGTCCTCAACCCTCTTCTTCTCTCACACCCTAGCCTCATTGCATAAAATACCATCTCTACACTGGTGACTTTCAAATGAGCATCTCTAGTCTGGCCTTTTCCCATGAGCTCCAGACTTAACAGAGTCAATAGCCTACCCAGCATCTGTACTTTGATTTCTGATAGGGATTTGAAACTTAACACTGGCCAAGACAAAACTGTTGAGTCTTCCCACTACTCATCCCTGCAAAACCCTCCATCCCACAAGTATTTCAAGTCTCAATTAATGACAGAAAGGCCATGGAAAGTACATAACTGTATTCCGTGAAAAAGGAACCGTATTCTCTTTGAAGTGTTATTTCGGATTCCCGTGGTCAATCTTTGGATAGATTCTGAAAGCCTATGGAAGTGTTGTGGTAAGAGAGCTAGCACGTGTAACGCAGGAACTGGCTTTCTGTCGTACATGCATGTTCCAGACAGCTATACACAGAGATGCTTGGTCACAGTATCACAGCAAGCTGTCAGGAGGAGACTGGGAATCAAAACCTGAGCACACTTTTTAAGGTAAAAGGAAAGTTTTAAAGCATCATTTTTGAGTCCTTTGTTTAATCCATACATTTTAGAATCAGATTTTCCCATTTTATAAAGTGCCTTTTTCCATTTTATAATACACTGACAGATAGTGTGTGCTTTCCCACACAAATCTGTCAGTTCACTCATTTTTATCTACCACACCCACCTATGGTTCAAATTTGAAAAGTTTCTGAAGCAGAGAATGCCAGTCAGCTAGAGGCAGTTGGGTGAAAACTCAAAAGTAAAAGTAAAAATTCACCACCAACCTTCATTTATCTGTGATCCTGAGCTGCTCCGTATGAGTAACTGCTACATGGATAAAGCCCAGGGACTCTGTGGTGCCTCTCAGGCCCCAGGTTGTGTACACAAACAGGATTGATACACACTAACTCTTTAATTTGTACACGTGACATTAAAAACCTTTTCTCCTCTATGTATTTAGACATCCAAGAATGTCTTAGAATACCTTTATTTGTGTGTTGCTACATGGCTTTATCCAAACAGATGAGATCCTTTTACAATCCGAATGCTTTCTTGGAAAGTAAAAGTACGATCTTGTCCTGAATGGTAAAGTCTGCCTCTCTAAAGCAGCTCGATGATGTCTTTAGTGAAAGGGCGTGACATACATTTCACAGGCGAAGAGGTGGGTGTTTTTCTTGCAAATCCCAAGATAGATGTCATCTCTTAAAAGAAAGGTATTTTCTCTTCTGAAATACACATTATGAATCCTCAGTGATCTCTAAACTTTGGCTGAAGCCTACAGTTAGTCTAAGCTCATAAATCTTGTTAAAGTTTTTTTCTAAACCAGTAAATTAGAAAAATCAAACTCTTCATATGTTATATTCTATTCCTCTAATAGTCAAAGAGAAAAGCCTACTTTAATGATTTTAGTTATTTTTAAATTGTAATTTCAGTATATGTAACACAGTGTTGTATTAGTTTCAGGTGTACAATATAATGATTCAACAATTCTATACATTACTCCGTGCTCATTATAGTAAGTGGACTGTTAGTCGCCTTCACCTGTTTCACCCATTGCCCTGCCTACCTTTGCTCTGGTAACCATCAGTTTGTTTTCTATAGTTAACAGTTAATTCTGTCTTTTGATTTGTCTCTTTTTCTTTGTTCATTTGTTTTGTTTCTTAAATTCTACATATGAGTGAAATCACATGGTATTTGTCTTTGACTGATTTATTTCACATAGCATTATACTCCCTAGGTCCATTCATGTTGTTGCAAATGGTAAGATTTCATTATTTTTTTATGGCTGAATAATATATACAGTAAATACCTAGTAGCGAAATCAGTGGATCATGTGGTAATTCTTTTTTTTTAAGATTTTATTTATTTATGAGAAAGAGAGAGAGAGAGAGCGAGAGAGAGCGCATGAGCAGGAGGATGGGCAGAGGGAGAAGGAGAGAGATCATCCCAAGCAGACTTCATGCTGAGTGTGAAGCCCAATGTGGGGCTCTAGTTCACGACCCCAAGATCATGACCTGAGCTGAAATCAAGAGTCGAACGCTTAGAACTAACCCCGCAGGCATCCCTGGATCATGTGGTAAATCTACTTTTCATTTTTTGAGGAACTTCGATACTGTCTTCCACATTGACCACAGCAGTTTGCACTCCCACCACAGAGAATGAGGGTTCCTTTTTCTCCACATCCTTGCCAACACTTGTTTCTTGTTATTTGATTTTAGCCATTCCAGTAGGTGTGAGGTGATATCTCATTCTGGTTTTGATTTCCATTTCTCTTATATATGAGTGATGTTGAGCATCTTTTCATATACCTGTTGGCCTTTGGTATGTCTTCTTTGGAGAAATGCCTATTCATGTCTTCTGCCCATTTCCTAATTGGATTATTTGAGTTTTGGGTGTTAAGTTGTATAATTTTTTTTTTTAGAGGGGTTGTCTGCAAGTGCTTTAATAGAACTATGTACTCGTTTGCTTTTGGCAAAGGGGTTCTCCAAATGCTTGACTGGATTAATAAATGTGTAATCCCTTCTAGATAGTCTCCCAAGAGCTTAATCCCTGAATACCATGGCAGGGAGGAGGGGGAAGCACACTATTCCTGAAGGAATCCAACCCCATCTGTCAAAGGCAAGTGCTCCCTAACCCTATGGCATTCGCAGTGAGGGTCTGACCTCACGGGCAGACCTGGGGGTGCTGGTGACATTATAGGAAGACACCCATGCTGGACCCCCGCCTAGCTGAAACCTGGATAGACATAGAGGAAAGTAGTACAGTCAGGTGGCCTGGTGTCTTTACCAGTGGCCATCTTCCCACTGAGCCTGGGTCTGGATGGTGGACACCATGGCAACAAGGCAAAAGAAGCCAGGCTGGGGTCCTTGCTGAGATTCCAGGGACATGCAGAACAGTGTACCGATGTAGGTGGACACCTAACCCAAGGAAGGGCTTAAATTGGTGTACTCTCTGCTGGGGTAGGGTTGGAATGAGGTGGGACGGTGAAAAAAGTTATAGTGGAGACTCAGGTAAATGTGCAGGCAGTGCCAAGACTGTCTCTTATCCATTGCATATTTTTTCCTCCTTTGTTGAAGATGAATTGACCATATAATTGTGGGTTTATTTGTGGGCTGCTATTCTGTTCTTTTGATCTCTGTGTCTGTTTTTGTACCAGCACCATACTCTTTTGATTACTACAGCTTTGTAGTATATTTTGAAATTTGGGATTGTGATACCTCTGGTTTTGTGTTTTATTTTTTCCCCCAAGACTGTTTTTTGGCTATTCAAGGTCTTTTGTGGTTACATACAAATTTTAGGATTGTTTGTTCTAGTTCTGTGAAAAATGCAGTTAGTATTTTGATAGGGATTGCATTAAATCTGTAGATAGCTTTAGGTAGTATGGACATTTTAACAATAATTATTCTTCCAATCCATGAACATGAAACATCTTTCTTTTTTTGTGTGTGTGTGTCATCTTCAGTTTCTTTCATCAGTGATTTACAGTTTAGAGTATGGGACTTTCACCTTCTTGGTTAAATTTATTCCTAGGTCTTTCATTCTTTTTGGTGCAATTATAAATGAGATTCTTTTCTTAATTTCTCTTTCTGCAGCTTCTTTATTAGTATATAGATATGCAATGGATTTCTACATATTGACTTTGTATCCTATGAACTTATTGAATTCATTTGACAATCCTAGTAGATTTTTGGTGGATTCCTTAGGGTTTCTATATATAGTATCATAACACCTGCAAACAGTGAAAGTTTAACTTCTTCCCTAACATTTTGGATGCCTCTTATTTCTTTTTCTTGTCTAATTGCTGTGGCCAGAACTTCCATTACTATGTTGAATAAAAGTGGTGTGAATGAGCATCCTTGTCTTGTTTCTGACCTAAGGGGAAAATCTCTCAGTTTTTCACCATTAAGTATGATGTTAACAGTGGGCTTTTCATATATGGCCTTTATTACATTGAGGTCTGTTCCCTCTAACCCTACTTTGTTGAGGGTTTGTATCATGAACAGATGTTGTACTTTGTCAAGTGCTTTTTCTGGATGTATTAAAATGATCATGTGGTTTTCATCCTCTTTCTGGTTGATGTAATGCATTACATTGATTGATTTGTGAATTTTGAACCACCCTTGTATTTAGGGAATAAATCCCAGTTGATTGTGGTGAATAATATTTTTAATGTATTGTTGACTTTGGATTGCTTAGTATTTTGTTGAGGATTTTTGCATCTATTGTCTTCAGAGATATTGGCCTGTAGTTCTCTTTTTTTGTGGTATCTTTATCTGGTTTTAGAGCCAGGGTGATGCGGGCCTCATAGAATGAGTTTGGGAATTTTCCTTCCTTTTCCATTTTTTTGAATAGTTTGAGAAGAGATATTAACTGCTCTTTAAATGTTTGGTAGAATTTACCTCTGAAGACATCTAGTCCTAGATATTTGTTTGTTGGAAGTTTTTTGATTACTAATTCAATTTCATTTTTGGTAATTGATCTGTTCAAATTTTCTATTTCTTCCTAATTCAGTTTCGGGAGATTATGTGTTTCTAGAAATTTATCCATTTCTTCTATTTTATCCAATTTGTTGGCATAGAGTTTTCTCATAGTGTTCTCTTATAATTGTATTTCTGTGGTTTTGGTTGTTATTTCTCCTCTTTCATTTCTAATTTTGTTCATTTGAGTCCTTTCTCTTTTTATGAGTCTGGCTTGAGGTTTATCAATTTTGTTGATCTTTTCAAAGAACCAGCTCCTGGTTTCATTGGTGTTCTATTGTTGTTTTTTCATTTTTCATTTCTTTTTTGTTTATTTCTTCTTTAATCTTTGTTATTTCCTTTTTTCTACTGGCTTTGAGCTTTGTTTGTTCTTCTTTTTCTAGTTCCTTTAGGTGTAAGATTGGGTTGTTCATTTTCTTACTTCTGGAGGTAAGTCTGTCTTAGTACAACATTCACTGCACCCCAAAGATTTTGGATCATTGGGTTTTCATTTCCATTTGTCTCCATGTATTTTTTGTTTCTTCTTTGATTTCTTGGTTGACCCATTCATTGTTTAGTAGCATGATATTTGCCTTCCATGTATTCATGTTCTTTCTGGATTTTTCCCTGTGGTCAATTTCTAGTATCATTAATGTTATGGTTAGAAAAGATGCATGGAGGGCGCCTGGGTGGCTCAGTGGGTTAAAGCCTCTGCCTTCAGCTCGGGTCATGATCTCAGGGTCCTGGGATCGAGGCCCGCATCGGGCTCCCTGCTCGGCGGGGAGCTTGCTTCCTCCTCTCCCTCTGCCTGTCTCTCTGCCTGCTTGTGATCTGATCTCTCTCTGTGTGTCAAATTAAAAAAAAAATCTTTAAAGAAAAGATGCATGGAATTACTTCATTCTTTTTGAATTTGTTAAGATTTGTTTTGTCACCTAATATGTGATCTGTTCTGAAGGATATCCATATGCACTTGAAAAGCATGTGTATTCTGCTGTTTTAGGATGAAATGTTCTTCTGAATAAGTTAGACTCATCTGGCCCAATGTGTCATTCAAAGCCACTGTTTCCTTGTTGATTTTCTGTTTGGGTGATCTGTCTGTTGCTGTAAAGGTATTAAAGTCCCCTACTATTATTGTATTACTATCAATTACATACTTTATTTTAATAGATGCTTTATGTATTTGGGTACTCCCATGTTAGGTGCATAAATATTTAAAATTGTTATATCTTCTTTATCAAGTTTTCCCTTTATGATTATATAGTGTCCCTCTTTGTCTCTTGTTACAGTCTTTGTTATAGAGTCTATTTTGTCCAATAGAGAAGTATTCCTGTCCTGGCTTTCTTTTCACTTCCATCTGCATGATGAATGATTTTCCATTCTTTTGCTTTCAGTCTGCATCTGACTTTAGACTGGGTCTGAAATCTGGAGGCAGCATATAGATGGGTCTTGCTTTTTTTTTTTAATCAATTCTGTTACCCTATATCTTTTGATGAAGCTTTTAGCCCATTTACATTCAACGTCATTATTGATAGGTGTGTACTTACTGCCATTTTGTTACTTGTCTTATGGTTGTTTTTGTAGTTCTGTGCTGTTCCTTTCTTCTCTTGCTCTTTTCTCTCACAGTTTTCTGGTTTTCTTTAGTGATGTACTTGGATTCCTTGCTCTTTATTTTTTGCCTCTCTTACTGGTTTTTGATTTGTGGTTACCATTAGGTTTGTATATAACATCTAATGCATGTAACAGTCAAGGTTAAGTTGATGGTCACAAGTTTGAACTCATTTGTTACTTCTCTCCTCTCGCTACATTTTAGGTATATGGTATCATAACTTAATCCTTTTATTTGGTGACTCCCTTGACTGGTTTTTATAGATATACTTAATTTTACTGATTTTGTCCTTCCTATTTTTCTTACTCTCATTATGGTCTTTCCTTTCCACTTAAAGATTTCCCTTTAACATTTCTTATAGGGCTGGTTTAGTGGTCATGAATTTCTTTAACTTTTGTTTGTCTGGGAAATTCTTTATCTCTCCTTCCCTTCTGAGTAATACCCCTGGTGCAGAGCATTTTTGGTTCCAGGTTTACTTCTTTCAGCATTTTAAATATATCATGTCATCACTCATTGAAATAAAGTTTTCAGTCACAAATCTGAGCAGCTGTGCAGGACTGCTTCTGCAAGGGAGAGAGCAGCAGCAGCTGGATTCTGCACATAGCTCTTATTTTATTTTATTTATCAGAAAAGAAAGGACAGATGCATCAAAGTGTGGGAAAGAGTACAAAAGGATGGTAACTATCTTGAAGCTGAAAAGCAGCCTTGCAACCTCCCCTACACACTGGCATGCAGGGAGGCAGTCATGGGATGAGGGAGGAGTGGGATGTTTGTGTTAGCAGTCACCAGCTGCAGGAAGGGGGACAGAGGGTTACATTCTTTCATATCTCTTAACCTATGCCCTGCCCCAGGGAATCATGGGACCTTGTTTGTACAAGGCTGTTGCATTCAATAGCTCAAGAACAGGAACACTGCTGAAATTTCAGCTGCTTCCAGTCACCCTTCAGGGTTTATAATATACTTTATAAGAATAACTGGATATATCATGCCTCTGTCTTCTGGCCTGCAAAGTTTCTGAAGAAAAATTAGTTGATAGCCTTCAGGGACTTCCCTTATATATGACTGTTTTCTTTTTTCTTGCGGCCTTCAAAATTCTCTCTTTATCACTACTTTTTGCCATTTTAATTACTATGTGTCTTGGTATGGACCTCCTTGGGTTGATTTTGTTGGGGGCTCTCTGTGCCTCCTAGATCTGCATTTCTGTTTCTTTCCTCAGATTCGGGAAGTTTTCAGCTATTATTTCTTCAATTAAATTTTGTGCTCCCTTTTTTCTCTCTTTTCCGTCTGAGATCCTTATAATGCAAATCCTATTATGCTTGATGGCATCACCAAGTTCCATAAGTATATTGTTATTTTTTATTATTTTTTTTCCTCTCCTTTTCAGCTTTATTGCTTTCTATTACTCTGTCCTCCAAGTCGCTGTTTCATTCTGCTTCTTCTAATCTACTTTTTATCCCATCAAGTGTATTTTTAATTTCAGTTATTGAGTTCTTCATCTTTGACTGGGTGGTTTTTTTTTTTAATGTTTTCTTTTTCTTTATTAAGGGTCTCACTAAGGTCCCTCACTCTTTTCTCCAAGGAATATCTTTATAACCATTACTTTAAATTCTCTCAGCTATATTACTTATCTCTGTTTCATTTAGCTCTCTTGCTGTGACTTTTTTTTTCTGTTTTTTCATTTGGGATATATTCCTCTGACTCCTCATTTTGTCTAACTCTGTGTCTGTTTCCATGTGTTAGGAAAGTCAGCTACATCTTCTGCTCTTAAAAGTAGGAGCTTTATGAAGAAGAGGTCCTATAGTGCTCTGTAGTGCAATGTCTCCTGTTCACCAGAACCTGGAGCTTCAGGGTATCTCCTGTTTGTGTTGTGTGCACCCTACTGTTGTCACTGAGCCACTTTTTGCCTTCAGTCCAGTCATCAGCAATGGCTCTCTTTGCCTGTTGTAGGAGGGCTTGGTCCCTATTTTGTTAGTGGGCCAGTCTTGGGCCACCTCGAACTTGAGTTGAGTTAGACGAGGCATTTGCCAGAGATGCAACAACACTAAACTGCAGGATGCTTCCCTTGTATTGTCCTCTGAGAAGCTGTTGTCATTGGGCAGGGCCTGCAATCAGACCAGATGTCTGCCCCCAGGCCACTGCTGGGGCTGTTGTTGGATTGGTGTGTATGGTAATCTTCCCTTCTCCCCAGGGCAGAGTCACTTTGGAGTGATGCTGGCCCCTGTTGGGGCTGCTTCCACAATGGCAGGCTTATGACACCGCTTTGGATGGGCTCCAGCCATCCAGATATAGGAAGGGACAGGTCTGTAGGAGAATGCTGAGTCAGGGTGCATGGTGTTAGCAAGCTAGGTAATGAACATTTGTGCTACACTGGTTTCCATGTGTCTAGGCTGGGGTGCTGGGCAGGAAAAATGGCTCTTGCCAGCTCCTTTGTTCCTGAAAGACTCTCCCAATGATCCCTGCCCCCCTAGCTCATGCTCTGAGATTAGTAAACAAATCTCCCACCCATGTACCTCAGATATTTTTTCAAACTGATGCGCTTTTTTTGTTTAATATCTTATTTCTTTATTTAAGAGAGAGAGAGCATGAGCAGTGGGACAGGGGCCAGAAGGAGAGGGAGAAGCAGACTTTTTTGATTTTAAGATGAACTTTTTATTTCATATCTTAACATTCCCAAAATTAAAATGCTTCTTCTAATTGTCATTTCAGAAATAACTGGCAATGCTATTATTTCTTAACAGAATAATAAATAATGGTATGACACAAAATAATTATGTTTCTCAGATTAGATGCAATATGATATTTTGTCATCTGATTTTTAAAAAAATATATAAATGACAATTGGAATTACAGGGTAAAATAAATGAAGAAGTGGTTGCTAGCTTTATTTAGACCTCCAAATGAAAATCTAAAACATTTTGAGGTTTATTCCCAGTTATTTATTGTTTTTAGGCTTTAGGCTGTGTTGTGATGGATGGAGCTAGCATTTTAAAAATATAATATTCTGACTTTCAAATGTCATTGCATGATATAGACAAGGAAATGCCTTGGAGTAGTTTAAGCACAGTGTTTAATGAGGTGATTAAATCTATATAGCTTTTAAATGCTAGTGTTTGGGCATTTATTCTATGTACAGTTCCACTGAGGTTAACTTGAGAACTGGCTTTGCATTATTCAAAGAAGGGTTTAGTTATTAGAAAAATGTTCAACAGCACCTCCGCTGTAACTGCTTTGTTATATAAGGTATAGAAATGATATCTTCACCTGTATTGATGTGTAGACATGAGCTTTGTTCCCTTAAGGTATTACAGCCAGGAGTCCAGGGACAGTGTTCTGTGGTGTGTCTTCCTTTGAAACATGTTTTGTGTTCCTTCTATATGCCTGGCATTCTGGTAGATACTGAAGTACAGGAAAGATCAAGGTAAATCAGATGTGGATGCTTCCTCAGAGCTTGAGTCTATTAGTATAAGTAAATCGTGTGGAAAGTGTATAAATAGCTAGAAAAACAAATTAGAAAGTAATAAATGCCATAAAAGGTACATAGATAAGGAAAAAGGTACTATACACATCAGAGAAAGATAAAGAAAGCTTCATAAAGAAGGTATTCTTATAAAACTGATTAAAAATTAACATGGGAAATTAGTTACTTGGTCTCAATTATTAGAAAAATCCATTTCATTGATTTTTCTTGTTCAGCTCAGTTGAAATAGGCCCCTTTCCACAATAATAATAGTATCTTTTGTATTTATGGTTTTAAGTAAAAAGTTTTGTCCAAATCAAAACACTCTCTGGGTAATCTCACCTTGTCATTTGACAAGTATAACACAAAGTTAAAACGTGTGAAATTGCTAAAAGTTTTGAGAGTGTGAGCTATGTGAGCAACATGTGAGAATAAGCAACTACAAACTAAGCTGAAAACACAATTTTGGCTTCATATGAAATAAAAGATCTCAAATTTCATCATGTTGTCTGTCCCATAAGCTCTGATAAAAACTTCCCACTTGTTCAAGCCTTTGTTTTTTAGCATGCCACTGATAAGAACACACCTTCATGATCACATTTCTCCAATTTAGTTCATAATCAACATGTAACTCTAGTTTTCTCCTTGCTTTCTTTTAAGAAGTCACCACCGGGGCACCTGAGTGGCTCAGTGGGTTAAAGCCTCTGCTTTCGCCTCAGGTCATGATCTCAGGGTCCTGGGATCCAGCCGCACATCAGGCTCTCTGCTCAGTGGGGAGCCTGCTTCCCACCCCCCACCTCCCCTCCCTGCCTGCCTACTTGTGATCTCTCAGTGTCAAATAAATAAAATCTTTAAAAAAAAAAAAAAAAGAAGGCACCATCACTAGTTACTATAAAAACAGGTGTAAAATAGACAGTAAACATTTCCATTGGAATTTAACTCATCATTTGAACAAAAGTTTATTGGTCATAGGAGATTTATACCTCATATATATATATTTTTTTTAATTAAAAAAAATGTAGATCTTTTTAGTCAGAACCTTGGCCATTTGAACGTGGTTTAGGACCTTTTTTATTGCAGACTGTTAAGTGTCTCCAAAATAATCCTACACATTAGCACCAGGAATTGATACTTCCTCCTCCTTAAAAATAATATGTCCTCTCACATAAAGCCTGTGGATGGGGAGTTGTTTTGCTCAGATCTTAAATAATTCCAAGTACCCTTGAGTTTCAGAAACTTACTAAGTAACAGCAGATACCTGAAGTCAGGGGCCACCTTAGTAAATCTTATTACCCACCATATTGGTAAAAGAAAAAGTCCTTTTAAAAAAATGCTCAGCTTGACCATAGAACTTTTGCTCTGGGGTTGAACTTAGCTTAGCCTAGCCAGTGACTGTGATCTCAGGAGCAGGCTAGGCAGAGGGGAAATTTAATCATAAAATTTATATATTCTGTGCCACATTTATTGCCAGTTAGTATAATCTGGATGTCTGTTTTAACCTATGGATCTATCTTGTAAGGTTAGTGTGTTACTTAGAGTTTTGCTAGTGGTTATAAAAAATAAACTCCAAAATTTCATTGGCTTAACACAATAGAATTTTATTTCTCACTTACATAACATCCATTATGTGTGTTTCTGAGCTTTCCTAGGCTCCAGTTTCCTTCCATACTGGGACTGGGCTATTTTCTAGGAGTCTTGGAGTCCTTTGGGTTCAGGCAGAAAGAATGAGAGAGGGATGGAGAAGTGAAGACGCGACCTCCTTTCAACCACTTTGGCTACTAAGTGACCCATGTCTCTTGCATCTACATTCCACTGGTGAGAACCAGTCATATGGCCTCATTTAGATGCAAGGGTTGCTGGGAAATGTCATTGCCAGGGCAACTGCTTTCTAGAGAAACACACAGTAAAACAGTGGGTAAGTTTTGCCAGGTTTACAGGATCTGTATTATGGCAGAGAGCCCATAAGTTTTGTGAGAGAATAAATTTTGTCTGCCCAAAGTTGATCACACCAGATTAAAGAAGATGCTGTGAAAAGTTCTGTTGTAATTTGTTTTGAAAAGCTGTGCTTCTTTGGGTAAAATATTTTACACCCATCAGTTGACTGTTTGTAAAAATTCCTTGAAAGTGAAACCTAGGTTATGTTGGTAATAAACACTAGTCTACCACACATAAATTAGTAATTTACTTGTTATACGCACAGTCTGTGAATGGTTCTGTTGGGTATTTTGTGAATCCAGTAAACCTACCTACTCTTTTCTTTTTAAATTTTGCATATCCCTTCTAAAAGGAAATGGGAATTTATGCAAAAGTACTTTGACTTGTTTTGTTTGTCTGCAAACATTTGAGCTGGTGAAGTATTGATACAAGGAAATTGTCTTCTGCCAAAGGTATTAACCTGCAGCAGAGTGTAATGAGTAAGAATTGTTGGATTCAGAGACACAGAGTAGGTGTGTAAGAAATAGTTTCCTCATTAAGGTCGGTAGAATTGTCTTCTGCTCTCATTTTCTGCTTCTTTGTGACCATAGGCCAGTCCAACCATCCTCAACTGTAAAATTAGACTTAAATCTGGTGACCAAGCTCTGACTCTTTCTGTACTAAAACACTTTTTCAATCTATAGTTTGAAGACTCTGGAATCTAAAGAGAACAGAAGTCATATTCTAGTGTTCATTTGGTAGGTAAAAGCCTCAAGAGTTAAGAGTAAAGAGAATATTGCTAGCATATCAAGTACTTCAGTTGGTGAGCAAAAATGTCCCCATCTTCTGAGAATTTATATTCAGAGAAAAAGATATTTAAAATCTAAATGAATCTGCTTTATAATTCTCTATGCATCTGAGAGGCTTTTTAGAATTTTACTAGGCCTCTCAACATTGTATTGTTCCTATTTTTACAATGACACCCTGCTTTGCTTTTGCTTAGAGTGCATCCTCCTGTATTGGGAAATATAGGTACCTGCTTAGGGCAAACCTAAGTGGTCAAGACTGAATTTGCTCAACATGAATATCCCTGAATTCTGGATGGTCTATGTCAGCGGCCCAGCCCCCTGAAGGAAAAAATGACATCGTCCCCAGGCTGTGTGTTGATTAGTTCAGATTCTTGGTAAATTTATAAATAATGCTGAATTTGCCCTTATCAGTTAACCCTCATTTGCCAGGCTTTGACTAGTTTTACAAGAAAAATAATTTTACCTCTATTTAATACCACTTTTTGGTGATTCCTTTGAATGACATGTTAAGTATTATTTTTACTTTTTTTTAAAAATGCACTATCTGTTATATAGAAGATACGGAACTATAGGTAGCTACATATTTTTTCTACTTATTAATATTTTTTCCTGGATTTTCATCCTTTCAAGACTGTCTTGATTCTGGATTTCTTTTACCCCAAGCTGTGATCCCTTCACAAATATTTATTAGCATCCACTAGATAAGGAGGACCTTACTACATGTATTGTGGATATTATGACAAATAGGGGAAGAGTATCATATGGTACAATAGGGAAAGATGTCTGGATATGGGTGATTAACCAGTTGTCAGCAAAGTCAGCTTTTCCTTTGTGACAGATGGAATCAATGTTATGAAATTAAATTGATTCGAGGGTCTTATTGACCTAAAAATTTTATAAGCTGTCTGGATATTTGAGATTTCATTGTACTATTCCATCCCCTTGCTTTGCTCTTTTAAAACATATTACTGGCTTGTGTTTGAGCTATAACACATTAAGCTTTTTATTGATCATTAACACTTCGCTGTGAATTATTTTTTGAGGTTGCTCTTTGCCAGTTAATAAGGTGTGTCAAGGCCTGGGACCTGGCAGGAGGGACCTGTCCTGACTTTTAACAAAGGTTCTTGGTTTCCATCATCCTCCTCGTGGAGTCCAGAGTCTGGCTGGCTGTTCTTAAAACTGTACCTGGAACAAAGAGTACTTGAGGGAGTCTGAAAAAAATCTGTTTCAGGTAGGGTGGGTTGGGTAAGGCTTGGTCTTTCAAAGAAATTATTACCATGAGACTGTGGAGAAAGGAAAGAGTAATGCAGAGCACAGGTTTTCTAACCTTCTTAATGACAGTGCACGCTCAGATGGGTTTGGCTGACTCCTTGACTTCAGTGTGTCATTGAACCCCCAAACTCCTGTTTGGTACAACTCTGTCATCTTGTCTCTGAATGGGGAGATGAAATAGACTGTAAATTGACTGAAGTTTTCCTAGCCCTGTCCCACTTCAAGAAAATTGCTTTTCAAGCTCTGTGCCAGCTCATTCTTCCCTATTGGTACTTGGACAAAAGGAGAGACATACGTTTAGAATTTGGAGAACTTCCTGAAGAAAGTTTAACACAACTGAGAGCTCAGGAAAGTGAGAAGCCAAAACTTTACTTACTTCTCAGCTTTACTTAGGGTTTGCTTTAACCCACTGAGCCACCCAGGCGCCCTACTTAGGGTTTGCTAAGCCTCGAGATTCCTACCAGATTTATTTCTATAAAAGTGAAATGCAAATTCTATTTTATCTTTTTGTTATGGCCTACTGAAAACACTTGTAACAAAGTGTTACTTTTATTTCAAACTGGTGAGGCTAATACGAGATCTTCGGAAAATTTCACTTTTTTGACTCCTCTTAGAGTTCCCATCTAGTTTTACGAGAGGTGTTGCTATATTCTCGTGAGGAAATGCAACTCTTCACTTGTTAAAAGTAAACGCCCTACAGCATTTCAATACCGTGTCCTCCAGAACACCTGGGCTGTCATGCCATGCATGAAGTAACCCTAGATCTGTTAGAGAAGGTAGCCTCTTTCCTCCTGTATTTTTGGGTTGAAAATGAGTATCGATTAATGGTATCAAAGTACATTATTTTGAATATAAAACTATTAAAATGAACTGCTAACTTATTGTGTAGCCATGTTTCATGCTCTCTCTGGGTTCATTTCTTTTATCCCTATCATTGTTAACACCCAACTAAATTTAGTAAGAGTTTATTTTTCTACATTGTGATTTTTGGCACAGTAATCTTTGAATAAAGTATTTACTATTATGTTCTAGAATACTGTTTTTAGATATTCTGATTCTTATAGAATAGCTTCTCAAGGATGATTTTTTCTTTGATTATTAGTCTGTAAAAATATACTGCCAATTTTATGGTTTAAAAAAAAAAGCTTACCAGTTGGGTGTTATTCCCTTTCCTTGTCCTTCAAAATGACTGTTCTGGTCCAGTGAGGTTGTTCTGGTCAGGACAGAGATCTATGGGTCTGTGGTTTCAAAATAGCACACAGCCTGCTAACCTGTAGAGAATCACTAGAAGTTAGGTTTACTACCCAGCACAGAACTCTCATGAGATTAGCAACTGTTTCATTCATATTTGTAGCCTAAGCAGGTAGCACAGTGCCTGGTACTCAGTAGGTCCTTAATCAATGTTTGTTGAATCCAAGTAAATAGAAATAGAGGCAAGTAAGTCAAGGCTCTCAGCTTTTCAGGTGATAGAAAAGCCAGCTCAGGAGCACTTGGGCAGCTCAGTCGGTTAAGCATCTGCCTTCAGCTCAGGTCATGATCCTCAGGATCCTAGGATGGAGTCCCACATCGGGCTCCTTGCTCAGTGGGGAGCTTGCTTCTCCCTCTCCCTCTGCCCCTACCCCTGTATTGTTCTTCCTCTCTCTCTCTAATAAATAAATAAAATCTTTAAAAAAGAGAGAGAGAGAAAGGAAAAGAGAAGAAAAGAAAAGAAAGAAAAACCAGTGCAAGCCAGCCTGTACAAGACAGAAACTTATTGGTTCAAATGTCTGTGACATCCAGGGATACACATAGCTTCAGACTTGGCAGGACCCAAGGGTCCCTCTAGAGTCATCAGAAACACTGTGCTTTTCCCTTTGTCTTTCTGCTCCAGACTCTACTGTCCTCACTGTTGGCAGACTCCCTGATGTGGAGGCAAAGGGGATTACCAGCAGCTTCAGACTTACGTTGCCCTGACAGCTAGCCTTCTCAGGAAGACAAGTGTTCCTGCAGATATCTTCTGCTTAAGTAGTTGGCCTGACCCTCTGAGTCTCAGTGGCCTGGCTTAGGTGGCCTTCCCATCCCTGAATCCACCACTTTATGCAGGGGAAAAAGTGTATTGTGGCCAGACTGGGGACAGGGACAGCCCACTGGTGGTCAACTCCACCCAAATCATATGTTCTAAGAATGGGGAGTGGGGGTTCCCCACAAAGATGCCAGCAGATGAGCACGGCCCCAGGAAAATGAGGAATAGTAGCTGTTGGGAGCAGATCACAAATTCAAAACATACTAGAAGTCTGAAATAAGATTAACCTCCTTCCATTGGATTATATACTTCTGGTAGACTAGATCTTTAGGGGCTCAATAGTAGATTTAAGACTGTTAGAGTTTCTGGGTCTCTAAATCTACAACATGTGGTAGGAAAAATGTGTTCACTCTCCTCTATATGGTATATATTAAGAAGCTTAATGATTATATTTGTCCCGGACATTAGGACCATTGGTGACTGAATTATTTTTCTCTTAAAAATGAATCATGCTGCAATAGACAGCTCCTGGCAGAAGTTTTGTTTAGTCTAATATTTGTTCCTGCCACTCCTGATGGTAGGTAGCTCTTGTAGGAGACAATTCCTGGGTTTCCCTCTTAGCCATGCTCCCAGAGTCGATTGTGGTGGCAGAAGATCCCTGCCTGTCCCCTTCTTCCCAAGAGGACTCTCTTGGAGCGTAGAGTAGAGATGCTTTCCTTGCATCCTGGCCCAAGTCTCCAGGGCACTTGGGAAAAGTTCCTAGTATTCTTTTCGAATGTCCTTTTTTGGGTTACTGATAGTCACATTCAAATTGATTACCATGAACAGTTTTGTGGGTCCCAAAGTTCCCCAAGACAACAAACGAGGCCCTATAATGACCCCAAGTTTCATGAGAAAGTCCATTTCCAAGTTAAGAGTAGGCTAAAATCTCCTCACAAAGTAATGCTGTAGGTTCATGAGAGGAGGCCAAGTAGAGGTTGAAGCTTGCCAGTCATATAAAACCTCTTGTAACCCTAATAGCCTACTTTTCTCTTCCTCTTCTTGGTCCTCAAATGCAGATGGACTTGCAAGCTGTCTGAGGCCCTTTTTCCTGAGATATTACTTCCTGGTGATGTTGACCCATATTGTGTTTTTATGAATGTCTAGAGAAATAATACTAATTAAGAACATTGCAAAGTAACATTCTACTCTAGCAGAATATAATAAAAATTTCAGTGAATATTTTTTAAAAATCTTATTTGCATTATACTGAGATGTTGAGTAAATTCACTTATCAGTATGCTACTCTTATTCCGTTTTATGAATATTTTTATTTATTGGAGAAGATTAATTGATCTTTAAAGAATTTCATATCAATTATTGCTTGAATATAAATAAGCTCTCACCAACTATGCTGGAATATACAGCTATAATTAAATAATATCATTTTACTTATATTCTTTTTTTTTTTTAAGATTTTATTTATTTATTTGACACAGAGAGAGAGATTACAAGTAGGCAGAGAGGCAGGCAGAGAGAGAGGAGGAAACAGGCTCCCCGCTGAGCAGGGAGCCCGATGCGGGCCTCGATCCCAGGACGCTGAGATCATGACCTGAGCCGAAAGCAGAGGCTTTAACCCACTGAGCCGCCCAGGCGCCCTTTACTTATATTCTTATCTAAAAATTAACTTTCTAAGTATTCAAATCCAAATTAAAGTAGTAATACATCAGGAAAGTGCTCTTTCAGCAAATCAAGTCCCATGCTAGGCAAGCACCTTCTATGTTCCACAGAACTTTTCTCATAAAATCGATACAGTGAGTCTTCATACTGGCACTTGAATTCATACATGGGGGCATCAAGACCCATCTGAGGATATGACTGTTAAATGTGTAGTGCTAGGTATGGCTTCTGTGAAATAAGGGATTCTTGCTGTTCCTTGATTATCAGTATTATTATTTTGTTTCCTAGATTTCTTAGAAGGTTACTTGAGCCTCCGCAGTATTTCACCTTAACATTCAGCATGATATTCTTTTATTTCTTTGGGGAAGATCTGACTGAGTACTAACACTTTTGTACTATTTCACCGTGGGTCAAAACTGCTCACCAAAACAAAGTAAATGGCCATAGTAGATCAAAGAAAAACATATAGCTTTTACCTTTTACTTCTTAATTTGCTTGTAATGTTTTACCTCTTTTTTTGTTTTCATTTCTTGATTTTTTAATTATTAAAGATTAGTATATTGTATGTCACAGATATATAAATCTATCACAGATATATGTGTATATACACATATATATCTATATATTATATATGTATAGCTTAAGCCAAACAAAAATAATAATAGCTAACACCTACTATGTCCCATGTGTTAGGATATCAGCTTCATTTTCAATGGTAGTAAGGCATACAATGTGGTGGTTAAGAACACAGACTCTGGAGCTAGACTGGCTGGGTTCAGATCCTAGTTCTGTAACATACTAATTGGCCAAGAGCTGCTAAAGTGATTCTCATTCACTAAGAGTATTCAAGGATGAGAATCACACAGAATATATACAGCATACTGGAATAGATTATTCCAAGTCTATTTTTAGGAACTGTTTTTAGTAGCACTTGAAGTTGCTTTCAGTGGGGCACATGAATATGTAGAAATAAATGTTTTCATAATCGATCACAGTGAAAGACCTGAGAGGATTTCAGTCATCGAAAAGAACACTATTTTATATTAATCTCATCTCTAGTCTTCCCTATCTAAATGTGCTGTTGATGAGAGAGAGGCTTTAAGCGAAAGCTAAGCAGGGTCAGGCCTGGTTAGTACTTGGATGGGAGAGGCTTTATGAAAGTAAGAAAGAAAGAAAGGATCAATAGATGTTGAAGGTGACAGTTTAACTTTCCCAACCTAGTCATAAATTTGATAACTGATGATAAAGTTTTCTTGTGTTATAAGAAAACCCATAGTATCTATTTTTTAATGTATACCTGTTCTTGCAGTAGATTTTGGCAAAGTGACTAAATTTAAAACAATGTAATAAAAGTGCACATTGTGGTATAGGTGAACACAGACTGACCACAAATATAAAGCTTGAAAATATGGATCCATTGGTGAGAGTCCTACATATGAAGGGTCACTGTGTGCCATCATCTTTGGTGGCTACTTAAGTCTGGGGATTATTTGCTCATGCTGACCTGACTATAGAGCCCATATAATAATAAAAGTTAATCAAAGTTTTTCATGTTGGATATTGCTTCATATAAATTTTCCCTATGGATTTCTATCTTACCAAACATTCAGATTTTATGGTATAAATCATAACATGGCTTTTAATGTGTGATCTAACATTGAACAAAAATCTCAAACTTACAAAATTGAGAGCCACAGGGTTCAAAGTAATCAGCTTGGATTTTTGCTGAATCATGTGATTGGTTAATATGAGTTTTAGAGAGCTATTTTAAGTTTGGGTTCCATTAACAAAAGGGAAAAGTTGCCAACTTTCTCTTCTGGGACTGGGGGATGGGGTAAATTTAAATATGCAGTGTTTGTGATTTAATCTTGTTGGGTCCAGTTTATATATAGTATTATAAGTAATTGCATTAGTTCTTTGATAATTGGTGCCCAAGGTATTCACATTGGTAATGGCAGGCAGCAGATCCAGAAATGGAAATGGTACTCTGACATGGCAGAGAGGGTTATAGGAAGGGACGGCCTGTAGAGAAACTGGAGATCCCAGGAATTGACAGAGACCGGTCATTTTTCATTTAGTAAACCACTGAAATTTACCTCCAAAAGCTTTGTCCTTAATTCCTGCCCCTCCCCATCTCCCAGAATTAGTCGTCCTGACCCATTATACCAGAGAACTTGATTCATTCCCCATTTACAACCTAGTATAATGAATTGTAGCCTTTGCTTCTCAGGCTATCTTACCCACTAGCCTGGAAACTCTCTGAGAGCCAGAACTGGATATTATTTGGATTCGCCTATACTGGAGAAGCAGTGATCTGTAGGCTTCCAAAAATTACTGTTGAGTAAAGCTGAATGAGGGAAATGGTGTCATCTTTCTCCTACTTAAATAATATATTGATTATTTTCTAAGAAGGCTGCTGCTTACATCCAATTCCAAATAAGAGGCACAATGGCTCCCCACGGCCTGTAACTCCAAACTCTGCTGTATATGTGACCCGGCTCTGGCTATTCGCTCTGCGTCTCTATCTAGTTTTGTCCCCGGCACATCATATTTTGGTCACATTTGGCATTTGCCATCCCACATATGTGCCAAACAGTTTTACAACGTGCTAAATTTATACTCGATGTTCCTTCTACCTGGAAAACATTTTCTCCGCTTTTATTTGATTAATTTGATTTATTACAGAAGCACAGAACATAAAGATTCAGGTCAATTTGCTGCTTTTCAAGGTTAACATATATATTTATAGTGTTCAGGGATCACTTTATTTTTCAAAGATTTATTTCTTATTTTGTTGAAATATATGTAAATCCAAAGAAATATGTGCCTACAGTAACAACGCAGCAAACACAATGGTAGGCTTGATGAGGTACCTAGCACATGCCGGCACTGGGCATGTGCTTTACGTAGGTTACCTTATATTTATTGCTCAAATGCCTCCATGTGCCAAGTGCAATTCAGGTCCTACTTTGCGGAGGAGGAAAGGAAGACTCTGAGCGGGAGTGAGAGGGGAGGTCCACGAAGCTCTTAGTGGAGCAACACTAAGTTCATGATTTGCCCCTCCCCTTATGCAGTCCCATTTTCCTGAACAGTTTCGTTTGTAGCCTTCTGCACTTTTCTCTGTATGCACGTATGCACAATGCCACTACTTCATCTGGTCACTTCGCCGGTTTTTGTTTTTGTTTTTGTTTTGTTTTGTTTTGTTTTGTTTTTTTAAACACCTAGCCAATGTCTCACCTCCTCAAAGAGGTCCTGCTGACCCTGCTCCTCCTCTGGGGTCTGGGCACCTCCCATGTTATCCTGAACATACCCCTAGCATAGGTTACCACAATATCTTGTGTAAATACCACCTAATTGTTTGTCTCTTCCACTAGCCTGACACCGCTTTGATGGCAGATCAAATGTCCGATGTCTCTGTATCCTCACACTTGGCACAACGTTGGCACACTATGGGCATTACAGTAGACAGATTAATTTATTCAACAACGGGTTTATCCAGTTTTTGATGTGTGCCTTCTAAATGCCTGGTACTATGGTAAACACTAGGGATGGTGGGGTAGCACTTGGCTTTTACTACATGATAAACCACCCCTAAACTTTATAGCTTAAAACAGTAGTCTTTTACTTAGCTCATCATTCCGCAAGTTGGCATTTCGGCTGGGCTGAGCTGGGCTTTTCTTGTGGTGTTGGCCTGGCCCAGTCATGCAGCTGCAGTTAGCCGTGAGGTCACCCGAGCCTGGCTAGACCAGAACAGCCTCAGCTGCTTGTCTTTGGTCGAAGTGGTCTGACCCTCCAGGCAGCTAGCCTGAGCTTTTTCATGTCCTAGAGTTTGCAAGAGCATGAAAGTTCTCTTGAGGCCTCTGCTTGGACCTAGCACTGCATGGCTTTTGATGCATTTTTCATTCAAAGCAAGTCACAAGGTCAGCTTCCATTCAGGGGAAGGGCAGATAAATTCCACCTGGCAACAGGATCGGGAAAGTCACATCATTTCCTATGTGAATACAAGGGGGGATAAAAGATGGTAGGAACTGACCAGTTGCGGTGAGAAAAAAAGCCAGACTCTGGCCGAAGAGAGACTACAAGCTAATGGATGAAATACTGTTATTTACTCTTTTTTTAAGATCGCAGAGAGCAGCTCTGTTTTCCATCAATCGCCTGAAATTAGAAACCACTGAGGCCATTTCTTTAGTCTTTCGATGGGGCTCCTTAGACTCTGTCTTTAGTCTGCTCACATAGAATTCAGGTTTTTGTTCTCCCCCTTGACATTTGCGGCCAGCAGAAGGCATTCCCCACGGGAAACCTGGAAACTGTGGGAAGAATGGCAACGCCTCCTGACGCTGCTTCCATCTGACTGTCTGGGTTCTTTCTCTCTGCCCAGGGGACTTGTGTGTCCCGCACACCCTGCCCCAGGCACACTGCCTGCCACACACAGTCAGGACCAATCTGGCGAATGGACGGGGTCTCGGTGGGGATGGCTGTGGACCAATCATACCCTTGGTCCTGGCTCAGAATCTGCATTAGATTTGATATACTGATCACAAAACTTAAGAAAATTGTTACTTCAGGGCGCCTGGGTGGCTCAGTGGGTTAAAGCCTCTGCCTTCGGCTCGGGTCATGATCTCAGGGTCCTGGGATCGAGGCCCGCATCGGGCTCTCTGCTCAGCAGGGAGCCTGCTTCCTCCTCTCTCCTCTCTCTCTGCCTGCCTTTCTGCCTACTTGTAATCTCTCTGTGTCAAATAAATAAATAAAATCTTAAAAAAAAAAAAAGAAAATTGTTACTTCAGTTAAGGAAGGAGGCTCTGTATCTGTGATGTGCCTTGCTTTTCACTGGACTGAATCAAAAAGAAGTAAGATCTTTTCTCCCCATGTGACATATACTGTTTCATATCTTGACAGGAAAAGCTGTTTTGGAAAAGACAGTTTTGTTTCACGATACAAAATCTCTTTTCAAAATATGCATTTGTCAAGTGTAGACTTTATGTTTTAATTAAAAAAAATTTCTAGGGCGCCTGGGTGGCTCAGTGGGTTGAAGCCTCTGCCTTCGGCTCAGGTCATGATCTCAGGGTCCTGGGATCGAGGCCTGCATCGGGCTCCCTGCTCAGCGGGGAGCCTGCTTCCTCCTCTCTCTCTGCCTGCCTCTCTGCCTACTTGTGATCTGATCTCTCTGTGTCAAATAAATAAATAAAATCTTTAAAAAAAAAATTTCTAGTTTGGGCACCTCGGTGGCACAGTTGGTTAGGTGACTGACTCTTGATTTGGGCTCAGGACGTGATCTCAGGGTCCTGGGATGAAGTCCCATGTTGGGGGAGGCAGGTCCCAGCTCAGTGGGGAGTCTGCTTCTCCTTCTCTCTGCCCCTCCCCTCCACCCATACCTGCTCTCTCTTTCTCTCAAATAAATAAATAAATCTTAAAAAAGAATTCTAATTCTATCATTCCTTCTGTGTTTTTTGGGCATTTATCCTCTTTGGTATTCCCTGAGCTTCCTGGATCTGTGTTTTAGTGTCTGACATAACTTGGAGGAAATTCTGTCATTATTGCTCCAAATATTTCTTCTCTTCTGTTTTTTCTTCTCTTTTGGTATTCTGTTTACACCACACATAGGTTATATTTTTTTGTAGTTGCTCCACAGTTATTGGATATTGTTCTTTTTTTTCCCCCAGTCTTTCTTTGCTTTTCAGATTTGGAAGTTTTTATTGACATAGACTCAAGCCTAGAAATTCTTTCCTCAGCTGTGTCCAGTCTACCAATGAGCCTGTCACAGGCGGTCTTCATCTGTTTCACAGGTTTTGATCTCTGACAATTCTTTTTATTCTGTTTTAGAACTTCTGTCTCGTCACGTGTGTTGCCCATTTGTTCTTACATGCTGTTTACCTTTTCCATTAGATCCCTTAGCATAGGAGTCGTAATTTTAAATTCCCAGTCTGATAATTCCCACAACCCTGCCATATCTGAGTCTGATTCTGATCCTCTGTCTCTTCAAGCTGTGTTTTTCACCTTCTAGTATGTTTTATAATTTTTTTGTCGAAATGTAGACATGATGTATTGGGTGAAAGGAACATCAGTAAATGAGACTTCAGTGATATGGTAGTCAGCTGTGAAGGACTGAGAAGCATTCTACAGTGCCATGATTCAGTTTCAATGTCCTTTTTTTAAAAAAAAAAAGATTTTATTTATTTATTTAGATAGAGGGGGCATGAGCAGGGTTGAGGGGCAGAGGGAGAGGGAGGAGCAGGCCTCCTGCTGACCAGGGAGCTTGATGTGGAGCTTGATCCCAGGACCCTGAGATCTTGACCTGAGCCGAACGAAGATGCTTACCCAACTGAGCCACCCAGGCGCCCCACAGTTTCAATCTTCTAGTGAGCCTGTGCCCCTAGACTGTGAACTTCTCAAGTGCTCTTCTGTCCCCTAGCCCCTGAGATGGACAGGATAGTTGTCTGGAGGTGGGTATTTCCCTTTCCCCAGGTTACCTAGGCTCTGATTAACTAGTTGCCCCTGAGGGCAGGCCTCATTAAGAACAGAGTGCTCTGACCTATTTCACAGTGGTTCCTTTCCCCTCCCCCTGCTGGAAGAACAGGGGGATTTTTCTTTAATATTCCCTGTAAGAAATACTGGAGGCAAAACTCACAAAACCGTGGGCCCGCCTTATGACTAGATACCCCTGGAATTTTTAATTCTAAAATTAGTTCACACTGAGCCTCTAATGATTCATCAATTCCAGTTTAGGTGTTCCTATCTTGACACGTGTTCCCACAGAGGTTTCTGCTCACGGGGTTTGCTCTAATAGGTTGTGATTTTCTTTATTTGTCTGTCCATCTCTCTAGTTTTTGAGTCAATATTTTGCCCTGGGACCTCACTTCTCTGCCAGATAAGAAGAGATGTTGATTTTTCATTTTGTTCAGCTTTTTACTTGGAAGGGCATAACTTCCAAGCTCCTTACATGCCAGACCAGAAACCAGAAGTCTCCCTTCTGTGTTAATTAGCTGAAATTCTTTTGGCAAAGAAGAGTTTTCTCTTACCTCCTTTCTCTTTCTCATACACCACTATGGACTCATATTTTGGGGGAATTTCTTCCATTAAGAGCTTGTTCAAGCTGGATCTTTGATTCTTATGGCATCAACTTCCATCACTGAGGCATTGTTGTTTTCTGGCATAAAATGTCCCAAATTATCTTGTCCTTTCCCTGCTTCAGACCTGGAGTCAGTCACTTATTTAGGAATCCCTGGTTCTTTTTGGTGGAAATATTTGAAATAAGTGTTTGCCCTGTGTGGCGATTTGATCTATTTAATAAACCATTAGTTTGTTTCTATGTGTGTTGAATTTTAGTTCCTGCTCTTTTTTCTTGCTTGGTTGGTTTTGTTTTGCTTTCACCCCTAATGAATTGATTTGATATTTTAAATTTATTTATTTATTAAATATTTTATTTATTTGAGAGAGAGTGCACGCACATGCATGAGAGTACGAGTAGAGGGGAGAGGCAGAGGGAGAGGGAGAAGCAGACTCCCTACTGAGCTGGGAGCCCTGACTGCCAGGGCCAATCCCAGAATCCTGGGATCATGACCTGAGCTGAAGGGATATTTAATCTACTAAGCCACCCGGGCACCCCGATGTTTTAAATTTATTTAATGATTTTATCTCTGGGACATGTAGCAATGAAATGACATCACTTGTTATGTTAGGTGCCATGACCTATTGAGTTAGTTGGACGTGAAACTCCTGTGAGACAGAGCACTCAAAAGTGGAAGTGCCAGGAATGATGCAGTTATTTAATGAAAGCAGACAACCATGTCCCTAAGACCCAAGCCCATGAAAACCCATTTCATAAATGATTGACTTAGTTTCAAGTAGGTTGAAAAGGTAAGTATATTGGGATGGTATTATAGTCACAAAAAATCATGGAGGAAAATAGTGATAAATCTGTAAAAACAAAATACTTCTTATATAAGAAAACATCAAAAACAAAATGGAAAAGGAAATGACAAATCAAAATTGCGTCCAGACCAGGGGTTATTATTCTTAATATAAAAAGAAGTATGTTTTCATTTTTATTTTTTAAAAAAATTTTATTTGAATTCCAGTTAGTTAACATACAGTGCAATGTTGTTTTCAGGAGTAGAAATCAGTGATGAATCACTTATATACAGCACGCATTCCTCATCCTATTAAATGCCCTCCTTAATACCTATCCCCCACCCACTTCCTTTATCACCTCCCCAGTTTGTTCTCTGTCTTTAAGAGTCTCTCTCTTTTTTAAAAAACAAAAAGATTTTATTTATTTTATTGGAGAGAAAGAGACCAAAGGGAGGGGCAGAGGGAGAGGGAGAGAGAGAATTTCAAGTTGACTCCACACTGAGCATGGAGCCCATCTCAGGACTGGATCTCATGAGATCATGACCTGAGCAGAAACCAAGAGTCAGACGCTTAACCGACTGAGCCACCCAGGCACCTCCTTTAAAGAGTCTCTCATAGTTTATTTCCCTCTCTCTTTTTTTCCTCCATCCCATATGTTCCTCTGTTTTCTTCTTAAATTCCACATATGAGTGAAATCATAGGTCTTTCTCTCATTGACTTGTTTTGCTTGCATAATACACTTTAAGTCCAACCACATCATTGCGAGTGGCAAGATTTCATTCATTTTGATACCTGAGTAATATTCCATTGTGTATATATACCACATCTAAAAGAAATATGTTTTTAAATTAATGGGGAAAAACACACTACACACATTTAAAAATAAAAGGCATAGTAGCCAAGTCAACCATAACAAAAAAAGAAATTAATGTGGTCAATGGGTATAAAAATTGTTCACTGTCAGGATCTGGATTATGTTTTTGGTTAGGAACAAACTTACTTTTTTATAATAAAATAACATTACACTTAAAAAAAAAAGTAAACCTAGCATTGACCTCAAAAATAGGGCCCTAAAACTAAACAATGAAATCAGAAATTATTTAGTTGGATAAAGAAAAATATGTCAGAAATCTCAAACACCAATTACTATCATTTAAAACTAATTGCGTTTCTGAGTTTTTTAGTAGCTATTCAAAAATGGGAAAAGTTTTGACAGTGTATCCTTTTTTTTTTTTAAGATTTTATTTATTTATTTGACAGACAGAGATTACAAGTAGGCAGAGAGGCAGGCAGAGAGAGAGGAGGAAGCAGGCTCCCCACTGAGCAGGGAGTCTGATGCGGGGCTTGATCCCAGGACCCTGAGATCATGACCCAAGCCAAAGGCAGGGGCTTTAACCCACTGAGCCACCCAGGCGCCCTGACAGTGTATTCTTACTGTGTGATAAAAGCACCTTTATATATAAAACTTCACTACTCAGTAAATAGAACCACTATACCAACTACTTAGACCGGAAGCCTAGGAATCATCTTTGATCCCCCCTTTTTAATCCCTTTCTCTTCTTTATACTTTATTCTGTTCACAGTTTATATCCCCTTTACCCAAAATACATCCTGAATCTTAGCACACCTTCATCCAAGCCACCTGAATTCTGCAGCAACCTCCTGACAGGCACACCCATGTTTACTCTTTTGTCTCCTGATGTAACTCGCACATAGCAGTAGGAGTGCTCGTTCTAAAAGAGGTCATGTGACTCCCATGATGGAAATCACACCAAAATGAAGTCCACATTCCTTTTGCATTGCTTCCAAGACACTACACGATGAGGCCCTCAGCCAACTCTCCAGCATTCTCTCCCTCACTTCTGCCCCTCTTTCACTACGCACTGACCTTCTTCTGTCTCCCAGAGTACAAGATCATTTCTATCCCAGGGCCTTTGGTTGTGCCGGTCCATGTCCCAAAACAATCTTCCCTTGGATCTTGCCACACTTGCTTCCTGATCAGCAACTGATTCTCCACACAAGTGCTATCTTGTCAAAGTGAGCAATCATTTCCTGCTAGCTTAAACTCTTCCCTTTTCCTACCTGTCATTTATTCCCTATCACATTAGCCTAATTTATTTTCCTCATATTATACTTTAGTGTTTAATACTATTTATTTGTTAATAGGGTTATTTTCTGTCTCTTCTCATTTTGAAGGATGGAAATTCTACCGTATCTTTATTCTAAGACAAGGGCCTGGCACAAAGCACTTGCTCAAAAAATACTCGTTAAGGACATAAACATGTTAACATCAGTTATTTATAAGAGCTGGTATTATTGGGGCACCTGGGTGGCTCAGTGGGTTAAAGCCTCTGCCTTCAGCTCAGGTCATGATCTCAGGGTCCTGGGATCGAGCTCCGTATCGGGCTCTCTGCTGGGTGGGGAGCCTGCTTCCTCCTCTCTCTCTGCCTGCCTTTCTGCCTACTTGTGATCTCTTTCTCTCTGTCAAATAAATAAATCAAATCTTAGAAAAAAAAAGATCTGGTATTATAGACAGGTTTTTAAATCATTACTTTTTAGAGTTTTCCTAATGTAAAAATAAACATTGATTACCACTATAATCAGAGAAAAAGCTACTAAAAATAATGATTTACCATTATGGTAGAAGACCCCAAGTCTTACCATATATGTGTGTTTGAAAAATTATAATGCATTTAAACACTATGAAAAGCAAAAACTGTAATGGGATTATAAAAAATTATATACCAGGGACTCCCATTAGAGCTATTTAGAACAATATTGTATGTAGTATATATTTTAGAATGGTATTAACATTCATTGATGGGTTGGGGAGTTATTTTGAAGATTCAGCTGACTCTTTCTCCACCCCATTCAGTATTCATGAAAAGACTTTACGGTTAAAATCTTGTCCTTCATAAGAAAAGAGATTTCAGGACTTTTATGGTATTTAGTTTTTGTTCCTGAAGTTTTGCTTCCATTTATCTCCTCTAACTCTGTAAGACACTAAAAGCTTTTGTGCTTTAGCATATCGTAAGAATTAAAGTTTCTTCCATTTATGGAAACTCTTTTAAGCAGACCCATTTTCTCAAGCAGATTTTGAGACAACCCTTTGCTTTTCCCTTTTTTGCTTGCTTGCTTGCTTTCTTTTTTTTTTTTCCTTGCTTCATGTGTGTTCTCTGTTTTCCTTTTCCTTACTACTCTTAAGGCTCCCAGCAAAGCAAAAGCTGAGTAGCGTATAACCACTGCTCTTGGAAGTTTCCAACTGAAGCTATATTGGTTGTAAGAGGTTTGTTTATTCCCTTTGCAATGTGTAAATGTATCAAACTGAACGTGCACTTAAGAATTTCATTTATGCCTACCAGAGGATGGAAAAGTTCTTTGGTGTTTTGCCCACCAGTTCTCATGTGGTCATTAATACCCTTGTAAAGAAGCTGCTGAAATACTTTGTGTTGTTTTTGCTGTTGTTGTTGTTCCCTATTGAACATTTCTCTTAGAAAATCACGGTCTCCACAGTAGAAATATTGGATAGTTCTTTTTTTTTTTTTTTTAAGATTTTATTTATTTATTTCACAGAGGGAGAGAGATCACAAGGAGGCAGAGAGGCAGGCAGAGAGAGAGGGGGGAAGCAGGCTCCCCGCTGAGCAGGGAGCCCTATGCGGGCCTCGATCCCAGGACCCTGAGATCATGACCTGAGCCGAAAGCAGAGGCTTTAACCCACTGAGCCACCCAGGCGCCCTATTGGATAGTTCTTATGTGGCCCAGATGGCACACTGAGTACTCTACATTTGTTTTGCCGAAGACAAGGCCCTTTTGAAGAAGCCTTTGCCCACAAAATCAGTGTGTGATAAATACCACTTTTCTTTACTATCTTTAAAGCAGCTAGTTTTAACTCTCGGTCCCCATTCAAAAGTGTCTGAAGTCCCACTTACACAGATGTAACCTTTCAGCCTTCCTTTTGGAGGTCTCGTTACCAGAAACCACAGAAGTCTCTTCACTGTCCCCTGTACCTCATTTTATTTCAAATGCACTGTCACCTCCCAAAGTCATATATTAATTAATTTTTTCAATAAATGTAAATGAATAGAAAGTCATTGATTTGGGGCTGCTTCTGCCTTTACTTTTGTCCCAATCCAACATAATGTACAAAGAGCAGGACCACTACTCAATTTCTAATCAGTTGTCTTGACACAAATAGAAGAGACTGGCTAAAGGAGGGTAGCATGGAACTAGGGATCCGACAGTCAACTTAAAAATGAGAGATCGGGGGCGCCTGGGTGGCTCACTGGGTTAAAGCCGCTGCCTTCGGCTCAGGTCATGATCCCAGGGTCCTGGGATCGAGGCCCACATCGGGCTCTCTGCTCGGCAGGGAGCCTGCTTCCTCCTCTCTCCTCTCTCTCTGCCTGCCTCTCTGCCTACTTGTAATCTCTCTCTCTGTGTCAAATGAATAAATAAAATCTTTTAAAAAAAAAAAAAAAAAAGAGAGATCGGGACACCTGCTTTTCCCAAGGGTAGCACTATAAAGTTGACTGGTTTGAACCTAATTATTTTCACAATTCCCTGATATCTCACTATTCTACAAATAAACCAATTCCTATTCACTTCGGACCTTGCTGCTCTGTCCCCTGCTCTGTGATCTTTTCCCCTAACTTTGCTGTTGTTTTTCTTTGCTGTTTCAAGGCTTGGATGATATTCATTAAAACAAACAAACAAACAAACAAAAAAATCCTCTGTATGTCGAGCACCTTAAACTCCTCGGAGGAAGTGGGTTTTATAAAAATTTAACATAAATAATAAAAAACAGTCTGCCTTGGGAAGAAGTAATCACTAAGAAGCAAAAAGAAAAAGAAAAAAGTACAAATACCAAGAATTTGTTACAGGGAATTTGGGAGTAGTTGTGTACTAACAGAAGGACAAAAGTAATATTCAGAAGATAATATATAGTATCATATGTTAACAGAAAATTTAGAAATTCTCAGAAATGGTAATGGTAATAATAAATATTATACTTGGGATTTTAAGAACTGGTTGTAATTTTGTACTTCTATGTGATAAAGCAAAAATTTTCGGACTTACCAAATCAGATTACTAAGGTTTAGGCAAAATATCTCTTGCTTATAAAGAAATATGTGTCAATTTTTCACACCATGTTTTCTTAGTCATAAGATGTTTTCATCAGGGATGTCTCTCGATTTATAAGCACATACTATTTTAACATTGGAAAGTGAATTCTTTGAATTTTTTTCCCTTATGCTTATTAAAGGGAAATAAACAGTATTAACTTGGTAATTTAGTTTCACAAAATTTACATGTTACAAGTTAAGACTCTGTTTAAATCCTATTTAACTTACAGGAACAAAACATTTTGATAATTGATTTATTCAGTAAATGTGTGTGTGTGTGTGTGTGTGTGTGTGTGTGTGTGTGTGTGTGAGTGTGTGTGTGTTTTAAAGTATTTTTATTTATTTATTTTTGAGAGAGAGAGAATGAGTTCAGGGGGGAGGGCGAGAGAGAAGCAGATTCCCCAATGAGCAGGGAGCCTGAAGTGGGACTCGATCCCAGGACCCTGGGATCATGACCTGAGCCAAAGGCAGACACTTAGCCAACTGAGCCACCGAGGCACCCTATTTAGTAAATGTTTAATGCTACTATAAAGTTAAGCAATCGTTCATGACCTCAGAGTGATTACGGTTTAGTGGCAGAGATCCTAATGGCAAAAAAAAAAAAAAAAGGTGGGGGTATCTGGGTCAACTTAATCTTCTAGAGAATTAATGGGGAATTAGGAGAAATAGAAGGCAGCATGCAAGGAAAGCAATAAGAAGGTACTTCAGGGCGCCTGGGTGGCTCAGTGGGTTAAAACCTCTGCCTTCAGCTCAGGTCATGATCTAAGGGTCCTGGGATTGAGGCCCGCATCGGGCTCCCTGCTCAGTGGGGAGCCTGCTTCCTCCTCTCTCTCTCTCTGCCTGCCTCTCTGCTTACTTGTAATCTCTCTCTCTGTGTGTGTCAAATAAATAAATAAAATCTTTAAAAAAAAAAAAAAGAAGGTACTTCAGTTATCTATTGCTACATAACAACATAACATTTATCTATTGCTAACCTTGGGTCAGTGGCTTAAGACAGCATCAGTCATTTATATTGTTCATCAATATGCAATTTGGGCAGGTCTTGGCAAGATCAAACTGTTTCTTCTCTCTGCAACATCACTCAGTTGGGGCCTAGAAGATCCACTTTCCAGATGGTTTATTCAAAGTTGGTGCTGCCCATTGGCAAGGAGCTCAGCTGGGGCTGTAGGCCTAGTTTTTCTCCATTCGAGCCTCTCCATGGGCTGCTTGGGCTTTCTATGGTATGGCAGCTGGATTCAAAGAGCAAGCCCTCCAGGGAACTAGACGGATTAGGAGCCAGTTTTTATGGCCTATCTTCAGAAGTCACATAACATCATTTCTGCTCTAGTCATACTTCTGTTCAAGGAGAAGGAAACTCCCATCATCTCTCAATGGGAGTAATGTCAGTCACACTGCAAGAATAGCATGTGGAATAGGAAGGATTTTTTCCAGTTTTATTGAGGTATAATTGACAAATAGAAATTATATATATTCATGGTGTACAATATGGTGCTTTGATATAGGCATACATTGTTAAATCATTACCACAACCAGCCTAATTAACGTATCTGTCACCTTATAGTTACCATTTTTGTGTGTGGTGAAAACATTTAAGATACACCCTCTTAGCAGATTTTAGGTGTACATCATAGAATTAACTGTAGTCACCATGCTATACATTAGATCCTGCATAATTGAGACTGTACCCTTTAACCACCATCTCCCCCACTCCCCACAAAACCCAACTTTCAGTGACAGGACACTCATAGGTAAACTGCTATCGACTCACCCATTTAAAGTGGGGGGAAAGCAGGAGGCACAAAGTAATCACTAGCCCACCACAATCAAGAAATCCAGCCAGGCTCATGCTGCCAGTTTCTTCATGGAGCAGGGTGTGGTCCTGCTCCTGGCAATTGTCCTTCCTGGCTCTTGTTTTGACCCTGTAGGCTCTTGGCTCTGCCTTCAGAGTCAGTCTTTATGTTCCATCAAGGGAAAAAAAAAAAACTTTATTTGCAACTAAATAGCCTCCTCTCTATGCATGTTTACTGTCTATAGTCCTGGGGATCCAAAGTCCACTTTTCATTTTGTACTATCTCGTTTTTTAGTCCAAGTTGGTGGTTCCTACTCCAGAACAATTCTCTTAAAAATTTCGTGGGTTTCCTATGAGTCCACAAACACAAGTGTACTTTTTCTCAACTTTCAGATCCCTATGAAATACCTCGATATAACATTCTCATGATTCAAAGGAGCCCAGTTGTTTAATGGAGAGGATTTGTAAAGCTTATTCTTAAAATGCTTAGAGGGCCTTTGTGTATCTAAAAAGTTCTAGGAGCCACTGCCTTAGATTCTTCTCTGAACTCCTAACAAAGGATTTTATAATTCAGCTCTGGATTATTCTTTGCCCTCAAGCCATTTCTCAAGTTGAGAATCGTTTACTGTGTGGAGAGGCAGAAAATAAGAAACACCTGTTTTTTTGGTTTTGTTTTTGTTTTCTTCTTAACCCAGTCTTCCAAGAACATAAGGAAGGAGGCACTAAAGAAAGTAAATTTGTGGTGGTGAAGGAGCAAAGGAACAGGAGACATGGAGGAGAGTGGCAGTGATAAATATAATTTCAAACAAGCCCAGTTTGAGTGGGGGCTGTGTTGAGAATTTTTTCAGATATATGATTAGGAAGGAGTATTGCCAGGTGAGTAGGCTCTGTTTGCTTACCAGACTATATAAATTGTAGTAAGCAAAGAAGTTTGGATTGTTTGGGAGAATAGAGAGCTGAAAGAAAAGTTTATAGGTATTTTTCCTTTTTGTTCAGTGCCATTTTATGAGCTGGTTATGTAGTATGTTCTGTCCCCCAAGATGATGGTCCCTGGAAAGAGTTTATGAACTAAATCAAGCAGCAGAGACTTGTAGGGGAATAAAACAGATCCAGGACTTAAAAAGAGGCTACCTAGATTCAGGATGGAGCTAACTTTTTAGACCCTGGCTCACAAGGCCTAAATTGGATTGTTTAATTGTTATAGGAACCAATGAAGGCCTTTTCTCATTATTTAAATAAAAAAGTTCCCCTCACATTTACAGTGTGAGTCAGAGGGAGTTATTTTTACCAAATCAATTCATAAGTATTATTTTTAATAAAAGCCTATAATTTATGGATCTGAAAGTTCCATTTTAAGTTGAATGGAAAGTTTGGCTTAAAGTAGAAGGTATCTAGAAATAATAAGTGTTGGTGAGGATGTAGAGAAAAGGGAACCCTCATGCATTGTTGGTGGGAATGTAATTGGTACAACTACTATAAAAAATAGTATGGAGTTCCCCCAAACAATTAAAAATGACAGTATCATATGATCTAGTAATTTGACTTCTGGGTGTTTACCTGAGGAAAACACAAATATTAATTCAAAAAGATTTATACACTCCTATGTTTATTGCAACATTATTTTTAATAGCCAAGATATGAAAGCAACCTAAGTGTCCACTGATAGATGAATGGATAAAAGAGATGTGTGTGTGTGTGTGTGTGTGTGTGTGTGTGTGTAAAATGAAGTATTACTCAGCCATAGGAGAGACTGAAATCTTGCCATTTGTGACAGCATAGATAGAGGGTATTATGCTAAGTGAAGTAAGACAGAGAAAGACAACTACTATCTAATTACACTTCTATGTGGAATCTAAAAAAGAAACAAATAAGCAAACACACAATAATAACAAAAAATAAGCTGGTGGTTACCAGAGAGGAGAAGTGTAGGGGGGATGGACAAAATAGGCAAAGGAGATGAAGAGATACAGATTTCCAGTTATAAAATAAATAAGTCATGAGTATGAACAGTATGGAGTGGGGAATACAGTCAATAGTTTTGTAGTAATATTATCATGGTAAGCACCGAATCACTGCGTGTGTTGTGCACCTGAAACCAATATATTATACGTCAACTATACTTTAAACTGAAAATAAGTAAAATTGTTAAAATGGTAAAAATAATGAACAGAAAATAAAGGTATATGTAAATGTGTGTGTATTTTGCCATGAAAAGAGAAGTTATGTTTAGAGAAACGAGTGTTGTAGAATAATATGAAAAGCGTATTTCTCTTTGTGGTATAAAAGTGTGTGTCTGTATTGTATGTATGATCACATATTCTTGGAAAATGAAACCACAAAATTAAGAGGGGTCAGCTTTAGGTCATGGGGAGGCAGGGGCGGGAACTTTTAAACTGTGCTTAATACTCTTCTGTATTGTTTTGAGTTTTTGGTTTTACAAAGTATGTGTTTTCTTTAACAAAACTACACATTAGGTTGGTTCTTGTTTTTGTTTTTTTAAAAAATAAAGTAGGAGGTAACCATATTGATTTCTTTATGCTCAAAGAACTTTTATTCTGATATTAAACTTGCTCAGTTTCTAAGAGAAAATGTCCTTTAAATTAAACTCTGGAATATTTGCTTCATCTTCGATTTCTCAAAAGTATTCCAATCTTTACCTCCCAAGATTCATAAATTCAGAAATAAAAAGTCTCCCTTTATTCCCTCTAGAGTAGTGAGGGAAAAAAGATGTAGATTTTAATTTGTTACCCTCTTTGGCTGTATCTCCTAAGAATAATCATACCCAGGCCTGTCATATGCGGTGGTATTTACTTGCCCTGCAAATACATTTATTCTTAAATACAGAAGAATTGCAGTTTTTCTATTTGGTATGTAATAAAGAGAAATGAGAGGATGTAAGAAGTGTCTTTCTCCAGTATTTCTATCCATCCTCCTGAAAAACTGCACTTACAATAGCACTAAAATGAATATTTAAAATTGGAATCTTTATCAGTTTTTCCCAAGGAACCTGGTGAGAGTAGCACAGGGACTGAGCTGGACTCTGGAGCTGGCGGGCCTGGGTCTGAATCCTGGCTAGTCCACCTGTCAGCTGTGTAATCTTGAGCAAGTTACTTACGTTCTCTCTACCTCAGTTTCCTTTTCAGAACTGGGATGTTTTAGTGCCCAATTCATAAGTTTATTATGAGGAAGTAATTAGCCAATATTGGTGGTTAGAACAGTGTCTGGCATATAATAAGTGCAAAATGCATGTTTGGTGTTTGAAAACAAGAGTAATAAAGTATACAAACAACACAATGCAATGTTTGAGGCTACAGGTTCTAACCCCCACTCTACTACTTGTTAGCTGTGTGAGCGTGCTCAAGCGACTTAATCTCATTAGGCCTCAGTTTCCTCCTTTGTGAAATAATTGCCAAGAGTAGTGCCTGCTTCACAGTTTTTCAGGATTTCATGGGATAGTGTATGGCAAGCTCAGAGCTCAGCGTCTGCTTCCTAACATCAATGATTGCAAGTATTTTAATTCCCATGAACTTTTTTAAAAAATTTTTTTTCCTTTTTTCCCCTTCCCTTCTTCCCCCACCCCACTATGAACTTTCTGTCCCTTGTGTTCATTGGATTTTATCTTTAATTCTTCACTTCACACTTCTAGGTCATTTATAGATCTTCTGAGAACCAGGTAGGGATCCTTTAAAAGGGATGACCACAAGGGCAGAATACAGGGGAAGGGAGGCTGCAAAATCAATTACTTAGGGTCCCAAAAGGCTTTGCAGGTGGACTTGTATTAGGGAATTTGCCATTCTCCATGGCCTGGCCTGAAGCCTTGTGGGCCTCGAAACCACACTGATCAGCAGTTCCAGAGCCCATCTGTCCCCCAGAGCTTTGCTCATAGTAATGAAGCTCACACGCCTACTGTACAGGATCAGAAAGCCAGTGTTTCCATTTCCAAGAAGTGAAACTCCCAGGCCTGGCAGTTCATGTTCCCACCCAGCCTGTTTTGTGCCTGGAGAGAGGCTATGTCTCTAACCAGGCTGTCAGTTTATTAATTTGTAATGAGGACTTTTGTGACTGAGTTGTCCCTGAAGTTTCCAGCAAGTTCTTCCTGAAGGTATGCAGACAGGGTCCTGTCTTCCAATCAGAAAGCAACTTGGGAAGCATGGCATCAGAAGGGCGGTTTATTCCTCGAAAGTTTAATGGAATTAGAGAGGAGGACCCCCAGGAGGAAGGGATATGCCAGATATGCCGCCAGCCCGGAGGACCCTCTCCCAGTATTTGAACAGCCGTTTCCTGTGCTTGCTTCTGAGACTGCTTTGTATCTTTTTTTTTTTTTTTTTTGGTCTGGACTCTGTTTTTCTGTTAATAGAGGTATTTTGCTCCAACAGATTATTGCCATGCCTGAGGGTTCAGGACTGTCCATGGGGCACATCTGGCCTTCCAAATCTTGTATTTACCTCTCATAGAGGGTAAGGTTTAAAAATCAGGAGTATTCACTTAACCATCCAGAGTTCCAGCTTCTCTTGAAGAAGGTCTACCCTTCCTGGACCTTTCTCCCATCCAGTCAGTCCCCTGAAGCTGAGCAGAGACTGTCCTCTTTGGATGAGGTTTGAGGCCGGCTCTTTATTCGGTTCCCTGTGGTCCCCACCAGGTCTGTGGTGTTGAGCTGCATTACCCCCTGGTACCAGGCAGGCCTCTGGGCATGAATTTGCATCATTTTGACTATTAAAATTGCCTTCGCTTCAGTATGCTCTGACTTACTGTATTTTTACTTTCTCGTTCAGTTCTCAGAGAGCAGTCTTATTTTCTCATTTCCAGTTTCATTTCACTATCACCCTCAAGTGCTGAAAACACATTTTAGTTGGTGAGCCCTGTTGGGTTACAGTGAAGTGGAGCTCATAGCTTCAAGGAAGTGGGATACCCTTAATCATTCCTCAGGAAATACAGGATGCTGGTGGCCAGCCTTTTCTCCTTCTAGCTGAACAGTCTTTTCTTCCTCCTGGGTGGAGAATGTTAAGTACTCTCATATTCTGTACTTTTGCATGAAGCTATAGATATTACCCAGACTGAGAGAAACAGAATGCGAACATTTGTATTTGCAAAAGACATACATTTGGATGCCCAAACGAAATGTGTTCACCAGTGGATTTCTTCAAGGAATAAGAGATTATTTTCAACTTTAGTGTTATAAATTATTAATAATCTGATATAAATAGATGTGCCATTTCTTAGGATTCTTAAAAACTATTGGCCTCTTTTTTTTTTTTAACTTTGTCTCTAATGAATAAAGAAAATGTCATTATGTGATCAGATCACTGATTGTAGAAATGGAGCTGTTTCCTAAGGAAGCATTTTTGTCAAACAAATAACTCAGCCCTTAATTGCTATTAATCTTCTAACTAAATTAGTATTAATTTGTGCATGATCTGTTTGGGAAAATAGAAACATCAGGTCTAGGTCTTGCTATCTCTCAGGTCTATACTACCTCAAATATGACCATTTCATGTTTTGAATGATCTTTGGGGTACAAGGTGATAACATATTCTCTTCTCTCTGCTTCTGAAGCACCTTGTATATATCTCTTACAGCAACTTTTACTGCATTGTATCTAAACTACTATTAAATAATGAATTAGCACAGTTTCTGGCACATGGTTATTTCTTCATTTCATCATCATCGTCATCTGCTTACAAGTTTTTTTCCTCAATTAGACTGTATATTTCTTGGTTGTGGGGACTACTTCTTGTTTATACTTTCTAACACAATAGAGGTGCCCAGCAGATGTTCCCCCTTCGCTATGCAATCTGACATTATGTCTGGGAAGGCCTCAGGAGTAATGACTGGGGTACACTACTCTTCACCAGATTTCTGACTCAAGAAATAGAGATAAATAACTGAAAAAAAGGAGACTTTTAAATTAAAAACACAAATCATAAATTTAAAAATAATAAATACCAAAAGACAGAGTGGGGCAGAAAAGAGCACTTTCACTTGTGTTACATTGTTTTAAAAATAAGAAGAGTAGGCCACTTAGAGTGAGAATAATATAGTAAAATATAGACTATAAAATATCAAATTGTGATTCTGTTGTAAAAAATAGCATGTTCTTTTCAAATTACCTACAGAACATGTGACTTTATTTTTATAAGATTAATGAAATAAGTAATACCCTGAGCTAAATGATTGGATCTTTGTCACCCATGACTTCTTTAGTTCAAACCTCCTTCCCAGATAGAATGACTTGTCCACAATTGGTGTGCTGCCCATCCAGGTTCTTTTCTGTGAGTTTGCATGTAAAAATTCATGTGCCCATAACTGGGATAGTGTATATTTCTGCAACGTGTCATTTCATGCAATGTCTTTTAGGGAGTTTTGCAGGGTAGCGCATCTAGATAACCTGGTTCTTTTTAATAACTTCATAATATTCTTTAGTTTGGTGACCCCGTTTTTTATTTAACCCTTCTGCTGTCCATGACCCATTGTAAAGCCTCCCTTCTTTTCACATTGCAAACAGTTCTTCAGGGAATATCCTAGTACATCCATTGTTGCAACAGAGAGCAGATATGACTTGATGGCGTGGCTGGATCTAGGAAGTACAATAGCATCAGGAATCTGCCTTTTGACTTCGACTTTGTTTTTCCCTTGATTGGCTTCATTTTTAGACAATGCACACCAGTTGGTAGCACATATGTCAACCAGCAGTTCTAGGCTTACATTCTGTAAACTTAATAACCTCTTTCACATTATCAGCAAAAGTAGAGTGTTGGCTGTCAGTGGACCGGCTTGGGTATGTGGCCACTCTTGACCCTATCACTGAAGCTCTGTGGATAGTATCCACTCGTTGGTCAGGCCTGGGTCACATGCCCCTTCTGGGGCCAGGTCAGTGTGACCCAAATAGTATGGATTGAGAGGAAGGGACGGAGGGGTGACTTGCCAAATAAAAATCAGGATGATGATACCAGAAAGAGGAGGAACATATGCCAGTCAGGCAAATATGTTGTCAGTGTCTCCTACAAATGTCTTATAGATAATATTTTATGTTTTTGTATGTAGGAGATGAACAGACACCCTAATGGTATCCTGGTTTATCTTATAAGGACCAAAGTATTTTTATAAGTATCTTCCCAAATCTTTGCTAGTATAATGAAACAAGCATGTTTCTTATTCTGTTGTAAATGAAAATCACTTTCTAGGTTGAAGAGCATTAATATTATAAAAAAGACATAATTTTTCCAATGCAGGAAAAGCGTTATTCAATATATTTGCTAAAAGTTCAGTGATATCTTTTCTATGATAAATACCTTGTCTTTCTTTTTTTAAGATTTTATTTATTTGTCAGAGAGAGAGAAAGAGCACAAGCAGGGGGATTGGCAGGCAGAGGGAGGAGCAGGTTCCCCACGGAGCAAGGAGCCCAATGCAGGACTCAATCCCAGGACACTGGAATCATGACCTCAGCCCAAAACAGATGCTTAACTGACTGAGACACCCAGGCATCCCAATAAAATACCTTGTCTTAGAACACCTTTTTGAATATTGCATTATTTGCCAAACTGTAGCCTAAATTCTATATTTTATTTATTTATTAAACAATGTTTATTAAATTCCACTATGGACTCATCAGCATGCCAGAAGCTGGGGATAAAATATTGACTACAAGATATCTGCGCTCAGGTTTCTTACAATATTGTTAGCGACCACAGACTATAAAAAAGTAAATGAATGCATAAAGGAGAAAATTTCAGACTGTGCTGTACTATTAAGGAAATAAAAACCATCATGATATGGAAAGTAATCAGGGAAGCTTATCTCAGCTAAGTTGGTAAGGGAAGATCTCTCTGAAGAGAGGATGTTTGAACTGCAAGTTGAGGATGAAGAGTGAACCCCAAATTATAGCCCTATGCTACAAGCTACAGTAAGCACTAGCCAGATATGGCTATTGAGCATCTGATGGTTGTTAGTTTGAATTAAAATGTGCTATAATTGTAAAATGCACATTGAATCTCTAAGATTAGTACAAAAATGGTAAAATAATAATTTTTATGTTGATTACATGATGAAATTATAATATTGTGGATACATTAGGGTAAGCATTATTAAAATTAATTTTACGTATTTCTCTTTACTTTTTTAACCACAAAGGCTTTAAAATGACATATGTAGTTTTTATCTTATATGTTCATTGCACAGTCCTAGTCTATGTGGTTTCAATTTGCAATAAGTGACATGTGCTTTTTCATCTTTCTGTCTTTGATCATGCTGATGGCAATTGAATTTATATAGTAGATTTTTCTTTGAGGATCTAAGTCTATAATATTCATTGACTGAGGTGTATAAATATAATAATTCAATGTGTGATCAAGCTTAACACAGCTCAGAGTTAAGAGGTAGTGGGTGTTGGAGAAAGCACAGAAAATTGCCACATTTACTAAAGGAGTTGTGTCATTAGTCATGTTCCTTTAGAAATGTTCACAAAACAGAGAAAGAAGGGCTCTGAGTTGGAGAGGTGGGCAGAGCAAGCTTCACAAGGTAATGACAGCGTGGGACAGGATTTCTGTGGGAATCAGCAGCAGTGAACCACCAAGGTCTATTTCCATCCTCTACTTCGTGAAGGAGATTCTGTTGTGCTGTATAGAACTGTCATTTCTTGCACATTAAAATAGTTTTGTTCTACACGTTGTTTTTGAACTGATGGGAATGGCAGTGACTTCGTGCGCCTCTGTTATCTCTCTTGTCAGGGCGATGCTACCAAGTTCACATACATTTAACAACAGTACATTCATTCCCTGCACAGAGCAAGTGGAAGAGTTTTCTTTGTGCCCTGTAATGCTCATTCCCATTTGGGCCTTGTGCCACAGGGAAGAGGTTCATTACTTTAAAAATGCACGTTTGATTTACAAGCTGAAACCTTTGCCTTTTAGTTTGCAAACAGTTTCGGACCGCAGATGTGAGGCTCGTTACGTAATCTGACAGTTTTGTGAGGAGAAAAAACTCTACCCTTACTGGTTTGAGAGGGAGTTGAGTCATATCCTGTGAATGTGAAGCCACGGTATTTAAGCATCACGGGTTCCTCTGACTTTCGTTCTAAGTGGCTGCAGTTGAGAGCAGCAAGTGCTCTCTGTGAAGAGGCTGTTACTAGCCCTTGGAGGGGAGCAGCCTCTCTCGTAAGGATTCAGGAAAGAGAGCCAAGTCTGAATATGCAGTTGTCTCACTGGAGTGAAAGATGTTTTGTTTATTTCTAATCAACGATGCTAGACACCTGCAAGCTCAAAGGTGCCTGCAATTTGCCATTTGTTTATAATAAGGTAAGTTCCACATTTTGGTTTACTCATTGCATCGGGACAGCCTGGAATGAACGTGGCAGTTTTCGTATATGATTATGCTTCAGAAAATGCCTTCTCACAAGTACTGAAGGTGGCATTTGAAATTCTAACGCAAGTCATTTGAAACACAGTACAATCCATTTGCGAGATACTGAGTTTAATAGATTAATAGGATCCTTTGTAACAGTTTTTTATAAAAATTGCAATGCCTGAGAGGCGGAAACATTCTAGTAGTTTTTTTTATCATTTCAGTTTTTCTTTTCTTTTTTTTTTTTAAGGATTAGATAGTACCAGCCTCTTCCCAATCCCCCTCCCCTTTTTGCTACTCTCTGATCTCAATTAAAGGTGAAACATGCATGAAATTCATAGGATTATGCTCGGATCTTACTCTAAATAACCATAGCTTGACAACTGTATTTCTCCCCTGAAATAAGAAGTGGCATTAATAATTATTAGGAAGTTTAAAGTTGAGAAATAATGAGAGCATTTGCCCTTTTATATTTGGCTTTTTGTATGTAAGTGAAAGACCATAATATTCATACATTTCTGATTGCTCTGTTTGCTTTAAAATGTGTATGAGTTTATCATAAGCGAGATTAGATGTTAAATCACAAGCTCCTCAGTTACTCTTGGAGACAGTCATATCTAAATTATATGGGTAGAAAAATCTGTGGATAGAAAAGCGAATGGTCTGTTTTCAAATTCTTAAAGCTTGCTGCTGTGAGAGTTTGGGGCGAATGACAGAAATGCTGTCTTGTTTTTTTATTGATGAAAGAAATGACATCAAATTCGAACTAATTGCAGGTGTCTGGTGTCACAAAACTTTGGACGCTCATATTTAAGGCCTAGGAATTCTTTTGAGATAGAAAAGGTTAATTTGATTTTGAGCTGTGAATAGCTGTGAATTTGTAAGATACTAATGAATTGAGGGGTTTTTTGTATGTTTAATGACAGCTGGCATTAGACTACTTTCTTCTTGATCGACCCACTGTCATGCTTATAGATTGTTTCATTTCTATTCAAAATTATACTCATTACAAAATTGCTTGATTCTAACTACGATGTAGAAATTACTTTTCGTTAGGTATATATTGAATAATTCATATTTTCACAAAGGTCAGGGGGTCAATGAACTGATGGAATGCATGTGGTTTTTCTTCTTCAAGAAATAAAAATTAAAATTAAAATTAGTCCAACTTCCAGAGGCATCTGCATGGCTCAGTTGGTTAAGCATCTGCCTTCGGCTCAGGTCATGATCCCGGGGTCCTGCAATCCCTGCATCCTTGGGCTCCCTGCTTGGCAGGAAGCCTGTTGCTCCCTCTCCCTCTCCCCACCACCGCCCCCCCCTCATTGTCTCTCTCCATCAAATAAAGAAATAAAATCTTAAATAAATAAAGTTAGTTCAACTTCCAAACATCTTTGAAAGTGGTATTCCAAATTGAGAAAATAAAGAACTTTAGGGAAAATGACTTAGCATTGTGAGAGACTTTGGGAACTTGCGTACTGAAAAGGCACATATCCCAAAAGATTAAAATCCAAACTATTATAAATAGAATAGCCTGATGCCAAATCTGTATCAAACTCCCCCCCCCTTTTTTTTACCTGGACAGAAAGGGAACTATTCCATTTAGTTAAGATTTCTGCTTGAGAATTTTTCTGTATACTCTACTAGAATTCCTAAACATCAACAGAAAGAATAGACTGCATCTACTTCAAGGCAGAAACATGTATTATGACACTTTGTGTAGTTTCAGGTTCTTAAATATGGGGTATAATGGCCACACAAACTGTTGTTATGAATTAAAACTCAGACTGACAACATATTGTGAAATCACGTCTCTACAGTCTGCTCTATTTCGAATATGGACTTTATTATTGATGACATTGTGCAGCCTCTGGTAACTACCTGGTTGGATAATTGAGGCACCTTGTTTCCCTGCCTTCCTTGCTGGGGTCCCCATCCTTTGGCTATATTCTTTACACTCGACTATACTCTTTACACTTCCAAAAGGGATGTGGGAAATGCATGGAGAAAGAGAAGGAAAGAAAACAAACACAGATAGTGTACTATTTCTATTTCTAACCACTCTATCAAAATGGTTTTGATGAGGAAAGAGGTCAGATAGATGACTAAAATGAGTCTTTCAATAACCTGTGGATCTTAGTTATTCAGGAAACGTCTTGACCTCTGAGATGAAGAATAATTGGGAGCATGCCTGGGAAAACCGTTTCGGCCTTACAGGATTCCTTGCAAAGACAAAATAATTCCACATCTGTTGCTATATTTTGTTAGCCGTAAAGTGTGAGATGTGTTTTTGAGAACTTGTTTCTTTGTCTTTCTATAGTGAAGGAGCTGACAAGACATCAGACATACTCAGAATTCCACTCTGGATTCAGAATATTTCTTTTCAGTAATAAAAGACTCCATTTTCTCCTCTTTGTAAACTATGTTACTGGTTAATTCCCAATGTATATAAAAATATTTTGCAGGGATGGGCTCCGGAAATAAAACCCAAAAAACCGATTTTACCGCAGTCCTGGTGCTCCTTTAAAATTTCAAATACCTCAAGGAAACTTGTCCTCACTCAGATGATATTTATCAAGTGGCAACTAAATTTAATTTTCAACTTAAAAGCAACATGATGTCCCTCAACTGAGGACTGCATCAGGAGAAAGACAAAGCACGACATTTTTTTCTTTGTTTTTAAAGATTTTTCTTTTAAGTAAGGCTTTGACAGGTTCAAAAAAATTTTTATAAAGTATTCATTTCTGACTCCTGAAAACTGAATCTTTCTGGAAGATGCTTTAGATCCTACTGTCTCTAGTGAATCCTGCTGGATATCAAAAGTAGCTTCCTTGCTGGCAAAAAGGAGCAGTGCTAACTCCTCCACTTACTTCTGAAAATCAGGTTTGAGGATCACATGAGACTGTTGGTGTGAGAGTCCTTGTAAACTCCAGAGAGCTTACAAATAACACTATCACAAAGTAAGATATACAAAATTGTGTTTTTGAAACAGAACTTGAGGTTATCTCACAAATTCTCGTTTCACAAAGAAGGGAATTAAGATACACAAGAGTTAAAAAGGTGCTTTCCTTCACTCAATCAAGCTGGGATCTGAGTCAACATCAAAACCTGGGTCTTTCTGTCTGCTCAATTAGCTAGAAATTGATCAGAAGCCTAGCTCTTTCTTGAGTTGGACTATTCAGTTTTTTTTAAAAGAATAAATAATATATTTTTTAAATATTGATGAACATCTTTATTGGAAACTATATCCTTGGAGAATATTTTGCAGAAGACATATGGCCTTGTGTATAGGTTTCTTGGGCTGAGGATTCTCTGTTGGATCTAGTTTAACGGAGCATGAATTTTTTGGAATGATTATCAAACTATAACATCTGACTCGTGCAATCTCTTAGCTTCTGCCACAGTCAAAGTGTCCAAGCCTTGTACTCAATAAAGTACCCTTGCATATTGCACAGGGGTAGATTTTGTAGCTTTTAAAGTTGTGGGTAGTATGGTAAATGGTTATGTTTTTTGAAAGTGGTTAGCAAATAAGAGATTTTCCATACATTTACCCTTAAAAAGAGATTAGGAAAATTTAGACAGCCAATAAGACTTGCCACCATTTCTGTTAGAATTGATCTGGCTGTTTTACATTTATGAAACACTTTTCTTTCTCAGGGACATGAGATGGGAGAAAGATGACTTTCCAAATTATAAAAGTTAATGACATATCTTACTGTACCTAGGAACACAATGAGTTTATAAAGAAAAATTTTCTTTAAAATCTCAGTATTAAGAGTGAAAAACAGATTAATTAAAAAATTTGTTGTCTTGGTGGTATTAATAAAAGTTATTTTTTACACAGAAGAACCAACATATAATCACCATTTTGTTTAGTAAAAGTGTACTCCTATGAAAGGTACATGCTGTCTGCATATCCTACACTCCAACTTACAGCTTCAGTAAATAAGTGAAATTTATCATCATGCTATCTTATTAACAAATCCTAACCTTGCTTGGAATAAAGTTCACTGCTTATTTTGATTCCTAGAACTGTATGAATCTGCTATATAACCATTCGGAAATAAAGGAAAACATGAGATAGAGAGGTAAGGGTCTTTAAAATCTTTGCTAAATAGAAATGCAAGGCGTTGGTGTGTGGTTTAAGGAACAGAGCCCTCCGCAATAGGAGCGTAGTGGCAGGAATCAACGCGTCTTTGTGATGTTGATCCCTCCAATGCTTTTGGAGGTAAGAGTCCTCTTTTTTTTTTTTTTAAAGATTTATTTATTTATTTCACAGAGGAAGAGAGATGACAAGGAGGCAGAGAGGCAGGCAGAGAGAGAGAGAGGGAAGCAGGCTCCCTGCTGAGCAGAGAGCCCGATGCGGGCCTCGATCCCAGGACCCTGAGATCATGACCTGAGCCGAAAGCAGAGGCTTTAACCCACTGAGCCACCCAGGTGCCCCAAGAGTCCTCTTTTGATTCTGTTTTTCTGTCTACAAAGCTCAGGAAACACACGAAAGCCAGACAATCATCCCACGTATCTTATAGGTGCTTGGTAAATATTGATTAATGATCCTGTGAACATCAAGGGGGGTGAAGCACTTTGAACGCATTTGCAGAGTCTATCAATATGCCATTGATGTAAGTGCCAGGGTTTGTAAAACATCCCCTTAGGAGAAGTCCAAAGAAGAAAAGCTTTGGTGTTGGTTTGTTGGGTTTTAATTCCATATCAATTTAGCGAAGATGCTCAAATTAGTCACTTGATCTTCCTTTGCTTGAGTCATTTCACTAGTAGAATGGGATTAGTAATATTTGTTCCTGACAATTTACAGCATCCCCAAAAGTAACAAATCAGGCCCTATGTCCCTCACTCCACAAGTGTTTTATACAGGATGGAAATGACAGTAATGCCTGACATTTAATTCAGGCTATATAATACCTTTTTATGAACTATCTAAATTAATTTCTTAAAACCACCTTATGAAATTTGGGCACTATTATTATTCCCATTCTCCATCTATCAAAGATGGAGAAACTGAAGTATTTAGAAGTTAAGTGACTCATCCCTGATATCATACAAGTGGTTGTAGAAAGACTGCAATTGAACCAAAGCTGTCAGGCTTCAGAGCCACGTTAAACTTGACTATGTTCAATGCTACCTCCAGTTAGAATCCCTTGATCCCAGTAATAGGAAGTGACTATTATAAAGTGCTACAGAGAGGAAAACAAATCTTTTTAATGTCAGTGCACTTAATCATTTTGATGACTTCAACATTCTCATTCTTAGTGAAACTCAGGCCTTTATGAACCAGAAATATATTAAACTTACTTAGGAATTCATGTAAGATGAGGCTAGTAAGAATGCAAAATGTGTCTGGAATGAGTAGACGTAATGGAGAGTTCTCCTAGGTGATCCTGGTCTTCAGCAATATGAAAAGATTTCCTTTTTTTTTTTTTTTTTTAGGTGTGGATGAGATAGCTTTCAGTGTACATATAATCAACTTATACAGTCCCAGAAGAGCTTGTGGAAATTTTTGTGTCTTGAGGGAAGATTAATGTCATGTCTCCTTTCATCTGTACACTCTGTAAACATTTCCTTGGGAAAGGTATTATTTGGGGAAGGAGCACATTGAATGAATAGTGGGAATTTAGGTCTGTTCTGCAACTAGGTATATTTTGATCTGCTTTCTCCAGAGACTGTACAAGTTATGCTTGAAATTCTTGGACGGTTTTCAAACCTTCATGTTTCTTTAGGTTTTGTAAACAAGGACTTTCTTCACAATGCTGTGTACCCTTAGTGCTAACATGATGATTAGTACATACTAAACTGTCAGTAAGGCTTTCTGGCAAGATGGATGGATGGATGGATGGATGGATGGATGGATGGATGGATGGTAGGGATGAACTGGGACTTCTCTAGATCTGCTCTGAGTCATGACTCATGTAGCCGAAACTGGATTAGGGCCAAACTACCACTGTGCATGTGGACACAAGGGAATGAAGTATAATGTGTGGAAGAGTTTATCTCAATTACTCTCATGCTTTATTATCTGATGATTTTCAACATGGAACTGGCATAGCTATACATCATTTCTTGCCACAAGCCTTTCCCACTGTTTCATATTAGAGTTTCTTTAATTACACATAGGAAGCATAATTGCTTTACTCCCTTGACTTGAAAGCTAAGTGTATGCAGATATATCCATATATAATTTATATACATTATACTTATACAGAGAAAATTAGATAAAATCAAAAGATCAAAATAATTTGAATACCTAAATTAATGGATATTGTCAAATTTTAGGATTGACTGTTTTAGGATTTATTGTGAACAATAAAATGCAGAAGAAATAATTGAGGCAGAGTATTGAAGGAAAGGTATTTTTAAAAATCATTTTTAAATGCTTATTTATAAAAATACCTAATTCTTTCTATCTTAGAAGAGAAGCTTTGCTTTGTTTTTTTTTTTTTTTTTCCACAAAATTTCATTAGAGAGCTCAAACTAAGGAGTCTGGGAACCAAAATTTATTTGGCATCACCACTTACTTGTGAGGGATGGTTTCCAAAATAAGGATAGTGACTAAGGAGTTGGGTTAGGGAATACTGCAGATTTCAAGAGAGGGTATTAAGGTGGTTATTGTTTCAAGTTTTCCAAGGGGGAAAACAGAGAGATATTTCCTGTAAAAACATTTGATCAAATGCAAAATACATGCAAGTTTTAGACAATGGGAGCAACTCTGTTGGGAAAATGGCGCAGTTGGCCTTGGCCCAGAGCAATCATTAAAAATGAAACACACACACACACACACACACACACACACACACACACACACACAAAATCCCAATCAGCACAAAAAAAAATCATGGCTGGATTTTCTTTTTCTTGGTCCTATCTACAACAGCGTATGTTCACTATTTGAGGAAATTCTTTTCCTTGGTATACAGGTTCCTTGTGTTATTTGAAATGCATTTGCTTCCTAAGGCTCACTGTTACTGGTGGTGATTTTCCCACCTTAAAAATAGCATGCTCCAAGTCAACAATCAGTGGAAAGCGTTACCTGACCACAGCAGACCTGAATTCCACACTGTACAGTCTGGGCTTCAGTTTTTTGTTTTTTGTTTTTTGTTTTTTTTAAGATTGTATTTATTTATTTGACAGAGAGAGATCACAAGTAGGCAGAGAGGCAGGCAGAGAGAGAGGAGGAAGGAGGTTCCCTGCTCAGCGGGGTGCCCGATGTGGGGCTCCATCCCAGGACACTGAGATCATGACCTGAGCCTAAGGCAGAGGCTTTAACCCACTGAGCCACCCAGGCGCCCCATGGGCTTCAGTTTTAACATCCCTTAAATAAGGGATCCTCTAGCCCTTTCTCTTTTCCTAGAGACAAGGAATTATTTTTGGAGAGGATTCTTTTCTTTCTTTTTCCTTTTCAAGTCAGTGATGGCTTTTTATTTTCAAATCAATTCTGAAATGATTACTTCCAAGTTTACCTAGCCAAAGTGGCTGAAAAGCTTCTGCTAAGTTCATGCCTACCTAGAGTTTGAGAAAGTTCATGCTATAAGTGGATATATGGATGGAGAGTTGAATGAATTAATGCCTCATGACGACTGTGTACTCCAATTGTGTAAACTGCTACAAAAAGCCATGAATACACCAGACATAAGAAGACTTTGTTGCTTTATAACTGCTTTGAAATATTCAATAAATTACACAATATATTAATGTTCAAAAATTTCTGAAAAGTACTTTGCAATTCCAAAACTATGCAGATTAACTACCAGGAAGCCACTGATGTCAATAGGAATATGACCTCTTATAGTTATTTTTAGGAGAAGGAATTAAGTTGATCATTGTTTCAGGCTTTCCCAGGGAGAAAAGAACTGAAAAATTTTCTGTACAAATGCTTGATCACACGTAAATTTTAGAGTCAAAATATCAGGTTTTAGACAGTGGAAACAAATCTTGGAAAAGCAGTCCTGTTCTTTGGCTCCTACATGGCAGATACTTTACAACAAAGGGCAGAGTCCCCATTTGGATGTTGTTGTTGTTGTTTTGTTTTGTTTTTTTAAGATTTTATTTATTTATTTGACAGAGAGAAAGATCACAAGTAGGCAGAGAGGCGGGCAGAGAGAGAAGGCTCCCTGCTGAGCAGAGAGGAAGCAGGCTCCCTGCTGAGCAGAGAGCCCGATGATGTGGGGCTCAATCCCAGGACTCTGAGATCATGACCTGAGCCAAAGGCAGAAGCTTTAACCCACTGAGCCACCTAGGCTCCCCTGGATGTTTTTTTGTATATCAGACACTAACACATATATTTTTTTCAGAAATCAGGTAAGGTCTGAAAACTATATTTGCTGCATAAAAATACTTTTCTCATGGTATCTTCAACTCTTTCTCACTGTGTCTATTATTTTTGCATGTTTTCATAAAAGGTTACTATTATATTTTTCTATTCTATCTTTTAAATAACACATAAGGAGAAAGTTAATTAAAAACTAAACATCAGGGCGCCTGGGTGGCTCAGTGGGTTAAAGCCGCTGCCTTCGGCTCAGGTCATGATCCCAGCCAGGGTCCTGGGATCGAGGCCCGCATCGGGCTCTCTGCTCCGCAGGGAGCCTGCCTCCTCCTCTCTCTCTGCCTGCCTCTCTGCCTACTTGTAATCTCTCTCTCTGTGTCAAATGAATAAATAAAATTAAAAAACAAACAAACAAACAAACAAAAAAAAACTAAACATCAGTTTTATTTATTTTATTTTTTTTTACATCAGTTTTATTTACAAAGTATAGGTCAGTTGAGTCAAAGTAGTTCCAAGTATTATACCATCTGTAAAGTTTCCACAATTCCTCCTTTCATCCGAGCAAAAGATCATTCATATTCACAAAATTTTGTAATTGAAAGGTGCCTTAGAGATCAACTAGCGCAACTCTTTTTGCAAATGAAAAATATTCTGGCACATGAAAATTACAAATGACTTTTCCAAGGTTATATACATCCGGCTCTCCACAGAGCCAAGCTGGGCACGGGGTTCCTAGCACACAACTCTGGAATCTTTTCACTGCATGAGTCAATGAGAGCATCATGATCTGAATTTAGTATTCCAAATAGCACATTGGATTTGTGCTTCTTATTAACATAGTAGTTGTGCACAGCATAAGTCAATTTAAATTTGGCCTAATTTCCTTTTGACCGCTAAGCAGTTTTTTGGGTTGGTTTTGGTTTTTTTTTGCCATATTTTTTGGAAGGGCAGATTTTAACCACAGAGTCTACATAGAAGCTTTTCCTGACCCCTGAGAGTTTATCTCTACTCACTTGGCACTTGCAGATGCACTTGTAATTATGGGGATAGGTCCACATTCAACCACTTGTAATTATGGGGGTAGGTCCACATTTAACCACTTGCATCTAAGTTGTACTTTTCCATGCCCTCCAGTGTTTCAGATCTTCAAAATGAATCCCTACAGCAAACTGACAGCAAACTTCACAAATGCAAATTATTGTGTTAGTAAACAACATCTGTATTTATTCGAATCGTTTCCCCAAATAAGTGGCAACAAATACTAAACAATGCTCTGTCCTAATAACTACACGTTTGTCATTAAAATGAATAATGCACTGGAACTCGCAGCCTTATTGCCTCTGTCTTAGTGGCCGCTGGGGAGCTGGGAGGCCACACCCAGGCAGGAGCGCTCAGGCAGAAGACGCCACTCCGGGTGGGAGGTCCCCTTAGAAAATGGCCTGGAGGCAGACCAGGCCAGGTAATGTGGTCTGCCCTCCTTCTTTCTGGGTAAGAACCAGAACAATCCTGTCTCATTTGGCTTCTCATTTGCAACTTCAGTGAGGAATGAGGAAGGCAGATTTTTTTCCAGAGTATTCTTTGGAGGGCTAGTACTATGAAAATGACATTCTATAATCAAATAACTTTGGGAAATGCGATATACTGTGTTCTCTTTTTGCATATTCACACTGGAGGCAAAAGACAGGCACATTACATGCCTTAAAAGGGGGATTGGTTTAATGTGCTCTAAACTGGTATTTCTCAAACAAGCCCGCGTTCAAAATATTACCTACTCCCATCGTGGAACACTCTTGAGAAACACAGATGAAACATTCCCCTCAGGGACCGAATGTCTTAAAAAGAGGGTCGACTGGGACAGATGAATTTGCTGTTCCCTTGGGGTCTCTGTCCCTACAAGCCCACAATGGGAGCTCACTACCAAATATAAAGTGTTTAAACAACAATGCATAGTTATATTCTGTGTGTGTGTATACATACAGACACGTATTACTGTGTTTGTTTAAAGCAAACTGCTTACTTTATGAGTGATTTAAATAATTTTTAAGAGTAATTTTGACTTTGATAGTTTTACCTCATTGAATAATATCAGAACCATCTAAAAGACTGTATTTCTGAACTGGTGTGTTCAAGAAAAAAATGGAAGCTCGAGGTAGGGAGTAATGAAATTCTAAAGCAGGATGTGGGGATGATTTCACAGAAATGCTCCTTAAACTGGATCTAGAAGGATGTGTTGTCATTTTCCCAGTGGATAAGAGCACAGACACAGAGGCATGGCTCAGCATACCAGTTTAGGAACCTGCTTTAAAAAACAAAAAACCCCAGTATTTTTGGAGTCTAAGGTGGATAGATGGGAATGGCTAATGAGGCAGGCTGAAGCAAGTCGGCTCATAAAATTCTTTCAATGCCATGTTATGGAGCTTGGCCTTCACCTGAGAGGGCAGTGATTTTTCAACTGGATGATACATCAGATTCACCAGGAACCTTTTCCAAACTATGTGTACCCAGGCCCTATGCCCGAGTGATTCTGATTGATGAAGTTATGGGTAGAGCTTAAGAATGTAAATCTGGAGAAAAGCACCCATTGCAATGTTCACTGCAAGCTAAGCAAATTTGAGGCACCAAAAAAAGTGTTTCAAGGAGGGAAATGTTGTAATTGGAATTTTGAAGGCTTTGAGGAGAAAGGTTTGAGAGAGGAATGATTTCAGAGTCCAGGAAACCCATTTGGAGGCTCTTACATCAGTTTGGGCAAAAAACAACTACAGAAACAAAGACAGTAATATGGGAATGGAATGGAGAGGATGGGCGTCCCAGATTGGGTGTGGATCTGCTCTCTCTGGTGTTTGATGGCTGACCATAAGGATGAGTGAGAAGAAGTGTCCGGGTTTCTGGCCTGATGATGCCAACAGTCATGGCAGGAAATGCTGAGGGGGTGCACACGAGCTTCTGTTCATTCTTCACTCTCCCTCTTCTGTCTCCAACTTTGCTACCTTGTGTCATGTCTAGCATGCTCCCGCCTCATTGCACTGAGCTTCTTCTGTAACTTTGCAGCCATCAGACATTCTGTGCCACTGAGCACCTCCCTTTTGAGAAAACAAAGAGACCCTGATCTACTGGCAGAGCTGTCCCAGGACGAGGAGGGCACTTGGAGAAATCTGAGTATGAGAATAACCATTTGGGGAGATATTTGTTGGAGAACTCAGTATTTACATTATTATAAATATGATATTATATTTAAATACAAATATATACAAATATATAGAACAATCTATAGAAATATATATTAAATACAAATATATAGAAATATTATATAATATTATAATATATTATATATATTTATTTATATATAATATAATATAATATAATATAATATAATAATGCTCTATTATATTATAATAGCATTATATTATATTATATAATATTTGTTGGAGAACTCACGGAATACCCTGCTCCGTGAATCTAGTCAGGGCTGCCATTGACCACTTTCCCACTCTGTACTCAGGAAGGTTGAGGAGGCAGGGCTGTCGGGTGGTGTGAGAGGATAATCATCACAAAATGCAGCCATGAATGGATGCCCTCAGTCCTGAGTCAAAGTCTCCCAACCAAGCCTGAGCAGCAAAGGGAAGTTAAGCCAGGAGTCTGGATGAAGAGAAAACAGATGAAGTGAGGAAGCTGAGATTCTGCTGAGCAACCAAAAAATACCAAAAATAACTTTGGCAAGAGCCACAATGCAGGCTTGGCCCTTCTCCGCTAAGGCTAGGAGAGAATTAAGAGGCCCTCCAGTGTGGGGCTTGGGGAACTCCTTAGAAAGGACAATGGCTCAGCTGTACATGATCAAAAGAAGACCTTGTGAACTGTGGCATGACTGTGGAATAGTGGGACAAGTTATACAGAGGACCAGAAAGGGCATGGAGAACAGGACTTGAGTCTCTCAGTACATTCCGTGAAAACAGCTGGAGCTAGAAGACCTGAGTTCAAATCCAGACCCCACCACATATGATGTGACCTTGAGAACATTATCTGGCATCTTTGGCCTTCAGGTTCCTGCTCCTAAAAAGAGAATAAAAGTACCTTCTTTAGAGCTATTTAACGTAGGTCAGGTGTGAAGTATAATGTAGATCCCCTCATGCTGCCAATATTTCCACCCTGTCAGTGCCCAGGCCCTTTCAAGTTCTTACAGTGCAAGCATATTCTAGTCTAGTGGGCTGTGGAGCAATCAATTCAGATGAGACAGTCTTGGGCAGAAATCAAAAAAGCATCTACTATGCAGGCTAAAGTCAACATTAGAGTGATTGATGGGTCTCTTATTCACAAGCTCTTTATATTTCTTCAGCCTTGGATAATCTGTTGTGTTCAGGGTTTGTCCAACTAGGATTAGGAGGGTGGGATTTAATATAGTGCAGAGGTGATCAAATGCTTCTTCTTTTTTTTTTTTTTTTAAAGATGTTATTTATTTATTTATTTGACAGAGAGAGACACAGTGAGAGAGGGAACACAAGCGGGGAATGGGAGAGGGAGAAGCAGACTTCCTACTGAGCAGGGAGCCTGATGCTGGGCTCAATCCCAGAACCCTGGGATCATGACCTGAGCCGAAGGCAGCCTCTTAATGACTGAGCCACCCAGGCGCCCCTCTGATCAAATGCTTCTTGATGCTGACTTTACCTGAACACAAGAGCAACTTGACAAACTCTGTTCTGTCTGTGGGGTCTGGAATGGAGTCCATTGGTACCTCCAGAAACGTATGCTTAGTATCAATATCCCAACCCACCCCGACTGCCCCCCCCAACACACAGAGGAGAACTGTAATGAATAGTTTCACATTAACGTCTCTGAGAACTCCAACAGTAAAGAAACCTGTATATCAGGTAAACACGTTTACTCTAAAGAAAGCCTTATTTTTCTTATGGACCTATTGAAATCTCTCTTAACAGTTTTCCTAACAGAACTGGTGTAAATGAGCACAAGTACATGGACTTGCACAAGTGCGTATTTCTGTCTATTCTTTTTTCTTGGAAGTCCAGCAGAGAAGTAAAATAATAAAATTCATTTCTCATATTATTGCCAGGTTTTAGCAAAAACCTAGTCAATGTTAAATTTTGAATTTTCTTTAAAACAATCTCAGGATGCCTGGATGGTTTAGTCACTAAACATCTGCCCTTGACTCAGGTCGTGATCCCAGAGTCCTAGGATCAAGTCCTAAATCAGGCTTCCTGCTCAGTGGGAAGCCTGCTCCTCCCTCTGTGGGCTATTCCCCCTGCTTGTCCTCTCTCTCTCTCTCTCTGACAAATGAACAAGTTTTTTTTAAAAAAAAAACAAAAACAAAAAAAACCTCATTTATGTGATGATATATGTCATTCTGATTTTTAGATATATTAGTCTGTGCAGTGACCACAAGTCCATAGAGTGAAACTTTGAACTCATGTTATACTTTGGAACTCACATGAAATTCACTAGCTGCTTCAATGCATTCCTTTCCACGTAGTCAAAGGTGCAAAAATATTTTCTGAGAGCCCGTGTGCCAGAAACTGTGGGGACACATTTAGCAGATAAAATGAAACAATGTATGCTAACAAGGAGCTTTAATCATTCTCATGAATATCAAATTATAAGCTGTGCTGAGTGACATGAGATGAGGTAGAAGATAATAGAGAGTATAATAGGGAAAGTTAATTTAGATAATGGGCTCAGGGAAGTCTACTCTGAAAAAGTGACTTTAAGCTGAGACTAATGAGATATAGAGTTAATTTTGGTTTCCCTGTAGTGTGAAAGTTCGTGAGGTGTAGGGAAAACATATGTCAAGTACCCAGCCTAGTCTTTGACACCAAAGTTATTCAGAAGATTCTGATAGGTCCTGTTTCCTGACCTCTGAATATCGATCCAGACAGTGCCTCAGTGCCCAGCTGCTGGGCTGCCTATGCTGCCTTCAGTCCTGGATTTGGCAAATTTTTGGTAAGCCCTAGGTTCACTGTGGACCCACGTGGCCCACAGCCTTTCTGGCCTTTGATTTCACTGAGCATGCTGTGTGTGTGAATTCCACACAAACCTACTTTGCTCAGCATTTTTCTGCAGAGTCAAGCACCCTTCCCTCCCTTAGTCTGTGTTCCAGTCTATTCGGCTTGTCTCTGATTTCCTGTCTCCTCTCCTTGGAAGTGAGTCCATCTCCTGGAACCCCAAACCTATGCAACTTCCCTGAACCAAGACATTACCATCTTCCCCGTGAGAAATGTCAGCCTGTTTCCCCTCCATCCCCTCAAACCACCTTAACCAGATCACACCCCTTCATTGTTCAGATCAGAATGAGCCTTATTTGCCCCTTAGAGTTTGTGGTTACTCCTTTTGCATCACTCCTGGGGGGTGGGTCTCCTGCTACATGAATTCGCAGGCTGCATGAAGCCACTGCCAACTGCCGTTAATGACCCTTATTTGAACATAGCCAGAGTCTTGTGCGGTTGGTATGGACCCAGAGAATTGTTTCCTGGGTCGTGGCAATCCAGGACAACTCCCACTGCAGAAAACCAGTCCTGGGACTTCTATTGGATCATCCCACGCTGTGCTCCTCAGGGAAAATGAAACCACCACCTACAGTGGGCCAGAAACGGGCTACGTTTGAGTTAGTTGTCAGTGGATCCCAGCGTAATTATGAAGCAACCAGAGTTAGTGTGGATCTCGGTTGGTGGGGGGGAGAGTTGGAGCTCCGTGGAGGTATTCCCCAGTCTGTTCTCTAGGATTAGAGTAGGCCCCATTCTCTCCCCGGCAAAGGGGAGGGGAACTAGAGGAGAGGGAGGGGGCTTTTTGGTCAGGGGGCAGCAGAGAGCAGGGGTGCCTCCGTCAGATTGCTCCAGCACCATCCCCTCCTCATGGAAGAAGCAGAGCTGGCTCAAGACTGTAGCCGAGCAGACATTTCATGGACCTGGTGTTGGCAGATGTGTAAGAAGAGAGCTTAGGTGCCAGTCAGACAGTGACCTGACATGGTGTGAAAATGACAAACATCACCACAAAGCACAGGGAGACAGTTCTCTCCTCTCTCTCTGTTTTCTGTGTGGTTCTGTCACAGAAGACCACAGAAAGCCAGTGAAAACTGTGATCTGCAACGTTAGTGCATAAAAATGCTTAGACTGCGTTGACTTTAAAATGATCTTTGGTCACTGGCTGTGATGGCTGTTCCTGTTCACTGACCTACCAGTAACATAGCAGAGTTCTTGCTGTTGCATGAATGCCTCCCATCACATCGCCCTTTTCTTTCTGAGCAATGCCAGTGGGCGATGAAATAGGACACATTTGAGAGAAAATAGGTGACTATACAAAAGACAAGTGCATTTCTTTGGCTGTCAAAATTAGCTATGAAAATTAAGATTGAGAACATCTGTTTTAATTATGTATGTAGCACAGATTGTTCCGTTGTTTCACAGTTTCTCTCGGGGGGTGGGGGGGAAGAAAAGTTACCTGCTAGTCTCTCACTATTTCCTAAGTCTAATTTGCTTTTTGCTCCAAAATGCTACTATTGATGCTAAATCATGTTCCGACATGCAAATATTATGTAAAATTTTTATAACTCTTGTTGCAGAGCCTGCATGGTAAGATTGGGAGAAGATAGACCGAAAACGGTCAACGTAAATTTCTGCATAGGAATGACTGCCAAAGTACGTTAGCGCAGTGTGTAATTAGGCATAGAAGCTTTATTTTTTTGACCCAATTTTGAAAACCATAGTAATGCACACTGACACCCGGAAAGCTGCTGGGAACAGCAAAGGAAATGGAAGTGCACTAAGTGAAAAACAGATCTGATCGGCCAGTTGAAGGTTTGAAATATTTACCACTCACTAAGTGTCCCAAGAGTGCTGGACGCCCTAAGAGATTAACCATAAATCCGCAAGGGCCTGTGGAACTTCGGCCTGCCCCTGGGGCTGTTGACATGTTAGACTAAATCCCCCGGTTTTTTGTTTTGTTTTCTTTGATTTTCACTTCCTCTCAAAAAATCATCCTGGCCTAATTCCTGCATTTACTGTCCCTGGGAATGAAAGATTTTTCTTCTTCTATCCACAGAGTCTCTCTGTTTTTCTCTTTGTTCTATGTTAAATCCATGTTGTCTCATTGGATTTTTTCTTAGGGAAAACCTAATCAAGACCTTATCTCTGTCTTTGAGAAACTTATGGTCAAGTGTGGCTCAGTACATTTCCTACTGTTGCTGACCATATAACTCATTTTAATTTGAGTGGAATAGAATAGTAATAAATTTAATAGGATAGAGTTATTACCTTTTTCTCTGGCATAAAGGAACTTATTGAAATATTAAATAATTTAATGATTTCTTTTATTCGAAGCTAAGAAATTAAACTTTATTCTAAAAAAACATAGATTTAAATATTTAAAAACACATGTAAATATATTTTGAAAATTAATAGTAAATATGGTTTTTGTGCAACTATTTTCAGTAAGTTATTAATTTTAATAAGTCTTTTATTTGTACATTCTTTTGAATTTTCTGTAGAAACAATAGACTGTGGAGAGAGACAATCTATGAATATTGTATATTTTATTTCTTCCTTGTAAGTCATAGATTTTGTATTTTGTTTTCACTTTTACTCCTCTGATCAGTACATCTAGTAAAATGTTGAAGTGATGATAGTGAGCACCCTGTCTTTTTCGTGATCTCGAAGGAAAGAGTTCATGTTTTACCATGAAGTACAATGATATTTATTAATTACTTTTATGAGATTAAGAGAGACTTTCTTCTTTTATTTCTGACTTACTGTGATTGTTTTAAAAATTAATAGATATTGGGGTGCCTGGGTGGCTCAGTTGGTTAAGCATCAGACTCTTGATTTTGGCTCAGGTCGTGATCTCAGGGTTGTGAGATCAAGGCTCATATCAGGCTCAGCACTGGGCATAGAGCCTGTTTAAGATTCCCTCTCCCACGCCTGGCTGGCTCAGTGGGTTAAAGCCTCTGCCTTCGGTTCAGGTCATGATCTCAAGGTCCTGGGATCGAGCCCCACATTGGGCTCCCTGCTGAGCAGGGAGCCTGTTTCCTCCTCTCTCTCTATCTGCCTCTCTGCCTACTTGTGATCCCACTCTCTGTCAAGTAAAATAAATAAATAAATAAATAAATAAATAAATAAATAAATAAATAAGATTCCCTCTCTCTGTCTCCCTCTGCTCCTCCACCCCCAAAATAAATAAGAGAGAATACATTTTATTAAATGCTTTTCTTATATCTTTTGAGGTGATCAAGTGAATTTTGCCTGTAATACTAATTGGTCAATTGTATTGTGATATTCTGATGGCAACCCACCTTTGAATTCATGAGATAAACCCATATTAATCATAATTTTATCCTTTATCCTTTATATACACTGCTATATTTAGTTTGTCAATATTTTGTTTGGAATTTTTGCATGGATGTTTGTGAGTGATATTGACCAGTATTTTTTCCTTTCTTATAATCCTCTTGTTAAATTTTGTTATTAAGGTATTGAACTCCAATAAATTACTGATTATTTTCTTATAGTCTATAATAATGCATAACCCTGAAATGATTTCTTAGATAAGGAAGATTTTAACTATTGAAAACATTTCTTAAATAGTTTTAGTAATGTCCAAATTTTCTAGTTCTTTTTGAATTCATTTTAACAGATAGCATTTCTAGATCTAAGTCCATTTTGCATTTTTTTCAGATGAATTGGCAATGCTTTGTAGAAAATGCAGAAACATGAAGATTTTTGAGTAGAAAAAAATGGTACTGTATTCAGAGATGCCAGCAAGATGAGTTGGGTTAGGATTAGAAAATACAACTCTTCATTGTTCAGCTATTTATTGTTTTTTTTAAAGATTTTATTTATTTATTTGACAGAGAGAGAGAGATCACAAGTAGGCAGAGAGGCAGGCAGAGGGAGAGGGGGAGGTGGGCTCCCTGCTGAGCAGAGAGCCCAATTCGGGGCTCAATCCCAGGACCCTGAGATCATGACCTGAGCCAAAGGCAGAGGATTAACCTACTGAACCACCCAGGCGCCCACCCAGGTGCCCCTGTAAATAGCACCCAGGTGCTTTTTAAATGGCAACTGTAAAATCTTTCTAAAATGGTCATACTCAGCTTCATCATCTCTACCCATTAACAAAATTATTGAGTTTTTCACTCATCTTTATTAACTCTATAAAATTTCATTTTATAAGATGGTTGTCTGTTTAACATGTCCTGTCACATTTTAAAGGAAAGTTCCCTGGGTGGTTCCATACTTTCATTGTCATATGTAATATTGGTACACTTATGGGCCTTTGTATACAGCTCTGCCTCACAGTTTCTCCAACTAGAGTCTATAGAACTGATGATAGATCCTGAGCATTCACCTCATGGACTGAGAACTTATCCAAAGTACCAGACTAAGGTTTTTATTCTTAGAGTCAAAGAACGTTCATTTTTATTTACATATATGGGGTATTTACTGGTAACCAACTCTGTGAGTTATTAGGGGAAAAAATTTGGTATTTATAAATAAAATCAACATGTTATCATGTTACTAGAGTCTGAGGACACAAAATTAGTATAATCCCAAGAAGTCCACCCATTAACACCACAACTGGCAGCATTGCCTAGCTTCTACTGTGTACACACATAGAGTCTTCACAGATTTCTGGAGTGAGTATTAGTATTAGTGTAACTTTTTTTTTAAAGACTTTATTTATTTATTTGAGAGAGAGATACAGTGAGAGAACCCACAAGCAGGAGGAGCATTAGAGGGAGGGGGAGAAGCAGGCTCCTCATGGAGCAGAGAGCCCGCTGCAGGGTCCCATCCCAGCACTCTGGGATCAGGACCTGAGCTGAAGGCAGACACTCAACCAACTGAGCCACCCAGATGCTGCAAGTATTAGTATTAGTATATCATTAATGTCATTTTAGTTGATTATGTTTGGCTGTTGCAGTTATTCTTATATAACTGGCATCAGTTTTGTTTCCTGTCAATTCCATTTGTACTGGGTTATCTGGTTAACCCTATAGTGTTTAGGATGCAAGTATGTATGAATAGCTGTTAGGAGCCTCTAACTTTCCAATAGTAAGAACTTAAGATATGTGTTGTAGTTTGATTATGAAGTGTGTATACATTTAGTATGAAAGTAGATGTTTATGCAGTTCGATCCACTGTGATGTTTTGTTGTTATCAACCTTCCTTGCACCTCCACCTCCCTGTCTCCCACTGGAAAATGGAAATGGCTGGAGCCATTTGCCTTGTTATAATTGGGCCAAGATAACAACCTTTTATGGATTACAATTTAGAAGACTACAGGTGTACCATCTTATGATTAAAAAATGAAGTTGTTACCGGTGAACAGCTTTCATAGAAAATTCTTTTTTATCTTCTCTTAAAAATATAGATTAAATGAATGTTTCCTTCTGTCCTATCTTCAAGAGTGAAGCTTCTTCTGGAATTAACTTCTGTGCTAAATTATAATCTTTTGATTTGGACAGAGAAGTTGGGAATCCTGCAGCTTAGACTTTTGTTAAAAGAATGAATGGCCATATTGGCACTACTGATGAGTTTGCTATAATAAAAACAGATTTCACAGGAGAGAGAGAGAGTTCAATGAAGTGGAAATAGAGACAGAAATGAAAATGAAAAGATCCCTGATATCTGGTGTTGAGGACGAGAGGGTTGACTTTCCCAGTACAGTCATATTCCACAAGATAAATCTGACACACATCTTCTTTCTTCATCAGCAGGAGAGCTCATTTCTTATAAATGTTGGGGAAAGTTGTTTTAAAATTATGCAAAGGAAGTTCTTTTTAAAAGATCAATTCCTGGACCCAGAAATAATAAGATAACATTGTCTTGACAGTCACCATCATTTACAGTGCATATTGGAATTATTTGCATGTGGGTGGATTTTTCTGGCTTTGAGAGAATTTGTAATTACTGAAATTAAATAATGCAGATGCCAGAAGAATCTGTGGGGGCTGTTCAGTTCTTTTGGCCCATCTTATGCTGAGGGGACTCTTGGATGGGATCAAAAATATCAGACTCAATCTTGTTCCTACTGCTTGTAGGTTTTATCACCTTCTGGAAAGAAAGCTGAGTCTGAGCATGGGGAGGAACTGTGAAGCTCTTTTTCTTATAGTCTCAACTGGCCTGAATGCTGCTCTGAGCCTAAAGATAAATATACTACCACCCAAGAGATGGCTACACACTGAGAGTTGAAAGTCAGGATGACATCAGTGTCATTTTTAGTTGATTGTGTCTGTCAGTTGTAGCTCTTCCTATATAAACTGCCATCAGTTTTCAGTTCCACTTGAAGTGGGCTATCTGTACATGAAGACAGTAACTATTCTAGGTTTTTTCGTCAAAATATATTCTCTTCAGTAAAAATCATAAAGGCATGGATTCTCTAAAATCTTGCTGTGGTGAAGTTTTAGTCTATAAACATATCAGAGGCTGAACAAGATCAATTATTATGAAGAATTAAATAATAATCAGTGCTGTGACCACACCCCATTCATTGATCAAACTGGGAGAAATGGTCATTCTTTTTTTTTTGAATGCATGGCCTTTATTTTTTTTAATTAACATATAATATATTATTTGTTTCAGGGGTACAGGTCTGTGATTCATCAGTCTTACACAATTCACAGCGCTTACCATAGTACATACCCTCCCCAGTGTCCATCACCCAGCCACCCCATCCCTCCCACTCTCCTCCACTCCAGCAACCTTCAGTTTGTTTCCTGAGATTAAGAGTCTCTTATGGTTTGTCTCCCTCTCTGGTTTTGGCTTGTTTCATTTTCCCCTCCCTTTCCCTATGATCCTCTGTCTTATTTCTCAAATTCCTCATATCAGTGAGATCATATGATAATTGTCTTTCTCTGATTGACTTAGGATATGGTGATTCTTAAATCCAAGTCTCATGGTCATTGATGACTTTACTTCCCATTTTTATTTTTATTTCTTTTTTAAAGATTTTATTTACTTATTTGACAGAGAGAGAGAGAGAGATCACAAGTAGGCAGAGAGGAAGGCAGAGAGAGGAGGAAAGCAGGCCCCCCGCTGAGCAGAGGGCCCTTGATGCGAGGCTCAATCCCAGGACCCTGAGATCATGACCTGAGCCGAAGGCAGAAGCTTTAACCTACTGAGCCACCCAGGCACCCCTACTGCCCATTTTTAGTCTGAATTTGCTAACCACTAGCCAGAGTAAGTAAACCCAACCTCTCTGAACCTCATGTTCTCCCTCAGGAAACAGGATTAGCACACTGAGAAACTACACAGTCTCTGGAGTCTGCCTCCAATTGAAGCCCTACTCCCTGCCCCTCACTTACAGCTGTTCAATCCAAGGCATGTTCGCCTCTGTGTGACTGAGTGTCTTTATGGGTCCAATGATAATTTCTATAAAACTGCTTCCTGGTGCTGTCATGAGTTTCAAATGAAATAGCAGGTGCCAAGCACTAAACATAGTGTCTTCCATAAAGTAAAGCACTCAGTGTTATTAAAAACCACCTTGAAGAGGGTTTGTGAAAATGGATATGTAAGTACATTGGACATGCATTGGAAGGAGAAAGGTCATCTATAAAGAGAGCCCAAGGAATCAGTTATAAATATGACTTTGAAAAGCCATCTCCAGTTTTAAAAACTCTCTTTCCAATTACTATGTTTTTCCTTGATTCATGTCTTTTACCAATAGTTATTCCCCGTTTATGTACGTTCAGCCCATGATTTTGTAGTCTTTTCTTTTTCTGAATTTGGTGTAGTGGGAAAGACAAAGGTGTCTGAGCGTTAATGTGGCTACATCCACGTCAGCCGTCTTCCACAACCAGCACGTGCCCGTCCTTTGCCTAATGAGGTGCCAGACAGTGGAAAGGGGTAACAGCAGCTGATGACACATTGCTGGGAATTAAGAGTGCAGAAGCAAAGATTTAAGGGTAGATTCTTCTTTAAATTCCATCTTCATATCAGCTGGAATTCTGCAGAGAAAAGAGTCAATTCAGATAGAGCCGTCAACTTCCAACCGAAGACAAGGAATTTTTTAATTATTACAGAAAAAGAAGATTCATATTAGTCCTTTTTTTTAATCACAATCTATGATACACCTGCAGATATGGACATTTATTTTTCAATCCTTTTTTCTTTTTTACTCTTTTAGCCTTCTCGAGTTTAGCAGTAAACTCTCTGTGAGGTTGTTTATTAGAAGTTAGGGTGCATTTTCCAACAGAAAGTTTTATGAATAATGACCAACTTCCACAAGTCTCTTCAACCCACGAATCATTAACAGGTGAGCTTCTAACAGCTCTGTAGGAGCTGGTCATCCAGAATGCCAGAGACGCCCTGCTAACACAGGGATGGGGTCTTTACTTCACTTCCCTTGAGCAGAGGCAGATTAGGTATCCCTCCAGCTTCGGGAAACTGGAGTAGATGTTCCGAAGAGACAGGGATGGCACAGGGGAGACGAGTGTGATTGCTGCTCTGAGACTGGGGTGCTAAGGAGAATATGGAGCCGGAGAGCGAGGTGAGCATCATTGGAAAACAGCCAGGGGCTTCGGACCCAAGGCCTGCAGAACATGCTCCTTATTTCTAAACTACCCCTCTTTCTCTCTCGCCAGGGATTCCTGGGTTAGACCACCTATTTCCTTTTCCATTGTCCTTAATTTCTTTCTTCTGACCAGGGTTTCCCTCCATCTTGGGCACACAGAATAAAATAGTCTCTCAAGTTGCCTCTCACCTGCCTTTTGAGAAAGGGTAAGAATTTTATTCTAAGTGACAAAAGAAAGCTGACTAGAAATGAAAAAGTGTCCTCGTCATGCTTACTCGTGACTGCTCTTACTGCACTGTATGCCTCCTCTTTTTCTCTTCTCCTCTTCCCTGTGATCTGCTGGAGATAAGGCTCTAATAATAAAACTTTGGGTACAAATTGGACTCAACTGAGATTTCTGCGATATTTCAGAGACCCATCTTAACAGTCACATGCATATGCCTGTTACTGCAATGGCCAGGGTTTCTGAGCCCCTGGGTCCTAACGAAGAGGGTGGACCTAGACACAAGGGTCTGGGATGGGAGCTGTAGACAGTGTCACGTGGGCCAGCTCCGGGGTCAAAAAACTATGGGCCTTTTCATAAGAGAGTGTCAAAGAAATTCCAGAGCATATTGCTCTCCTAGTCCCTGGAAAACCTTGTCTGGAGTTACCCCTGAGGTAAGGTACACAGGAATAAATTGTCCCAGGTAGCAGGACACAGCAGATCGGAGGATGGGAAAAGCCCTCAATCTTTCCTACATGGAAATCTTTTATCCCTACCCTTTCATTTACTTTTATTTAAGTTCATGTTGGAGTAGCTTATTTTAAGTCTGCATAAGGCCTAATAGTTTCTAAAGTACTTTCGTGTATAGTATTTCATTTGAACCCCATAACAGTTATAAGGTAGGCAAAAGAGGTCTTAGAAGCTTTATTTTATTAAAGACAAAAGGGACCAGAAAGATTGAAATGCCCCAGGTCATACGCAGAGGATATGGTACAGACCCAGGCAAAGAATTCAATTATTTGTTCACTGTTTTCCTTCGAAGTAGAGTCTTTCTCTTAGTACTGGCCTTGACTCATGGGATTAGCAAAACTACAGGAATGTGAAAATATAGTAAGTTCAGTGTTCTATGTTTCATGAAAATCTTTAAAAGTCAAATCCGAACTATGCATAGCCTAGACTAAAGCAGGAATGTATTTTTCCTTCATTATTTCTTCTTTAACATTGCGACATTACATTGAATTCTACCGTTTTCTAAGAATCAACCATACATAATTTATGTTTTTGAATTATTTGGAAGAGCTTTAATAGAATAAGAGAAAAGAGCTGAGGCCTCAGCTAATTTATTCTATTAGAATATGAATAGTGAACCAAAGGCTGTAAAAATTGCTGGTTGAAATTATTTCGATCTGAACACTGATCTATCTTGAAAAGCCTGGTTTTGGTTTTTTTTTTCCTACGATTTAATTAAAACAAACCCAGTTAACAGAAATAAAGTTACTCTTTTATTGTAAACAAGCTTCTAGTCATTGAACTAAGTCCTGTGAAATGGAGATGTACAATAAATGCTGTTCAGGGGAGATTATCTAGGCTTGATTATCTCCGCCCTTGCTTCCCATTCTTCTTCATTTTGACATTTTGCTGCTCATTGGTGCTCCAGTGGTTAAAAAGGGAAAAAAACAAAACAAAACAAAAACCACGCCCAATATGAAACAGAGCTCAGAGTGAGCCCCTCATCCCTGCTTTGACTGCTCTCAAGAAAAATTGGGGGGGGGCACCAAGAGCCACCTAAAGGTATGTACTAAAATGAAGTTTGGAAGCGTTTATAATTTGAACCCATCCCTGTCCCAAATTATGAAAAAGTTGGGAGTTATTTGCTAAACAAAACAGAGTTATTAACTTCTGAGAGACTATCTCAATCTCTAAGTATATATATCTATATTTTTTAATTTATTTTTATTAGTTGTATAAATTCCTGTTCAATGCCTCTCTTATTTCTAAGTGACTTGTGTGGCCTGCAACCTGATGTTAAATTTTTGGTAAATTCTATCTAATATAGAAAGAGTTACTAATTCTAACTCAACTAAATTATTCTCACTGACCTCTACATTGCCAAATGATTCGTTTCCCCCTCACATCATGTCGCAGAATCAGTTTTCAAAAAGAAAAGAATTTTTTCTTAAAATAGTTTTTACTGGGGGTGCCTGGGTGGCTCAGTGGATTAAAGCCTCTGCCTTTGGCCTCAGGTCATGGTCTCAGGGTCCTGGGATCGAGCCCCGCATTGGGCTCCCTGCTCAGTGGAGAGCCTGCTTCCTCCTTTCTCTCGGCCTTCCTCTCTGCCTATTTGTGATCTCTCTCTCTCTCTCTCTCTCTCTCTCTCTGTGTCAAATAAATAAATAAAATCTTAAAAAAAAAAAGTTTTTACTGCCCAGCTGAACATTTTTAACTTCAACAACACCTGTGACATAATTGTAACTTGCACACAGGTTTATTTTATTATTTTTCCCAAAGAACAGAAAATACAAAGAATAACAAGCACCTATTTTTTAGTCTTTATAATTAACAAATGTTAATAACATTTTGTGATATTTGCTTTCAGTCTTGTTTTACCCCAAGAAGTAAAACATTGTAGATAAAATTAGAGACCCCTTGTGCCATGAATCTAGTATTCTTTCAATCACCTTTTCAGTTTTTTACATAAGTAAAACCGAGCATATAAATGAGATTATACTACATATTTTTCCTGTAACTTGGTTTTCGTGCTCACTATTATGTCTTTTGCGATCAGTCTTTGGAAGTGGCAAGGAGAGAGTTCATTACTCTTAATGGAAACCATAGAGCAAAGCAGCAATATTTGGGGATCTAGGAAGTGTAATTCCTCAGAGTACTGACAAGAGCAAGGTCACAAAGCTAGGAATTATTACCATCAGTGCAGGATACAAGCATACAGACCTCAGTGCTGGAATTGGAATGTCACGTGAGACAATGTGTCATGACCAATGCAGACGTGCACTTACTGGAGAGACTCCGAGACCCACATTTGTCAGATGGGTGATGCCTAGTGCTCAGAGCTCTAAGTAAGAACTGGAAGGATTTTTGTTTTGTCCCTTTTTATATTTTCTGCAGCATCAAGTATTGTCTCCTGCACAGAATAGATAATGATTACTAAACTGAATTATGATTTATTCTTTTTTAAAACTCCTAAGAAGATGATCTTCCTCATGGTAATTCTCTGTTTTAAAATGATTTTATTTAGTTGTGTAGTTCTGATGTATTGAGTGTGGCTCCTGGAAACACGGAAACAAGTCCTAGCTCCACTAAAACAAACTGGGTGATCTTGGACAGGCCCCTGGAGCGCTGGGAGCCTTGCTGTTCTCATCTGTTCTGTTGTGTCTTATTCCTCATGCATGTTGGAGCTGAATGAGACTACTTTAAGCTTTAAATAGTCAAAATTCCTGGGCGCCTGGGTGGCTCAGTGGGTTAAAGCCTCTGCTTTCAGCTCAGGTCATGATCTCAGGGTCCTGGGATCGAGTCTCGCATCGGGCTCTCTGCTCAGCAGGGAGCCTGCTTCCTCTTCTCTCTCTGCCTGCCTCTCTGCCTACTTGTGATCTCTCTGTCAAATAAATAAATAAAAAACCTTAAAAAAAAATAAATAGTCAAAATTCCTAAAAGACAAATAAAATAAAAATCCCATATTTTCCGAACTTTGAGAGTAGAAGAATGACCAGAATTAACCTGGGATGATCAGCAGGTCAGGCGGAGCCTTAGAGCTTTACTCTACTAGAGGGCCCAGATGATTCGTACAGTAGGGCAAATTCGGAGTGTATAATCGTGGACATAGAAGACAGTTGATTTTTCTCCACTCCCATATCCCTGTTAGTCTTATGTTCAATCTTATTATTATTGTGTAGTAGTTTCCCTCAATCTTCTTTTCAAAGTTCTGCTTTTCAGTGTCAAACATTTGGTGAGCAGTTGACAGCTCCTGAAGTCTCCTATCTGTTGAGTTGTAGAGGCCACACTTGGGCACACCATCAGTCAGAAAGGATTGAGTCAAAGTCCACCTGTGCTTGGCACCTAGTAGGTACTCAATGAAGGTTGCTTTCCTTCTTTTTGAGTTTCCTTTAGTTTCTCTGCTCCTCTTTTTCTTTCTGACAAAAGAGCTTTGCTTTTTCAAAGTTTAAATGTCATGGGAACTCAGGTCTCAGCCCACACCATGGAATTCCTGATGGCATTTTGACTAGGCGCCCTCAATTCCTGTCCACAGTAGGATCAGAGAAGCAGGAGGTAGAGACTGGATGGCAACATTCACAATCCTCACTCCTACTCCAAAATGTCCTGAAGTTCTGGATTTATGTGTAGTCATAGATTTATATTCACATATGAACAGCCCACTCATGAGCTCAACAATACCTTGAATTAATGTCTGCTTTGGAGTGTGTGGTTTTATAAGGACTGAGAAGCCTGTCGTTCTGATTTAAAGGGGATGAAGATATGTTTATTTAAACCCATGAAAAGAGCTCCTGCTTCATATGCTCTTGTTAATATCTGGAAATAATTCTGTCATTTCAAACTTTGGTCTGCAGTTCTCCTAAGTATTATTTTATTTCCCTGATTTACATGTAAAAATGTGTTTTGTGCCTAAAAATAGATCCATTGCTTTTAGAATAATAAGAATTATTTTAGGATTACAGGTATTTCTTTGTTACATCTTACTTGCTGTAGTAACTTTCTGTAGTAAAGAAAGCTATAAAATGCTTTTCCCTGTTGAGGCATTAGTTTTTTAAAATTTAAATGTTGCATGGCCAGAATTGAATTTTAAATGCTCAGGATGTTGTCCTAGTACTAAAACTTGGTTCAACTGGACAACCACCTTCATAAAACAAGCTTAGTGAAATTTTATGTGTTTAGAAACCACACAGTAAATTGTCTATATCATCATCAGTATCATTTAATCTGGGGCCCCTAAACAAACGTGTGGAATGCACTTTTTGTTCATTATTCACCTGATCCCTGGAAACAACTTCCCACCAAAGCCACAGTCCTTAGTGTTTGGAGCCACCTGTTCCCCCCATACCCCTGTTGCAACTAGAAGCAGAGGGCTTTTAAGAGAGCTTCAGGTTATAAGATTATAGCTCTTTGGGGACTGGAAAATGAGAATCCAATTTGTAAAAATGTAGAAAAGGAGTAATAGCAGAATGTTTAGAGTTTAAGTCAACCACCAAAACACTTTAAATTATTTCGAATCTCACATTTACTATGCGTAGGAATTTCTCTGAACAAACCCTGGGGTCCCATCCTCCAAGAGTCTGAATGACTCAGGAGCTCTAAGGTAGAACCCAGGGCATTGCCATGGTAACAAGCCAATGAAGGCTTTTTGGATCACATTTTGAGAAATACCTGTTTAAAATGTTCAGAAGTAATCTGAATTGATATTAAGACTGACCCAGGAAGTGCTGAATCATCTTTCAAAATGTCATAGGATTGACTTAGCAAGTAACCTACCAACTTTGCCAAATTTTCAGACAAAACTTACTCAATATTACACATTGAATACATTGCTTTTAGGTTACTCTCTTGGAGCTCCCCTCTTTATCTTTCAATTTGTGCTTTTTTGATAAGTGTAGAAACATGTTTCTCAAATATATATTTTATCATAGGTCTACCTAAGGTATGATAGGCCACTTGGTCAAGGATAAGGGATGGGTGAGACTAGCTCATGGACGAACCTTCATAGAACAGAGAGCTGGAGAGGTCACATGTCACATGTCCAATAACCTAAGGTAGAAGTTCTGGTGATTAAAGGAATGCTGGCAGGGAGGTCCTGAGTTAGGCAATGGGTGGTCATCTCAGCAGGTTCACTGTCACAGGATCGACATAATATAAATATAGAGAGTATTTATTTATTTTTAAAGATTTTATTTATTCATTTGACACAGAGAGAGAGATTACAAGTAGGCAGAGAGGCAGGCAGAGAGAGAGGAGAGAGGAGGAAGCAGGCTCCTTGTTGAGCAGAGAGCCCAATGTGGGCCTCGATTCCAGGACCCTGGGATCATGACCTGAGCCGAAGGCAGCAGCTTTAACCCACTGAGCCACCCAGGCGCCCAATATATAGAGTATTTAGATTTATAAGCTGATCTGTACTTTCTAAGTGATTGGGGATTCTATAGGACCCCAGTTTTTGAGAATCTCAAGTACTGAATATATGCATGCCTCAGGCCTGGGATGAAATTGGATAGAACTTGGGGACAAGGCATACTTTGGCCAAAGCAATTAGCCGAGAATATAGTTCCTGTATCATCTGGATGGCTGCCTAGATCTTTTGAGGGTTGAGGATAAGGGTCCTCTCGGGCCCTGCCTGCTGTCCCTCTTTCTGAGGGTCTTAAGAGGGAATGGGGATGATGTTTCTCAAATGTTTATTTTGAACTCAAATATTCTTTTTTTTCTACTACATTTATTTGGATTTTGATCTGTGCGACTTAAGAGAGAAGACTGGGTGCTAAGGGAATTTTTTAAACCTAGCAGTCATGGCTAAGCTCTTTTATCCCATTTCAGGTGGGATAAATTGTGAAGGGGGTTTATTCTTTATTCTTCTGGATTCTCGTGTTCTACCTGGTCCTAGCACTAGTGTCCATTTGATTAATTTGAAGATATCATCTTTGTGCATTATGGTAAAGGACAACAGGGTTAGATAATTACTCGCGAATTGTTGAAAACCATATAGAGGGATGAGAAGTGAGACAAGAAATTTCTTTTCACCAGGAGAACTATTTAAATGTGGTGATGGGAAGAATTCTTCTCTAATCTTCATGGTCTTCAGCCAGACTAAGAATTAGATTTACATGAGACAGAACAACAGGAGGAAAAAAAACCCGGGAGATTTGTTATGTGCAGACAGGGACCCAATAATGAAATTGAGACCTACAGAAATGACCGAGGCGGCAGTTTTCGTACATACTTTTTAGACAATAAGTCTTGGAGGAATTGACCAAAGGGCACTTAACTTTGGAAGCTTTAAGCAGTAAGGAACGCTAGGTGGATTTGTGCTGGGGTAGTAAACTATTGAAAAGGAGCAAGGCTTATTTCCGCAGCCTCCTCAGCTGTGCACGTTCCATTCCATCTGTGGTGATAAAGATGTCTCTTTACTTCCTGCTGCAGGCTACCTTTTCCAGGGGAGGTTTATTTCCTGCTTTCAGGGAGACAGAGGAGGGTCTCAGGCAGTCTGCACAAGCTGTCTCTTAAGCAACTTTTATTTAAAATAATCAACATGACAATGTAGCCCCTGTTGGGGGGGCCTGCCCTTGGCCCCTGCAACAGAATAGATCGCCACTTTCCTGGGAGGCCGGTCCTTTCCTGACCACTCTTCTGCATCTTAGCCTTTTTAGTTTTTGTGCCTCTGAATGCATTTTATTCCCCCTTTCTCTTTCTCATTTGGTTTCATTTCACTTATTTCAACGATTTTAGACCAATTCTGTAGCCTTTATGCTCTTCCAGATTTTGATTTGTTCATTCGAGGTTTCTGCTTCAACAAACCTTGCTCTTATTAATGGGCAGTAATTCCGACCTCCTCAGAAGAGTCTTGGCATCCAACTGTGAGGTTGTTTTCCCTGAATCAGAGTGTTGCTCCATAGGAGGCAAATATTAAGAAACTTAATGGGAAGTGCTAAACTCAGAAGTGCCTTGCTGGCATTTTCTTGTTTTGCAGAGAAACGAGCTAATGGTTAGCCTCAGCATTGTCTACTCTTCACACTTGAGTTTGAGGAGGAAAATAAGACTCTGGGGATTCAGAGGCAACACTGTTTAATTAAAGATGATGCCATTAAAGATTTTAGAGTTGTGAGAACAAAATGGCTAATGCCAACACGGGAAGCTTTGCCACCGATGCCTTTTAAAATTCAGTGTGCTCCCGTACACACAAGGATTTTCCATTAATGCAACTTCCTGACTATACATATCTCTTTTCCGAAGACTAGACTGGGGTTCTTTGCAAGTGGACTCAAGCAGCCACCATCAAGAGCTCTTTGCTATAAAATTTGACTTCCTCTTTCTGTTCTGCAAGGAGGAAGATGGTAACATTGATCCTTTGTCACTCTTCCTCTCTCCAGATCTCCTGCCCTCTGATAATGGTGAATCAAATTGCACAGTCCTGTTAGTTATTGTATTGTTACAGTGAATACTCTTCTCAACTGAGGGAACTGAATTGGACCCTCCAGTCAGTCATTCAGTGAGCAGCCATGGAGCACTGCTGTGCTTCAGGTCTTCAGACCAGGGAATCTAGTATTTGGACTATTCCCAAGTATTTCTTTGGTGTTACCTCAGTTGCTTAGTAAGTGGGGCATTAATACATGTTTTAGGCAATGGTGAACTCTTCTGACAATGATTTATCTATTTTGGTAGCTAGCTTCTCTACTTCCTTCAGGGGAGATTAGTGGCATTCTGACTAGAATCTCTAACAGTATTTATCATCATTACTTGGTGTTCTCAGCATGACAACAGTGGGCATAAATTTTTTATGAAACTAATTCCAGGGACAAAGGATTTGTCATTATAATGATCTGTGTCTTTTCTTCCATAGGGTGCAAATTCTAGTAAATATTGTCAGTCAAAATAATATTTTTCATGTAAAAAGTTTTATATAAACCATATGTTATACTTCTTCTTTGCCATCTTTAGTTTATGGCAGCAATTACAACTAATGGCAGACAAATATTAAAAGTACATCAGTAAATTACTCAAAAAAAAAAGTACATCAGTAAATTACTCATACTCTGGCTCCTAAATAATCTAATTTTTAAAAAAAAAACCCAGCAAATTCTATTCCTTTGATGTGTTGGAAAGAGGAAAAGCAATTATGCTGTAGTTATGTTAGTCCATTTGTATTACTCAAGTAAGAAGAGCTCCCTGTACTTAACGTATTTTATATGCAGTCATTATCAGAAAACTTCCTTTGAATATACTATGCAATTTAATAACTTTCTGCTTAATATCTCATTACATTACTGTTCCCTAATGGGTGGGAGCCATGTCTTAATCTGTTTTTGTGTATCCATTCCCTAAGGGATAGTTAGATGGATGGATGGACAGATGGATATGAAAGAGAGGTAGACATGGAAGAGAAAGGAAGAGGGCGCCTGGGTGGCTCAGTGGGTTAAAGCCTCTGCTTTCGGCTCAGGTCATGATCTCAGGGTCCTGGGATCGAGGCCCGCATCCGGCTCTCTGCTCAGCGGGGAGCCTGCTTCCTCCTCTCCCTGTCTCTCTGCCTGCCTCTCTGCCTACTTGTAATCTCTCTCTCTGTGTCAAATAAATAAATAAAATCTTTAAAAAAAAAAATGTTCATCATCACTAGCTACCAGGGAAACTCAAATCAAAACCACACTGAGATACCACCTTACACCAATTAGAATGGCCAAAATCAACAGAACAGGAAACAACAAGTGTTGGAGAGGATGTGGAGAAAGGGGAANAAAAGAAGAGAAAGGAAGAGAGGGTGGGTAAGCTGTTTGGTACTCAGAAATCCTATTCCTCAGAAATAATTATATGAATTCCTTGATTCAGTGTCAGACTACTACAATACCACCATTATTAATTTTATAGAGGTACACTCTTTTTATAGGAAGAGAAAACTCAATAGCGATGGCCTTTTATTTTCTTTATTCTTTGAAACTAATATGAAATTATTATTGAATCAGAAAGAACTAGTTTTTATTAAAGTGGAAATATTTCTAAAGTTCCTCATTTTTATTAATGCAATGACATAATACTTTGAGAGTGGTCAACCAGTTATGACGTGCCATATGCTACCTGTTAGGCACTCAGGGAACCAAATGTCCTTCTCGGACTTGACTTTCAAAGCATAAATTGTCCATGCCAAGGAGAAACATTCACTGTTTGTAGGGAATAGTGTGAGTGTACCATGGTGCCCACAGAGTGCCTCACAGACAATTTAACCAGGGTTATATGAGGAACTAGGAAGAACAGATGTCACAGAGACCATGGTGGTACAGGACCAGGCTTCACTTTGCAGCTATGTTAGGCATGTTCCTGAAGAATTAAAATATCTCTCCAGTTGGTACCAATTGATACTGATTTTTGAATTTCTCTTCACATAATCAGCAGGAAGGTAAAAATGTTAAAGAGGTCTCCAACAAAAGGGACATGGTACACAAGTCAATCTCTGCTTTCAACAAGCAAATTCTGAGCTTTCAGCCAAGACAACTTAAAACAACCGGTGCCAAATACATACCTACAAAGACAATATCAAGGCAGCCTGATGCCAAGCTAGCCCTTAGTTTTTTTGAAGGCCTTGGAAGTATAATCTAGTCTTGGGAATAAATAAACCAGGTACTATATAAATTAGCCCACAATAAGAGTATTAAATAAAACACTTTGTAAATTTAAATTCTCATAAGCTATGCAGATTTCAGTGTTGGAGTGTATTCATGTTCATAGATGATCTACAAATTGAAATGGAGATTAGTCCATGAGAAAAATAAATGGTCTCATTATCTACTTCCATATAGTTGTTGTGGCCTCCGGTTAATTCTCAGGCCTATTCTGATCCAGGATCCATAAACCATAAATCTAGTACTTCAGGTTTTAGGTATCTCCTCTCTTCACTCCCTTAATATATATCTAGTGTCCCACCATGTCCTATACTGTTCTAGATACATAGTGGAATGAACCAAATAGATAGAAATTACTGCCCTCAAAGAGCTTATCTCTCAGCAGGAATGCCATTTGAAATACTGCATTAGTGTCAAATATTAAACATGATTATAGTCTTTAATGAAATTCAAATCAATCTGGCAAAGCTTCCTCAAGGAACCTCCAAAAATGAGTCGGTATTCGTTGTCATATCTAAGAATTTACAGTCTAGTGATGTAAATAGGTATGAAAGGTCAAGAGTTAAAATATAGTGAGATAGTAACACAGGGAGATAATTGCCATTGCACAGAGTGGAGGGAAACTAACTTCAGGGAGAAGAGGAATCAAGGAGAGAGGATGTTAGGATAGGGATGGTCAGGAGGACTTCTGCAGTGTGATCCTCTCTGCTGAACTCTTAATCATCCTTTGAAACCCTCCTAACCCTTGAGCACTACCACTTGATGGGAGACTCAGCAGAACCTGTAGGATTGTATTGGAAATTGCCATTCTCTATTGTAATTTTTTCTTGTTTATTTTTAAATCTTCTTTTGTTTCACTGGAAAGGAAAGATGATGCTCAGTTTTAAATGTTAAAAGTGTATACGTTACCTTGTTAAAATAAAACCAAACATGTATTCACAATAAAATAAAATAAAACACTCATAATTTGACATTGTAAAGTAAAAGTGGTGAGATAGCATTGATGCTGGTGCTCTTATTCATTCATTCTTTCAACCTTGAATATTTTAGCATTTCTTCCTGAGGCTTGAGAGAAATGAAGAATAGACTTGATCAATAGGGAGACTATTAGCATAATGAAATAACATCCAAGATAAAAGTTAATAAAAGAGGCACATTTATTTTTAAGAGTTCTCTCTCTGGAGGTTTTGAGGGGGAGTCAAATTGTGAAATTATCTGTTAGAGCTGATATAGATTTCACATTCATTTAGTTGACCGTAGCTTTGTACAAGGTTTCTGAGCATCTTCTAAAGAATTGCATATGCAGCTTAATTAGCCTTTCAAATGAATTCTTTTCAAGGTAATAATAGCAATGAAATTATAGCATCTCTATCTGTGCAAATTTTCATGAATTGCTGCATGTGGTGAGATCCACAGAATACTGTATTGCTGGGAGACATGTTCTCAGAGTTCATCCGCTCCAAATACAACATTTCCTGCTGTTTCTGGAAATATAGCACTAATAGCTAACATTTCTATGGTGTTTACTGTATACTTGACACTACCATAAGCATGGTGCAATTATTAATTCCCCACATGCTCACAACCCGATGAGGCATGACCTGTTACTGTCTCTGTTTCACAGAAAGGAAAACTGAGGTATAAAAGGGTTAATCCACTCACCCAAGGTCCCAGAACTAGAAAATATCAGAGCCAGGATGCAAATGGAAGCAGGCCACAGAGTTGCCTTCTTAACCATTATGTCATGCTGCTTCTAAAATAAAGAATAACCATTCTTATCATGGTATTATTTTTCAGACCTTTAAATATCGAAAATGACCATGTATCACATATCTGACATAAAGTATGTGTTTGCATATTAAATACAAATTCCATATCTGATGATGAGGCCCCTATAGACTTTGAATCTCAATTGGCTCATATACAATCACTGACTACAAATCCCTTTTACTGATGCTCCTGGTTGGCACATGACTCAAGCCTCACTTCACTAAATCCTGACACACTTCATCAGATGCTGAGGCTTTTGTTCCCTTCTTAAACTATGCTTTCCTCTTGCTGAGGGCTAGCCCTCTGACTTTCAGTGCATCTACAAACCATTCTTCATTCATTAATCCATTCATCAGAAGTATATTGAGAACCTCTATGTGCCAAATACTTTGTTAAAAGCAGGAGTCATGAGGGTATACCACACAGAGATATAAAATCCACTAAAACCAGGTCAGTTCGCAAATAAAATATTTCCAAATTGTGATGAGTTACATGAAGGACAACAGCAGGTTACCATGGTAAAAATAGCAGATGGAGGGGAGCCTGGGTGGCACAGTGGGTTAAGCAGGGTAAGCGTCTGACTCTTGGTTTCTGTTCAGGTTGTGATCTCAGGGTCCTGAGATCGAGCCCCATGCTGAGCTCCAGGCTCTGCATGGAGTCTGCTTGAGATTCTCTCCCCATCTCCTTCTGCCCCCCCACTCATGCTTTCTCTCTCTCTCTCTCTCTCTCTCTCAAATAAATAAATCTTAAATAAATAAATAAATAAATAAATAAATAAATAAATAAATAAATAAAAAGAACAGAGAACTCTTTTGCTGGGTGGGTCAGGGAAGGTTTCTCTGAGATGATAGGACCTGACACCTCCAGGATGAGGAGGCAGTCATGCAAATAAGCAGGGGAAGAATTCTCCATGCAAAACTAACAGCCTGTGTAAATCCCCTAGTAGACAAGAGCTTAGCCCTGTCAAGCAACTCACACAGGGCTGGTGTGGCTAGCAGGTAGAGAGAGTGAGTGGCTGGAGATGACATTGGAGAAATTGGTGAGGAAGACTGTACAAGATTTTGTAAGCTACAATAAGGAGTTCTCAGTGTTTGGAAATCCCCTGAAAAGTTTTATGCAAGAGAGTAGCATGATCATTTTTATGTTTGACAATCGCTTCAGCTGCTTTTGCAGACATGAGTGCAACATAACTAGAAGGTTCCTGGGCAAATTCAGGTTAGGGATGATGGGGAATGTACTAGAGGGTGGTGGTGATGGATTTGGAAAAGAAGACAGAGTTAAGACACATCTTGGAAGTATACTTCGTGACACTTACTGATGGGTCTGATGAGAAAGTTGAAGAGAAAAGAGCCGAGGATGGCACTGAGCAACAGGATGGATGGGGACTGATTTGCTGGAGTTGAAGGGTGGGGACAGGTCGAATGGATCAATCAAGAGATGATTTTAGGGGCGCCTGGGTGACTCAGTGGGTTAAAGCCTCTGCCTTCGGCTCAGGTCATGATCTCAGGGTCCTGGGATCCAGCTTCCTCCTCTCTTTCTGCCTGCCTCTCAGCCTACTTGTAATCTCTCTCTCTGTCTGTCAAATAAATAAAGAAAATCTTTAAAAAAAGAGAGAGAGAGAGAGAGAGAGAGAGAGATGTTTTAGACATGTTAAGTTTGAGTTGTCCGTGAGGCATTCGAATGGAAATGTCATGTAGGTGGTTGGCTCTGTGGGCCTGAAACTCAGAAGAGTCTGAGCTCCAGGGCATGGGTGTTCCCTAAAGCACTAGAAATTGCTGTACTGGCTCAGGTACAGAATGCCAAGATCAATGTGAAGCAGGCTGAAGATCACAATCTGTGGCACTCTTTACACTGACATTTGGAGAGAGAGGACAGTGGTCGCTCCTTTCCTAAGCACAGCTGCTCTTTCTCTGTTGCCTGCCATAAAGACAGAAATGGACACGCCATCTGTCCTGTTCTTTTACAATGGCTGCACCTAGCAGACCCCCCGGCTGAATTCTACAGGTGGGATGAAATTAATGCCACTGCTTCCATTCTTCTCTCCCTAGAGCCCCTTCTTTCTCACCTGGACTTTACCTCTGATCCTGCCTTCCCAGAAACTCACTCCATGATATGGTCCCACACCACTGATAACAACAAAGTACTTGGATGGGTCCTGCTGTCCCTCTAGGACGCAGAATTATCCCACCTATATGCAGGGAAGGATAGAACATCCAGGTTCCTCCAGCATGTTTTTTCCCTTTAGAACATTAAATTCTGTTGTCCTGCACAGGAAAAATCTAACAAATAGCTTCTAGCGGAAAGACATTCCATTGGAAGCATATATACTCCCTGGTTCCTGGCTCTGTGCACACAAGCCACATCCTTTAGAATGCAGCCCTTGCTAATTTCCTTAACTTACAAAGAGCACCTTCTAGCCAGTTAAAAAGAGCTCAACATAAAATAAAAGTGGGTCCAGGATTCGCACAGGCAGTTCACCGAAAAGAAGTATAAGTAGCTCACAGATGTGAAAGACAGTCTTACTAGTAATTAAATAAATGCATGCAACACTGAAGGAGGTGCCTGTTTTAATCTGTCAGAGCGGCAAACATTTTACAATTGTACGACAGTCAGACAACTTTGAAGGTGTGACTTTATGAGTTCCCACCCTGCATCTGCAGCGTTTTCACACTCAGTTTCTTCCTCTTCACAACTAAGGAGGAAAATAGGAAAAGGGCTAAGTAGAAGGGTAAGGATGGTAAACAGACATAGATCTCAAGAAAGGGATAACGCTGCACGCTGGGTTAGAGAAAGCTGGTGTTAGTCTTAAGTACAACAGAATCTAGGGGCAGATCTGTGCTTAGGAGTTTTGGAGGGGGAGGAAGGCAATTTTAAGAAGTGCTAAACTAGGTTATAAGTTGGGTTAAATTTTTTAAATGTTTGAGAAATGCAAGTAAATAATGAAATTTCTTGTTTAGATTTTGCACTGTGCGTCTTTAAATGTGACCTTCTGTAGAACGCTGGCTTATTTGAATTATCTGATAATACCTATTTTTGGAGTGGGTATATGGAAAACTCTCAATCACCATTAGTGGAAATGTAATTGGTGGGATATTTTTGGAGGGTTGGTGATTTCACAACATCTCTCAAAATTAAAAACACAGCACTTTTATCAAGCAATCCCATTGGTAGGAATTTACCCATTAAACCCTCATAAAAGTGCATGCCACAATGTGCTTAAGATGAAACTCATGGTAGCATTTTTTGTAGTAGTATAGAAAAAGGGGGAAAAACTAGAAACCTAAGGATACATCAATAAAAAGCTGATTAAATAAATTTTGGTATAGACATTTAACAGAATTCTGTTGGTCTTTTACAAAGAACGAGGTCAATCGAAATGTCCTGACATCAGGGTGTCTGGGTGGCTCTGTCAGTTAAGTGTCTGCCTTCAGCTCCAGGTCATGGTCCTGGAGTCCCAGGATTGAGACCCATATTGGGCTACCTGCTCAGTGAGGAGTCTGTTTCTTCCTCTGACCCTCCCCCCTCTCATGCTCTCTCTCTCAAATAAATAAATAAATCTTTATAAAAAATAAACAAATGTTTTTGACATCAAAAGATGTCAAGATATTACTATATGAAAAAGTACATAAGGGACGCCTGGGTGGCTCAGTTGGTTAAGCGTCTGCCTTCTGCTCAGGTCATGATCTCAGGGTCCTGGGATCAAGTCCCATATCAGGGTCCCTGCTCAGTGGGAGCCTGCTTCTCCCTCTCCCCAGGGGGGAGCTGCTCCCCCTACTTGTGCTCTCTCTCAAATAAATAAATCTTTTTTTAAGTGCATAATAATGCATGCAATATACTCATTCCTATATCTATATTTTTTAAAAAGGAACGTGTAAAATTTTCTTTTTGGAATACTCAGGAAAATGTTAATGGTGGTTACCATTGTGGAGAAGCAGGGGTTTGGGTGGGAAGTGGAAGATTTTACTTTTTACTTTTTTTTATTTTTTAAAGATTTTTATTTATTTATTTAACAGAGAGAGAGAGAGATCACAAGTAGGCAGAGAGGCAGGCAGAGAGAGCAGGGAAAGCAGGCTCCCTGCTGAGCAGAGAGCCGATATGGGGCTCCATCCCAGGACCCTGAGATTGTGACCTGAGCTGAAGGCAGAGGCTTAACCCACTGAGCCACCCACGCGTCCCTTTACTTTTACTTTTATGTCCGTGGGTATGTTTTAAAGAAATGACACCTTATGTAGACATTACTGGGAATTCTACATGCAGCTATGTTGTGTAAGCTCTGGTTTGTCTTTAATGACAGGATGGTATGTGACTCTACTATTTCTTAGTTCTGGTGTTTGCTTACCTACCACCATCCATAAACCGTCACCAAGTAGACAGCAAATTTCTGGATCTTCCCACTGTTTTCTGGCCATGCGACATCATTTTTAATTGTTTTGTATTCAGAACTGATAGTTTCTTGAAAAGCCAAATACCCTTTGTACAGCGCCTGTCTGATACACTGAATGATGCATTTATTGGCTCTGTAAATAGACCTCTTACCTATTCAATTTGGTGGTATAAGCAGTCTTTCTGAGTAGCATTGGAAAACAGGTCCTTGACTGTGAACAAAAGCGTAGGTATGCCAATTATCGATAACTGGGAACTTTGCAAAGTCCTGCAATGAACCAACAAAAGCAGCTGGTCTAATATCTCAGTTGATGAGGCAGTGAGATTCGGAACCCTCGCTCATAGGCCAGGTCTTCAGACTTTCACACCCGGAACTAGCACTCCTGTGGAAAGTGAGATGCTGTGCTCACAGGTAGCCTTTTCAACGACGACAAATAGGACAGATTCAGCTGAAGGCGTGGAGACTAAAGAGCTTAAAAAAAGAAACGAACAACATTTTTCTGCAAGAGGAAGGGGTGCATTTTCATCTTTGGAATCTGAAAATAAATTCATAATTACATATTGTACTTCTTTGGGAAAGATTTTTTTCTTCACCTTCTGGATGGAAAAAGTTATGATTTCTACACTACATGAACTGGCGTAAAGGTAATATGTGTGATTGTATTCTCTTTACTAATTATAAACACCTGAGTTGTATATATATGTATACATGTATGTATACATATATACAGTAAATATACATGTTTATATACTGAATAAGGACGTTACCCTGAAATAGTAGTATCTAGCTATTTCGTCTAGTTGACAACACCAAAGAAGTTTGATTAGAAACTAACAAACAAATGCTCTACAGATTGGTTAAGGTAATAGAAGGCAGAGAAAAATATCTTTTCCATAAGAAAGATTGTGAGTCTGTGATTTAGAAACCCTGGATATTAGAAATTTAAAGTTCTTTTTCTTTAACCACAACCCACTCTTTTCTTTTGATGTGAACTCTTAGTTAAGGAAATTTATATAATTAGGGCCTGAGCAGTAAAAATTGCCATGTAGTTTCAGATGTCTAGTTCACTTTCTGAATTTTTTTTTTTATTCTGGAGGAAATATTCACATAGTGGCTGCGAGCATGGGCTTTTGGTATTGGACAAGTTTGAATCCTACTCCTAGCATTTTCTAGCAGAAGCATGTAATTCATCCTTTGTAATCCTCAGTTTCCACACTGTATTACTATGATAATAAGAGGAATTAGTCCTTAGGTTTTTGTGCACAATAAATGAGAAAATGTTTGTGTTCCATCAGTGTTAGCTATGTTTTCAGTTGAATTACTTTGGGTTGCAAGTAACAAAAAGCACAACTCAAATAGACTACAATTATAAAGGGAATTTATTGGTTCATATAACTAGAAAATCTAGAGTTTAACTCGGTGGTTTAATCAAGTCATGAGAATTTAGTGTATTTCTGTCAATCCACCTAGCCTTCCCCATTATTAGCTTCATCCCAGGCTAATTCCTCTCATGAGCCAAACATGGCTGTCAACACTCTCACAGCCAGCTACATGTTTCCTCATTCTCATCCCAGAGGAACGACTGAGCCTATTCCAGCATTCTCAACCAAGACCAAAGACCTACCCTGACTGGGAGAGCTTCAGTCACTTTCCTAACCCTGAGCCAGTCATTTGGCCAGGGCGTTAGATGGGCCTAATCTTTGTGACATTCTCTACCCTCAAGATGAAGAACAAGTTAGTTTCCCACAACCACAGTGATTACCAAGAGGAAACTGAGAACTATTAGGAGGAGAAAATTGGAAACCCTGCTTGGAAGGTAGTCAATACATGTAGCATTGTGATCACTGTTGTCCAGCCACTACAGAAAGGGCTATCCACTGCCCAGGCAGGAAGTTACCTGTGCCCCTGGGTGGGCTCAGAGAATACTTATGCCAAAAAAAAAACTTGTTAAAATTTCTGTCAGAAGCAGAGCGATTTCAAGAAACATGCATGCACGTACACACGCACACAGACACACACACAACCGCTTGCCAAGTTGAATAGTATATATTTCTGTAAAAAATCAAAACTTCCCTACACTGAATACCTATTACTGAGAGACATTTGACCATTTTGGATTTTCAGTTTAATACTAAGCTGTGAGGAAGTTTTTAAAAATTCAAAGAGACATCCAGCATCATTATGTACTCATATGACATCAATCAAGTTTTGGCAGTTTAGAAGATGTCTTTTTTGCAATTAGTTCTGAGAGCACTTAAGCTGTTATTCACTTTGTTCTAGCAATGTCTTTGGAACTCTTAAAGAATACCAGTTAATTGAATAATTTAAACAAGCATTTATTTACATTGTATTTACTTCACTGCTACAGTCAACTCGTGATAATTTCTAGGATCTACTATTTATTTATAGAAGATCTTGCTTTAACATTTATTAATCCAATCGATTTTATTTATGTATGGAAAACCCTCATAAAATACCTTTCTCTATGATAGACTATGTGCCAAGTAAATAAAATTAACACTCCTCTGGTAACATTTCAGAATTTGAAGTTTCACAAACAAGTGTAAAAACGTATTGCAAAAGGAAATAGAAATGTATTTTTGATTTCTTGTTTTTCTTATTATTCATACCACTGCTCCTAGTCCTCTCACCCACTGTAAGAATAATTGCGAATATACTTTCCTCACAAAATCGTGCTCAGATGAGAGCATTTCTATTCATGGATGAGGGATGCTGAAGATCTGTGAAAATTGAGAAATGTCCATATTTATTCCTGACAAATGACTTCCTACAACTGTTCAGACTTTTCTCCTTTAAAGTGCTTCCTTTGTGAATGTGTCTTAAATTCTCAACTAGATACTAATCTATCTTTCATACCACTTAGTTTATGTTCTTATCTGTAATCAGACCATATTCTGAAGAGCATAAAGGCAGGGTCTAAATATTACATTTTTAGCAAGGATACTGTTTCACAGAGATTATTTTATTTAATTTTCACAACAACTCTTTCAGGTAGGTGTTATTTTTATCCTAATTTTGTAAGGTGAGAACTTAAGCTATTGGGTGATGGAGCAAAAATTGAAAGAAAAAAAGTCTGACTAGAATCTACTCTCTTTCCCTTTGATCAAGTGAGCAGAAAATTTGAAAGTAATGTAGATGAACCACCTCTTTCTACAAGTGAGGAATTGAGCATCAAAGAGGATGGTTATTTGCCTGAGATAGTAAAGCTCGTTCTATGGAGGGATAGAAAGTAAACACAAGTCTTGTGACTTCTAACCTAAAGTGTGGTTACTGTTCCCATCCTTCTCAGTTAACTGCAGTTGAAATGGTTATAGAAGTCCTACTCCAAAATTGCTTTGATTAAACATAATTAATATATAACTATATCCTTTACACCATCATTCTCCTTTCTCGTCTGTGAAATGTGGGGAGGAAAGGGGATGGTGAGGCAGGTTAGGTTAATTTATCACTGACGTGCCCTCTATGAGGTGTATCTTTATAATTATTAAGCAAAAACCAAATTAGAATCGTTGCCCCCTATCAAAGACTAGGTCATTTACACAAAAGAATTAGCTGTATAAAAACTTTTTAAAGCTTTTCACTTTAGAGTTTTTTTAGATGTACAGAAAAGTTATGAAGATGGAACAGGTGATTCCCATATATCCCACACACAATTTCCCCTGCTGCTTACATATTACATTAATTAGTATGGTACATTTGTCCCATTAGATGAACCAGTTTTAATACATTAATATTAGCTAAAGTTCATATTCAGACCATTAGTTTTCACCAAAGGTCCATTTTCTGTTCAAGGATCTCATCCAGAATACCACCTTTCATTTATAATGTTTTCATGTCTCTTTAGGCTCCTCATGGCAGTGACCATTTTTCAGACTTTTCCTGTTTTTGATGGCCTTGACAGTTTTGAGTCATACTGTCAGATATTTTATAGAATATCCTTCAATTTGGGTTTGTCTGGTGTCTTCCTTATGGTTAGGCAGAGGTTGTGTGTTTTGGGAAGAAGACCACAGAGGTCAAGGGCCACTGTCATCACAGACTACAAAGGGAACATGCTATCAGCATGACTTCTCTGCATTAATTTTAACCTTGATCCCCTGGTTGAGGTAGTATTTGTGATGTTTCTCCCTCCTCTCCTCTTCGGAACCCACTCTATGCAGCCCACATTTAAGAGCTGGGGTGATATGCGCAAATTCCCGAGGAGCAGTGTCTACATAAATTATTTTGAATTCTTTTGCACCACAGATATGTCTAGTCTCCCCATTTCTTTCTATTTTTAAAAGGTTTTATTTATTTAAGAGAGAGAGCACAAGTTGGGGGAGGGGTGGATGGAGAGGGAGAACCAGACTCCCTGCTGAGCAGGAAGCTGGACTCAGGACTTAATCCCGGGACCGGGGATCATGACCTGCGCCAAAGGCAGATGCTTAACTGACTGAGCCACCCAGGTGCCCCTCCCCATTTATTTCTGTATTCAATTATTTATTCAAATCATTTGTTTATATCAGTATGGAATCATAGATATTTATTTTATACTCTGTGCTATAATCCAGTACTGTGTTACTTATTTTGTTGCTGGAAAACTCTCAGTAACTTCTTCCACCAGGGTTTGCAAAGATGGAAAATACTGAAATAAAATCCCAGTATTCACAGAGGTCCCCTTTGTGCCAGGCTCCACTGCAGTTCCATGTCTATGCTTTGGTCTTACCTGTGAGGAATACCTTGCTATTTGCACAGCTGAGCATAGGAGATCCTGTTTCAACCACACTGGTGCACCTACAGCCATGAGATTGTTTAAAAGTCATAGAATATATGTGAGTTTCATCTTAAATGTAAATGGGACTGGCAAATGGATGTGCTTTACCTCATGTAAAAGCATTTATTGAATCAAAGAAATTTATAGAACTCCATTCCATAGTACCCTCAATACTATTATCAAAGGGTAGAAAGAGCAGAAATCAGTATTATTTTTAAGTCTTTGAATTATTAGAATAATACTATACATTTGTTGAAAAATTTGAAAACTTTTGAAAAACAGGAAGAAAGTAAAATTGCTTTTCATCTCGTTTTCCACAGGAATAACCCCGATTAATATGTCATATTTCCTTTCTGTATCTTTCTCGATGCATAGATATATTTAACCTAATTAGTATCATTCTGTACGCAGGTTTTTTGTCATACTTTTCACCTCGCTGCTTTTTCCTAAGCATGTGCCCATATGATTAAAAATGCTCCATAAGAATCATTTTAAATGATTCCATGAACAGAAGAAACTGGAGTCTGAGAGCAGGCAGGAAGTTATGGAGGGCCTGAGCAGTAGATGAGACATAGACTGGATTGATGGAAAACGTTGACCAAAGAAACATTTTTAAGAGGTAATTGGTAGGATTTCATGGTTGCCCGCTGGGAGTCCAGGAGTAATAGGTGCAGGTTTTCGAGTTTAGGTGGCTAGGTATTCCATAATGATGTCTCAAACCCACATCCAGAGCAAAATGGAAAAGAAGTAGGTTGGAGGAAGAGAGGACTTCTCGTTTATCGCCACAAAACACCTTGTCTTGTTTCTCCATGGTGACATTTAAACTTTACATGAAAAACTATTTCAATGGTAGTCTTAGAAAGCAAAGACTATAATCAAACATTGATGTTCTCCATAGCATTAATTCTGTGCTGGGCATCCATAGGGGATTTAAAAATGGTGGGCGAGGGAGGAAGGGAGAGGGGGAGGGAGGGGATGAGTGAGGGAGGGAAATGCTGAATGAGGATGAGGTCAACTTTGGGTGTTTGCGGGAGTGTGTGGTTGGAGATCAATACTAAAATTTGTTTATTTCCCATTCAGAAAAACTACCATCTCCAGACGTTTCTCCCGAGAAAACCAAGTGGTGAAATAGAGAAAATAGAGTTTATGTTGTCTAGAGCTTTTTATTATTCTTTGGGAAGATTCCTGTATAATTTTACCACAAGGATGGATAGGCTATTCCCACAAAGTTAATACCTGGTCGAAACACTAAAATATTGCTCTGGTTCTTTGTTGTTTTCTGGAGTTAACTTTGAGAGAAATAATAGAGTTCTCAAAAAGAAACTGAAATAAAAAATGTTTGTGCTCCAGAGAAAAAAAGTAAAAACTGTAGGATTGTCCCAAAAGAAGTAGAGATATGCTTTTAAATCTATAAGAAGTTTTGTTCATCATGAAAGCTAGGTTGCTGTGGATCCCTGTACTGCCACTTTTATAGATATGAACGCATAGAAACACTACAAGTATTTTCCCAAATGTTTAACATCAAGAATAACATCTGTTACACAAGCTTCTGTCTCTCAGTTTGTTGGAATCTCATAAATTCAAGTCCTCTGAAACAAAATGTTTCCTTTGCACATATTGCTCAAATTTTGGAAATCATAGAGCCAGTCTAATTTATTCAAACACTTATTGGCAAAAGTATTCATGGCAAGGAAGATAAAAATCAATAAACAAATTGTTTATTGTACATGATGCCTTTTTCTGACAAATCTTTTCTTCCTGGAGGTGGTTTTTTTGCTGAGAGCTCCGCACTTTAATGCAGCTTGATTTTCACTGGGGAAGAAAGAGTGTTCTTGGGAGCTCACCAAAAGATGAAAGTTCGGAAGAGTTAAACACAAAATCTATCATGCTCTCAGATCTAACAAATATTTTGGTGAAATAATGAAGATAACACTCATCCAGTAATATAATGGCACTGAAGGCAGAAGAGTCACCCTAAGCATGATGTATTTGCTTTTTTTTTTAAGATTTTATTTATTTGAGAGGGAGAGAGAAAGAGAAAACAGGAGCAGGGATGGGCCAAGGGAGAAGCAGACTCCCTGCTGAGCGGGGAGCCCAACATGGGGCTCGATCCCAGGACCCTGGGATCATGACCTGAGCCGAAGGCAGATGCTTAACCTACTGAGCCACCCAGGTGCCCTTAAGCACAACAGACTTTGCATCTCTGATTAGCCATCAATGAACACTAGCAGTGGTATATACACAATATATATTATAATTTTTTAAAGGCAGAAGAACCCTACTTTGCTTTTGTAAACCACTTACTCTTGACAAACACTGTACATTATATTATTTCTTTTCATTTTCACAAGCTTCTTTTTTAAAGAAGAAAATGAGGTCCCTAGGGGTCCAAACACTTTTCCTCTGCCTCAGAGCAGAGTTAATAGTGTAATGAGGCCTTGTGTTCAGGTCTTTGTGTTTTGACTCCTATAATCTTCCCTCCGTTTTAGAATAGCTCTCCTCACCTCCTGCCCCCAAATAATTTCTTACACTTAACAAAGCACTTTTACATATTTTACCCCACCATTGAAACAGCCCTTACCTTTGTAAGGTATATATTGCTCCATGTTAAAGAGAAAACAAAGGTGTAGAGGGGATCAGTATCTGGGGCTCAAGTGAAATAGTTGACCTCGGGACGCCTGGGTGGCTCAGTGGGTTAGGCCTCTGCCTTCGGCTCAGGTCATGATCCCAGGGTCCTGGGATCGAGTCCCTCCTTGGGCTCCTTGCTCGGCAGGGAGCCTGCTTCTCCCTCTGCCTCTATCTGCCACTCTGCCTGCTTGTGCTCTCTCTCTCTCTCTGACAAATAAATAAATAAAATCTTTAAAAAAAATAGATCCTTGATAATCAATAAAAAAAAATAGTTGACCTCACACCTGCCCTTCATCAAAGTCTGCACCTGGTTAACAGAAAGGCTGGTTCCAGGGTCTGATTCCAAAAAGGAGTGGTCCGTGTATGTAAAGATTGAGAAAAGAGAATTTCATTTGCTTTCCTTTGGCTGAAGTTATTTTATATGTTGTATGTGTGGGTGGAAAAAGTTATCTGCAATAATGAAGTGATGCTCCACAAAAGTCAATTTAGCAGACAAGTCAAGGGTGAGTAATCAGTATTGTGGGAGTCCCAGAAAAGACGTTCTGGAGTACAGAACTTTGTACTGTTTTCAGCAGTGGTTAAATATTGCTGCTTAGTGGGCCCGAGTATTTGTAGGCCCACTTCATCTGGTTTGGACTCTTGCAAATTCAAAATCCCAGAATTCAACCCAGGGTTGTGGTTCAGTTCTAAAATTACCTGCCGTAAAGCTTTGATGTGACCATATGATCAGCAGAAAGAAGCTTAGTGTATCTTTCTAGTTAGTCCATGGCTAACTTGTTAAGTACTAAAACATGCATCCTTCTTTCCCTGAGACGGTTTGGTTAATGCCTGGTTTTGCCTATAATTATTAAGAGCACTCCCTTTGACTCTCGGTTTGAATGATAAATTATATGATTACCCTAACCATGAGACTTTTCCCCCAGTTCTTGCTGCAAATATTAATAAAAACATGACGTTATCCTCACTTTGTAATTGCAGAGCATTGACCTTATTTGACCTGTGGCTGGGGAGCTAGCATCTCGGGGGCATCGGTATGTGAACATCAGTGAACACTGCACAGTACAGGGGAGGAGGAAATTGAGGCGTGGGGCGATTTCTGTCTATCTGCAGCCTCTTTGTGCCGCTTACCTTCTCCTACACTACTGCATCCTGAGTGCTCGTGTATTTCCCGTGCTACCTGACTGCTTTCTTATTTCTGTGCTTTTTTTGCTCATTCTTATTGCTCTTTTCTTTTCTTGATCTATTGTGTTATAAGAGTTAAAGCCTTCTTTCACCCGTCTCATACAAAGCCAAGGAAGGTAAGAAGGGGATCAGAGACCATAGCCATGCAAGGACACAGAGCCCGGAGCAGCTGGCCCTCATGTCCCAGAGCCACTCCAGGCTTCAGCAGTAGTAACTTATAGATACTCACTCTCCTTTTTTTTCTTTAATTTAAATTCAGTTAACCAACATAAGAGTTCATCATTAGTTTCAGGTGAATTGTTCAATAATTTATCAGTTACATATGACACCCAGTGCTCATCATATCATGTAATACATCACATCACATCACTCTCCTGCCCAGCCGTTGTCATACTTGACTTTGGTTAGTTGGTCTGCTTATACATCCTGCTACAGGTGGCATTCTACTTTCTACTGTAGAACTTTTTCTGCCCCATACTTATGCTTGGTTACAGCACCCCTTTCTTGGTTTGGAATTATACATGGGCCATCATGGTCTCTCCAGTCTCTCTGTCATGACCCTTTGGCTTTAGCAGCCGCTTTGAACTTTCTCTTCTCTTTGAACTTGATACAAACAACCCTTCGCCTAATAACACCTATGTTAATAACAACTTATCATGACTAGCCTGGCACTGTCTGACCTTAGCTCTGAAAACCAGCTACAGGTCTAATCAGCTAGGAACAAGAGGCAAGGAAGTTAAGTTCACATCAGGCATGGGCTGCTCTTTCAGGGAGGGCTGTGGATTAGTCAGCCATACATTGTGACCGACATACCTAGTGGGGCATACTCATTGGTTGCCATGGATTTTCTCCATTCTGTGTGGTTTCAGTTTCTAGTCATTTACTCGGTTGACCTCCAACTAATCATAATGGTGCCATGGTAAGTGAATCAGGGAGCTTCACTGAACTGAGAAAACCTCAGTGGCTTTTGAGTTCTATTTTTGAGAATTCAGTTTTAAAAAGTTTTGATTTCCTTATGATGGAGATTTCCACTATGCAAATATCTTCAGTGTCATAGAAACTAGGAGAGATGACTAAGTAGAAATTGGTAATGACTAAGTAGGTATCCTCAATGATGCCTCTTGATATCCTTGACAGGGTTGTTCAATTTGTGAAGTTGAAAATGTAAAAGCTTTCATGAAGTTCTAACTTTAAGTGGATTTTTTTGAGAGACAAAGTTAGAGCTGCACTGAGCATGGCCGGAATGTATGAACCACATACTGAAAAACTGAGCCAATCTGCAATCCACTGCGCATGGCAGTTCTAGGAGCATTCAAGAAAATCTAGAATGCACCCATTCTTCTCCCTCCCTGTATGTACACTGCTACAATAACTCCACTTCCTGTTGATGATAATGAGCAACCACCCTAGCTAACAGAGTAACCTCATTTTTTTGTCTACAATGAATATCTCAAAAAAGCAAGGTGGCACTCTCAACTTTCATTCCATCAGCACCATTATATATTCTGGTGGAAGCTTTCTTCACCTGGGTAAAAGGCTTTCTAAGCAGCAGAGCTTGAAGTAACACAGACCCTCAGATTGATTCCCTCCACGTATTTCACAATTGTTTCATGACATACATTTTAAAAGTCTGGAAATTCTTTGTACATAAGCCTTCTCAAAGACTTGCTTCTATGATTAGCACAATGGGCCAGGCTAGGCTGCATGTTGAAATCACCTGAGGACCTGTTAGAGACAATATTGCTGCCTGGGATCTACCCTCAGAGCTCCTGGGTGCCCAGCCAAAGCCCTCAAGGTTGAAAACCAATAATCTGTTTAAATGAGGGAAAGAAGTGTTGGTCAATTTGACATCATCATTGAGGGTGACTTCCCTGCTTCAAGCGAGCCAGGAACATGGAGGAAGTGCTTCTGCAAAAATAGTGGCTGGGTGGAGTAGAAGATGTGGGTGCTCTGCACATAATCCTTCCAAATATTTCCTTTCAAATTCTCAGAGTCCCTCTCTTCCACATTCTTTTTCTGACTTTCTGATAAGTGACCTGATAAAGTTCTGACTTTTACTCAGAATTTACAACTTCAAACATGGCATCTGCTTTTTGGCTTCCTCAGTCCCAAAACTTTGAGTGTTGTCACAGAATCCTCCCCAGTCCTCCGTGGTTAGAACTCAGAATTTCAGACTCTGAGCTAGGCATTTATTTTACATTCCCAGCAAAGGACTACAAGGATTCCCTCTTCTCCATATTGTCACCAGCATTTGTTATCTTTTATTTTATTTAATAATAGCTATTCTAAAAGGCATGATGTAAAATTTCACTGTGGTTTTGATTAGCTTTTCCTGAGAGTGATGTTGAGCACCTTTTCATATATTTGTTGGCCATTTGTTTGTCTTCTTTGGAAAAATGTCCATTTGGGTTTTTGCCCAATTTTTAATCAGTTTGTGTGTTTTTTTGCTATTGAGTTGTATGAGTTTCTCATACAGTATGGATATTAATCCCTTACTGGGTATATGGTTTATAAATATTTTTCCCATTCCATAGGTTGTCTTCATTTTGCTGATTGCTTCTTTTGCTCTGCAAAAGCCTTTTAATTTGATGTAGTACCACTGGTCTATTTCTGCTTTTGTTTCCTGTGCTTTTGGTGTCATATCTAAAAATTCATTGCCAAGACCAATACTAAGGAGCTTTTTTCCATGTTTTTTTCTGGGAGTTTTAAAACTTCAGGTCCTGTAGTTAAGTCTTTAGTCCATTTTGAGCTGATTTTCACATATGGTGTAAGATAAGGGTTCATTTCATTCTTTTGCATGTGGATATCCAGTTTTAAAAATACCATGTACTGGGCGCCTGGGTGGCTCAGTGGGTTAAAGCCTCTGCTTTCGGCTCAGGTCATGATCTCAGGGTCCTGGGATCGAGGCCCGCATCGGGCTCTCTGCTCAGCAGGGAGCCTGCTCCCCCTTCTCTCTCTGCCTGCCTCTCTGCCTCCTTGTGATCTCTCTCCCTCTGTGAAATAAATAAATAAAAATCTTTAAAAAAAAAAATACCATGTACTAAAGAGGCCATCCTTGCCCCATTTTGTGTTCTTGATGCATTTATAGAAGATTAGTTGACCTTGGGTTTCTTCTCTGATGTATGGGTTTCTTTCTGGGCCTTTTATTTTATTCCATTGGTTAATGAATCTGTTTTTATGCCAGTACCATACTGTTTTGATCACTGTAGCTTTGTAGTATAGCTTGAAATCAAGAAGTGTCATTTCTCCAGATTTGTTCTTTCTCAAGATTGCGTTGGTGATTTAGGGTCTTTTGTGGTTCCATATGACCCACCAATTGCACTGCTGGAGATTTGTGCAAAGGAATTTAAGTCAAGCTTGCAAAGAGATACCTGCATTCTCATGTTTATTGTAGTATTCATAATAGCCAAGATATAGAAACAACCTAAATGCCCATTGATGGATGAATGGATAAAGGAAACTTATTGTATGTATACAGTAGAATAACGTTCCATCTTAAAAAAAAAAAAAGAAGAAGGAACATCTTCCATTTGTGACAACATGAATAGCCCTGGAGAACATTATGCTAAGTGAAATAAGCCGAACATAGAAAGACAAGTACTATATGATTTCACTAACATGTAGAATCTAAAATAGTCAAACTTATAGAAGCATAAAATGGTGATTGCCAGGGGCAAGGGAGAGGGCCAAATGGGAAGGTAATGGTCAAAGAATACAAAGTTTCAGCTACACAGGATGAATAAATTCTGGAGGTCTGCTGTATAGCATAATGCCTTTGGCTCACAATACTATATCATATATTTAAAATTCTCTAAGAGGGTAGATCTCTTATTAAGTATTATTACCACAAATGAACAAAAAAAATAATAAGAATAAAGGAGGTGGGAGGAAACTTTGGAAGTTGCTGGATATGTTGGTGGCCTTGATGGCAGTAATGGTTACACAGATGTGTACTTACCCCAAACTCATCAAATTGTTTATTAAGTATGTATAGCTTTTTACAAATCAGTCATACCTCAATAAAGTAGTTTAAACATAGCAACTAAGTGTGGAGCATGACAGTTTGGGAGCAGAAGGATCAATTTGAAGTTCCCATAATAGTCACTAAATAAATGTTAAATTTGAAAATAAAAAAGTGTTTAAAATGACAAAGTTTGTTTTAGAGATGTATATATACCTAGCACTTCAGATATATCTTTCCTAATACATGTTAACATTTGGGGATTCAATAAACATTTTAAGAAAGATACTTAATAATAAAAAATTATATTTCTAGTATCTCTCTATACTCAACCTACAAGTTTTCTTCTTGGAACAACTTCATTGAGCCTGAGGAGAGATGACTTCTAGATCTTCTTAAGTTCTCAACATTCTTCTTTTAGAGAGTTAGAGGTGTCCTTGGAAGTTTCCACTGTGATGGCTTGGAGCTTTCTTCTCCTCTCACACTGCTGGCACCCCCATTCTCCCAGGGGCTCAGCTCAGACCTTCTGTGTGACTCATCCATCCATTTCCCTATCTTCCACATCTTGTCAGTTGACAAATTTAGTTGATTGAATCTCCTCAATATCTCTCAAATTCACTTTTTATTTCCATTACCACTGTCCAGATTAGACCCTTGTGACTTAAACTCCACTGTTATAAAATCTTTTAAATAACTTCTATATCCACAGGATTTCTCTTCTGTTTTCTATCCTATGGAAAGAAAAGGTCTGGTTTTGCTTATTTCTGAATTCTAAGCACTTAGGCTAGAGCAGATAGACAATAAATGTTTATTAAACAAGGCTTGGTTATACTGGTTCTCTCTTCAAAACCTGGGGTTGTTTTGTGTTGCCCATGGATTGAAACTCTCCTCAGCCTGGTGTCACTACACCTGAGTCTTCCTTTCCATTTCATTTCTCACACTATCCAGGGATGCCCCCTCTAGTGACTACTCACCATTGGGCTCTTGCTGATTTTTCCATCCTCCCTTCCTCCAAATCCTCACTCGTCAAGTCCTACCCATATTTTCACACCTTGCTCCATTGTCCTTTCTCTGAGGCCACCTCAGGTTCTTCTCACATAATAATTGGTCTTTCTTTCCTGCTCTCCCAATGACTTAATACTCCACTGTGGCAGTCTGTCTTTAATTACAGATCTTGACTGGACAGGATTTCATTATAAGTGCCAATTTTGACTAGTTGGTAATGGCAGCCTATAGCACTATATATTAGAAAAAGATTCTAAGGGTATACTTAGGTTCCTCATGACAGAAGGTGCCAAAACAGATCAGATGCTATCCCTGGGCACAGAAAAAGAGAGGAAACAAACCACCTGTGAAACCCAACTTTGTTATTTACCCCCATGTCTGTGTCTACTCAGCTAGATCATATGTCCTTAAAGACATCTTTCTGTTTTCATTGGCTTTCTCACAATTTGTGTTCAATTTGATTCTTTAACACTCTATTCCCTGATTTTAAAAGTTTACAATATAAAATGGCAAATATGACATTTGAGATAGAATGTTATACTGGACAAGAAAGATATAAGTGCTAATGAAATGACCCCTGAAGACTGGGAAGGAAGACATGGAGAACAAGAGGGGGAGGGCAGGTATTTATTCAAAGGAAATGAAATCAGTATCTTGGAGAGACATCTACATTCCCAAGTTCATTACAACCTTATTCATAATAGCCAGGACACAGAAACAACCTAAATGTTTGTCATTGGATGAATGGCTAAAGGAAATATGATACACACACACACACACACACACACACACACACACACACACACACACACACATGAATATTTTTCAGGCTTTAAAAAGGCAGTAAATAAAAGTCCAGTGAAGTTATCTCTTAACCGAGTGTTAAATTCTGAAACAATGAAAACAAAAAACCTAATATAGTTAAAATTACCTTAGAAAATTCCTTCCTTGCCCATATAGTATAATATACATTTTAAAATATTATACCAGGTACCCTACAAATTATTAACTCTAAACTTCAAGAGACACTGCATAGAATAATGAAAACTACAAAATATGAGGCCATCTGAGCATTCAAACTTTTCTGCCTTTAAAACACCTATCAAAATACTAGAGGAGGATCCAGAGTGGGTAAAAACCGTCTCCTTCCCTGTAGATTTTATTCCATTTCTTAAAAAGTGATAAATCTATCTACAGTAAGTATTTATTATAAATGGGCTTGCTTATTTTGAAATAATGTGAATACAAGAACTTAATGAAAGGCTTGGAACATACTTGGAGCTTAACAAATGCTTTCTGGATTTGAATTTAAATTTTATTTATTAATTAGACTCACATTCAAACTCTTTCTCAAAAAGTTGTTTAGAGGACCTCGATTGGCTTCCTGTCTTTCCAAGTTGGCATCTTCTCTGTGGTGCAGTGAACAGCTGTCACTCTTGCCATTTACACTAGTTATAACACACACTACCATAGTTCTGGAAATGTATATGAAAGGGAAAGAACATTTTTTGCCCTCCAAACTTGAAAATTAGTAACATCCAGTGTTAACTAGGATATGGGAAATATGTGTCTTGTATAATTCCCATAGTAGCGTGAACTATATAAACTTTTTTGTTAGTGAAATAAAAGCGCAAGTCCTTGTAGTGGCAAGTACCCAAACCAGCTCACATGTTCATCAATAGAGAAATAATTGAAGAAATTGTGGTATCCCCACACTGTGGAAAATGACGTACCTTGAAAAAAAATAACTAGATAGATCCATATGTATTGATTAACAAAGTGCCCGTGACATTTTTAAGTTAAATAATTTGTGAAGTGATAGACAAAATATAGTACTATCTTTTTAAAAGACCAAAATTGAAAACTCAACCAAAGAAAAGTAAACCTATTGAATCAGTGTTTGTAAAAGCCCTTCAAAAGTGTGGAAGGATATACCCTAAATCCTTAGAATTGTTAACGCCAAGGAGGTGGGGCAAGCGGATGTTTGAGGGCAGAGCAAGACTGTCATCTCACTTTTGCTCCTCTCTTGTCTGAAGGCTGGATCCAGATTAGGGGTAATAGGACTTAAAAGTAAAAAATAAGGGCGCCTGGGTGGCTCAGTGGGTTAAAGCCTCTGCCTTCGGCTCAGGTCATGATCTCAGGGTCCTGGGATCGAGGCCCGCATCGGGCTCTCTGTTCAGCAGGGAGCCTGCTTCCTCCTCTCTCTCTCTCTGCCTGCCTCTCAGCCTACTTGTGATCTGATCTCTCTGTGTCAAATAAATAAATAAAATCTTTTAAAAAAAAAAGTAAAAAACAATTGGGAGATGGAATGGAGGAATGGAGGCGGAAGTGGAGTGGGTGGCATTTGGCAATTTTTTGCCTATGGTGGACAGGGAAATGAAGAAGTCAAGGAGAGCTCGTTGATTTCTAGCCTGAGCCGCTGCAGGAATCACACTGTCATACATAGGAACAGGGGTACCGTGAAAAGAAGTGGAATCTTTTTTATTGTTACCAGAGGAGAGATGAGGAGTTTGGGTTATCTGTCAAGGTTGTGCTGCTTCTTATTTTAAATGATAATTGCTCCTATAGGAAAGCTTCTTACTTGGTCTTGAAACATGAGGAGGAAAATCTGCTTTATAATTGTATTTCACATGAACTATAGAACTAGAAGAGTCGGACTGGCACCTACATTTTTATCTTATCCGTGCATATTATTCCAAAACAAAAGAATATTTCTTTTTGAATTGGGAGAAAAATAATAGCAATCTAAAATCATTTCAAATGTGTAAAGAAAAATCAGTGTTCCTGTTGTATTCAAAGTGGCATTGAGTGTAAATTATGACTTATACAATTTTTACTCTGTTTCTTTTGTGCTGTTTTAATATAGTTATTCCCCTTGCAAGTGTTTATTGAACTTGATGCTTGTAAATTAATAGTATGTTGTTACTGAAGATATTCTATAGGGGCAGCCTGGCAAAAATTTTTAGTTCTAGAAATAGCTTGTGCACTTGTATTCTACAGAAAGCAGCACTAGAAATTCAGCCCCGCTGAGTATTTATTTCTTCCAAATACTGTCGAAATGCTGGATACATTTATTTCTGTGTAATTACATCATATTTTATGCTGGGATTGAACTAGTAGTGTATAATCCATCACTATGACCCTTTTGCATAGATAAATGAGTCAACACAGTTACTTGAATAAATCACTTTGATTTTCAGCTCGCTTGTATGGAAATCAGCTGCTCTTGCATACCTTTATTCTCCATCCATTCATCACTGATCGTATTTTTATTTCAGACACTATTCCTCTGTAGTCTTCCTTAGTTGAATTATGTGGGGCTATCCATGGGGAATGTTTTTCATATTATATTTGTTATCTCAAATCTGAGTTAAAACAAGAATTCCTATAAGTGCCATGTTTTTATTTTGAGTCTAAAGAATTTCATGAATTTAAAAATCTTCAGAGAACTGGGTGGTTATGGCATAGGAATGCACGAGATGACTCATTTTATTGACTAATTCTTCCAGTTTGAGAGAGGCTATATATGGTGTCCTACTGGAGCAAGAAAGAGATAATAAATTTAATATTTTGTAATATTTCTTGTTTTTCAGAAAATAAATACTGCTGGAACCAGTAATGCAGATGTCCCCCTGGCTGATCCCGGAATGTACCAATTGGACATTACATTAAGAAGGGGTCAAAGTTTAGCTGCCCGAGATCGAGGAGGTAAGAATATAAGAACAACATTATTGGGAAATTTATTCTATGTGTTTTTGACAAATTTTGTTTTCCTTAGGGTTGTGGGAGTAAAAAAAAAAAAACTTTAATATTATAATTTTTAGAAGGTTTGGTTCAACAATAAGATTTAAAGCTTTATTTGACTCCCTGAGACCATGGAGGAAGAGATTCTGATGCAAATTCAAAAACTCTGAACTGGTCCTGACCCAAGCAGTATGGTCCCTACCAAACTGTTGACAAATTAGACTCTGCCTTATGTATTATCAGTGACATAATTGGTTAGTAGGTGAGGCACATATTTGGAGCCGTATCAGGAGTAAACCATTTGGCAGACCTGAAATTCTTGTTGCTGCATAGATTTGCACAGTTAAATCTGCTGAAACTGCAGAATCCAGGACAAAAATTTTGCCAAAACTTTGGAGATTCCCACTCGTGATTTTCTGAGACTTTGTTCGACCTGGCAGTAGTCTCATGGTAGGTCTTTGCAGGCCATGATGGAAGAAGAGACAAGGAAAATACTCTCTAGTTTCTGGATTCCAAATCTCAAGACAGTCTTCTGATGAGGTAGCCTGGGCTACATAACAGATTCCTTGAACCCACATTAGAGGCAGCCCCGGGGATGGACTGTAGGTAGACTATGGAACAGCCTGTTCACAGTTCAAAATACTAGCTATTCAAGATGGGGAGACCTGAGGGCCCTGAGGACCCACAATTCCAATTCCAAAGGAAGCTGAATTTGAGTGTAACTCCTCCAAGAAGGAAGGGGGGGAGCCTCTAAGCCTCTAACAAGTATTGGACAATCTGAAAAGTGTTCCTGACCTCATGCAGTCTTGTTTTTTCTGCTCCCATCCTATTTGTCATCCATACTTTGGGTATGAAAGGAACCAAATTAGGGCTATAGTTTATAATTCTCTTGTCTCTACAACAATAAAATGGAAAAACTAATTTAGTATAGTAGTGGGTTTTTTAAGACAAGAAATTTTACGACTAATAGATTTAATTATTGAGTAAAAACTAGTGAATGAAGTGTAATTGGAAATGTAGAATTTTAACACATTTAATTTTCAAAATTAATCATCTGGTAAAGTAGCCGAGGACAATTTTTTTTTATTGAATTGAACTGTTTGTCTCAAAAGCAGTTACAATTAGATTAGAGAAAGAAAATGATATTAACACAGTATTATTTTGTTGTTTATATGTATGCTACATTTTTTAACTTGAGGAATATTCTTCATCACATTCTGTTGCATCATTTGATTTAAAACAGAATTAAATCAGCCATGAGGAGATCAAAGTCTTAGTCCTAGATATGCCCAGATATGTTAACTACATATGCACATAATTATTTAATACAACATTGTTTACAATTATAAGACACCTATACATAGGAGAGGTGGTTAAATAAAATATGGTACATCCACATGATGAAATATTATGCAGCTATAAAATAAAGAATAAGGAAAATTTCTAGGAATTGGTATGACAAGAGTTACAGGGGTACCTGGGTGGCTCAGTTGGTTAAGCATCTGACTCTTTATTCTGGCTCAGGTCATGATCTCAGTGTCATGGGATTGAGCCTCTCATCAAGCTCCTTGCTCAGCAGGGAGTCTGCCTGAGATGGTCTCTCTCCCTTTCCCTCTGCAACCCCCCCAAATAAATAACTAAATTTTTAAAAAGAAAAAAGGGAAAGAGTTACAGGATATTATTAAGTGATAAGGCAAAATACAAAAGATTATTTACAATATGGAATGTAAGAAAGAAGGGAATGTAAGAAATTCTGCATTATCTGTTCATTTATTCAAAAAGAAATATTAGAAATAAAATCCAGAAACTAATGAGATTAATAACATACATAGTATATGTAAGAACAGGTGTCAAGAGTGAGTGATGGGAATGGGGTAAAAAGGGTGAGGAGGAAGTGATTTTTTCCTAGTAAAAGTTGTATAGTTCAACCCTTTAATTATGGCAATATTTCAGAACCAACTAACTAACTAAATAAGTAAATACCAATTAGAAGGTATCACATTTGAAAGTAATGTCTTGACATGATTATTTGCATTGTTAGAAAAGTAAGAGCGATATGTGTACTTATGTCTGGTGATAGCAATTGCCTACAATTTGATTTCTTGTAATTTGTCAACGGAAGATGTATTAATTTTCTAGGGCTGCTTTAACAAATTAGTGCAATCTTGGTGGCTTAAAACAACAGAAATTTATTATCTCACAGCTCTGGAGTCCAGAAGTCAAACAGTCAAGGGTGTGGTTGGGCAACACTCCCTCCAAAAGCTCTCGGGAAGAGTTCTTCTCAGCCTCCACTAGTTTCTGTTGATTCCAGCCATTCCTGGGTTTGCGACATCATCGCTCCAACCTCTGCTTCCATCCTCACAGGGCATTTCCCTCCGTATCTCCATGTTTCCAGTCTCTACCCCTTTCTTTCATAAGGACGGTCATTGGATTTAGGGCCTAGCCTAAATCCAGGATGATCTCATCTCACGATTCATACCTGCAGTACATCTTCAAGGTCACATTCACAGGCACGGGGTTAGGCCTTTGGGAGAACCCAAGTCATTCCACTACAGAGGACAACTGATTCTCTTCAAATACTAGGAAAAAATTTAAATAATCAAAAAAGTGATCCATGTTTTATGTCATCTAAAGGTCTTAGAAATAAACTATGGCGTATAACATTTGAATGAGACATTAGATCATCGGCAGAAAAAAAAAGTGATCCATGTGAACTTTTTATTGTGACTCTATCTATGACAATGTTAGAATTCCCTACGCTAAGTAGAATTAGAGAATTTCAGTCACTCTACTCTTGAGTGTGATGTGTCAGTGCCAAAGGAAAGTTTCCGAGTGCTCTGAGAACAGTGTTTTCAGGCTGGAGTAAGAATTATAGAAGGGATGGGAAAGGATCTAGGTTTTCCCCTGCAAGCTTCACTTGTCTCACAGTTTAGAGAAACCTCCCTAACTGAGACCTCATATCAGTTACAGACAGTCAGAGCTGAGGAAATGATTAGAAAGCATTTTTTTTTCTAAAATAAATTCAATTTTCCAAAACTGAAACATATTTTGTATTCTAGGTATAAACAAGCCCTTTTCAAGTTGGAAACCTCCCCGCAATTTTGTCATTAGATGTATTTTATGAGAATTTTTCAAGAGTTATTCTCTGAGTGTGAATTATGCCTCAGGGATAACATTTGGTGTTTACATATATTTCCTCTCATCTTCACAGGGTTGGCTGCAAGGGCAGCTGCCACCCCAACACATTCACTCACCTTTTGCTGATCAGGATTCTCTGGTTTTGGCCCTTAGGAATTTCCCCAATGGTAGAATGGCCATATATCCTGTTTTGCCAGGGCAGTTTATTTTGTTTTTTTTTTTAACTCTTAACTGGCATAATTGTTAATAGTGGTTCATTTCACTCTCAAAAGGATCCCCATTCTAGAGACATACTATATACATATTGATGCTTCCTAAAAAAATTCTAGTCCATTAAAGTTGATCAGAAAATTAAGTGCTGTGAGCATTCCTTTTTTTTCCAGAATGCAATTTGTATCATCGGAGGAAGGTTTATCTCTGAGCAGATTTTTTGGCAGCTCCTTCTTTAGATTTATAGTCTTTAATGACCTATTTTGATCAAGAAAAGATCTGTCATGTTACCTTCTTGTGCTAAGATGGTGAATTGAATATGTTTTTAGTCAATTTTTTTTTTTTTTGCATTTCTTACAAATGGTGGAATTGGGTATAGCCTCTTTTACCCAATACAGACAGAATCATTCCTGCTAAGTGTCATTCCTCTCACCAGTTTCCCACCATTGGGGAATTTTTAAAAAAATCACAGTGACTCAAAGTTTTAATAATAGCTATTTCACATAGTCTATGATCTGAAGTAAAGCTTTATATGTATACACACATGCACATATACACATATATATTATACTGTATGTCAATACGCTTCTGCAGAGTACATATATTCTGTCCTGTTTTCCCTGTCTTCGTTTCATAGGTGCAAAAAACATCATTCATTGACGTATAAAGAGTCCCTTGCTACATGTTAGTATAACTAAAGCCATACAATTACTAAACCCTGAGAATGAACTTCTACCTGAGATTTTGTGAAGGACTCCAAGAATGCTCCACTGTCCTGGAAAGCTTTTAGCACTGGTTGTAACACTCCATTTATTCTGAGCCAGAGCAAAGGGTTCCGTAGCTCTTCTCCAGGTGGTCTGCAGCACTGGATACATCAGGGTATTCCTTTCTTCAAAATTCCCAAGGTTGGCCAAGAAGTGACATTCTCTACCAAATGAAAATCTGAAACTCTTTAAACCACACAGCAACTACCGTACCCATGTCTGGAAAAGACTTAAAGATGATGTTTCCATACATGAAATACAGTCATATCACACCTAACTAAATAATATCTACTTTTAAATGTGTTATTTCTTATATTACTATGGCTACAGATTTACTTTGCTTGATTATATTTAGATAGGAAGAAGGACCAACTCTTATTGAACCTATACAAATAACTGCGTGTCACGAAAAGTGAAAGGACCCGGGAAAGGCAGTGTGTACAGTATCTAACGTTGTTCTCAGGAGTCTGTCCACAAGGTCAATCAATATGCATCATATTTCCTTCAGAATCTGCACAGACTTTGCCAATGGTGGGTTTTTTGGAAATCTGATTTGATTTTCTATAGATGAATTTGATTTTGAATAAACATAATTTAATTCAGCATCTGTTAACAAAAGATGATTTTAAGCTTAAGTGATTTTAAAAGTGGGTCTCTGAGTTCCATTTATTAGACATTGTCCTCAATTCACCAGAGGTTAATTAGCTCATATTCATGGTTTTCCATATTTAGACTTCTTACAAATTATGTTCCTTCTTGATATAAGCATAAAGGAAATTTTATGTGTTCCCGCATTTTGATGTATTGTGCCCATAGAGAAAAATATTCTCGAGAATTTAGTTATATATGCCCTGAAATTGGATCATATGAAGTATTCAAAATTATCCTTTCCACAAGTTTTAAAATGTCAAATTGGCAAAACACCCTAATTAAGGATGAGTTTACATTTTTGGTAGAACTGTTTGGTATAGCCAAACCATACAAGGTTATAGGCCCATTGATTAAGATTATTTAAAAAGAGGGCATTCATCTAATTGGCACTAATTTTGTCTTTTTTTTTTGTAAAGATTTTATTTATTTGACAGAGAGAGAGATCACAAGCAGGCAGAGAGGCGGGCAGAGGGAGAGGGGGAAGCAGGCTTCCCACTGAGCAGGGAGCCTTATGCAGGACTCGATCCCAGGACCCTGAGATCATGACCTGAGCCAAAGGCAGAGGTTTAACCCACTGAGCCACCCAGGTGCCCCTAATTTAGTCTTCTAAATGTGGGCTTGAGAGGAGTAGACTAGAGACCTTACTATAAAATAAGCCATTCAAAAGAATACTAATATTTATAGCAATATTTAAAACAGTGTTCACTTTCCCAAGATCCTATTTCTTCTGCTGCTGATCTTGGTAACCTACTCGATAATGTACTTTCACAAAATCATCTGTCTTTGGAGCAAAGCAGTTCTGGAAATCCCAACTTTTAAGTCCCCTGACATAGTTGATGATTTCAGCTTACATTTAGAAACCTGTACCCATGGGATGATTCTTACCAATGTCAATAGTCATTTCCATCAAGGTCTGGGACCTACTGTGTAATTTTGCCAGAAGACATGATGTCTAGTCTTTAGCTTACAGTAGGGACCTTGACAAGCATGAGGGAGAACAGAGGCCACCTATTAATGACATACTGAATGCTTGCGATGAGTTTATTATAGAAACCAATCATGTCGGTATAGAAGACAGTAGAATCCCCTACTGGTAGTGATGACATAAGCAATTGGGGATAACTATAATTTAGGTGATGGATTACCCTGAGGGGAAAAATGTATTATGACCAATGAAGACATTGGCAAGTATCCAAAGCCTCACAATCAGTACAGTAGTGTGTGCACCAAAATCATCTCCAGTTAAAAAGCATTTTAAAACTACGAATAAAAGCTTCCTAGAAGTAAATTTATTGACATCCATTGTGTCATGTGCATGACTGTGAACATGCTTCCCCTTACACCAACAGGGCATGTAACAGCATATCAAAGAATAATACTTTATCATCTATACAACATTGACCTTGGCTATGTTTTGAAAACTTTCCCTTATCCCCCCCAAAAAATATTGCATGCCCAGTATGACCCTTAGGTTCAACTGCACATCGGCCTCACAAGACTATCCAAGGCCATACTTGATACCTCTTGAGGAAGGTACAGGGCAGGGACCACAACTCAACAGCAGGATGGCACAGCTATCCCTTGTTGCAGTCCATGTGGCAACCCCCACATGCCATCTGGGAGCTGTCTTCCTTGGCTCTGCAGGTAACACAGTGCAGATGGAAGAAGACAGGATCACATTGAGCAGGTGTGAGAACCATTCTGGTATAAATGCCTCATTTCTCACAGGAACAAGTATCTCTTATAACTGCTTCATAGATGTAGGGTTTTTTTTAAGATTTTCTTTGTTTATTTGAGAGAGAGCCTGGGCAGGGTGGGGGTGTTGGGTAGAAGGAGAAGGACAAGCAGACTTCCCACTGAGCAGGGAGCCCGACTTGGGGCTCGATCCCAGGACCCTGAGATCATGACCTGAGGCAGATGCATAACTGATTGAGCCACCCAGTTGCCTGATAGACATAGCTTTTTATGGACATTCCCGATTACAAGAACCATTACACTCAGGGAAGCCAAAAGATATAGCTTCCTGTCACGTGTTTCTACTTCTCTCATGCCAGCTAGATCATTTTTACCATTTGCTGCCTTGCAACATAGTTGACATACTATCTATTCAATTTAACAGAGAAATAGAGTGGCTAAAGGTCGTATTCTCAAGAAGAGGGAGCAAGCGTTGGGAAAATTAAGAAAGTAGAGAGTATTTCACTTGTGCCTAATTGTAACAGACAGTTGCTCCTTGCTTGTAAGTGCCATAGGAAAGGGTTCAGGGAGAGGTGATTCCAAGTCTTTGGAGCTACCTAGGAGTTGTTTAGGAAGCACCAGATCAGTATAAAAAAATGCCTTGTCAGTTTTATCAGTCTGAGTTTAGGACCTGATTCTGGAGAATAGCAAAATCAAAAGAATTTTTGGACAGGCACACAAGTACTCAGAAAAGTTGAGAAGTAGCTATAGCTTTGCCCATGTTATTAACCTAAGTCACAACACTTTATAGCAACCCAAACAACAAAGGTAGAACAATACATCGTTTAACTGTCTTGTCTAAGCATGACCACGCCTCACTATTGTTTCTATTTGCCTTTTTTTTTTTTTTAAACAACTGACCATGGTCATAAAATACTCAAAGGCAGAGTAAAAGCAGACCCTTTTTGAGAGGATGTGTTCAGTTTGGGTGAGGCAAAACCTTCCATCTCTCCAGAAAGTCAGCCATGTTTTACTACCTTGTGTTGAGAAAAGACTCTACACTCAGTGACCGTTTTTCTTTCTGAATTACCAGTCCTCTATTACACAAAGCTCTTTAACAAATAATTGTATTTATTTTTTTTCGAATTACATTTATTGAGGTATAATTTACATAGAGTCCAAACTTACACAGTTTGATGAGTTTGACAGAAAAATACAGTCATAACTAACACCAAAATATATATATATGTGTGTGTATATATATATATATAACATTTCCATCACCTCATAAAGTTCCCTTATGATCTTTTGTGGTTAATTTTCTCCTTACACATCTGCAACAACTAATCTTGTATCTGTAAAAAACAATTTTAAATTTCCTCAGTATGTATGTGCCTTCAACATACATGCATATATATGAAATGATAGGTGATACATTTTAGAGATTGAATATAATTTTGTAAAGCACGAGATACTCTTTTAACTGCATCGATGTTATCCTTAAAATTTGAATGCTATTTACATTTCATATATATTTACATGTTGACAAAATATGTAAATAAAAACTACTCAGTGTCCTTGATGGAAACTATCGACTATAAGTGATAATGATGGGTCAGTGTAGATTCACTGATACGAATGTACCATTGTGGGGGAGGATGTTGATAGTGAGGGAAGCTAGGCATGTGTGGGGAGCAAAGAGTATAAACTCTCTGTACTTTCCAGTCAACTTTGTTAGGAAGCTAAAACTTCTCTAAAAATCAAAGTCTATTAAAAAACAACAACAACAACACTACTCCGTGAAGATCAAGTATCTTTGCTGTCTCCATTTTAATTTAGCTTAAGTATATAAAATAATACAACTTTGGTTGATACTAAAAACTTACCAGAACTGTAAAATTTTATTCAAGGAAAAATCCAAATGGAATAGCATGCAGCATTGTCTGAAGTTTAAAACAGCCATCCTTTAATCATTTATTATTAGGGAAGTGCAAATCAAAATCACAATGAGATATCACCTTATACCTGTCAGAATGGCTACAATTCAAGCAGATAAGAAATAAGTGTTGGCAAGGATGTAGAGAAAAAGGAACCCTTGCACACAGTTGGTGGGAATGTAAATTTGTGCAACCACTATGAAAAATAGTATGAAATTCCTCAAAAAATAAAAAAATAGAACTACCATATAATGCAATAATTCTACTACTGGGTATTTACTTGAAGAAAATGAAAACACTAATTCAAAAAGACATATGCACCCTTATATTTATTGCAGAATTATTTACAATAGCCACGATATGGAAGTAAATAAATGAATGAATGAATAAATGTGTGTATATATACATATTTATGTGTGTGTGAAATACTACTCAGCCATAAAAAAAAAGGAATGAGATCTTGTCATTTGCAACAAGGTGGATGGACCAAGATGATATTATGCTATGTCAGGGAAAGACAAATACCACATGATTTCTCTTATATATGGAGTCTAAAAAACAAAACAAAGAAACAAACAGATGCCTAAATACAGAAAACAAACTGGTGGTTTCCAGAGCAGGGGTGTGCAGGAAAATGGGAGAAATAGATAAAAAAAGATTAAGAAGCACCAACTTCCAGTTATAAAATAAATAAGCCATGCAGACAAAAAGTACAGCATAGGGAATTTGTTGATAATATTGTAATAATGTTGTTTGGTGACAGATGGTGACTACACTATGATGACCACTGAACAATAGAATCATTGAATCAATATGGTGTTACACCTGAAACTAATCTAACACTGTTATGTTCATTATACTTCAATAAATAAATAAATAACCCAGAACATAATACCAGAAAACAAGGAGATAGAAATTCTGCAACTGAGACTGAGAGACATGGGAAAAGAGTAATAAATTTCATTTGTGAATTTCCATGAGAATAAAGGAAAAAGAAATAGTTGCTGAGTTAATGGATGATAATTTTTCAATTCCGATGAAGGATGTAAATCCATAAGTGCCCAAAACATGACTTATAGCAAGCTTGATAAATAACAGAAATCTAGATTCAGATACATTATAGTAAAACTCCAGAACACAAAGGCAAAAATATTTTAAGAGTAGCTAAAGAGAAAAAAGATCTACATATGAATGACAATTTGACTGCAGGTTTCACAACAAGGACTCAGGTTAGAAAACATAGCTATCAAAAATCTCTGTGAAGGGCTGAAAGAACCTATCAATCTGGAATTAGAAAATAATTGTCCACTTCGAGATATCTACCTAGCAAAATAATCTTCCAAGACTGAAGGCAGAATAAAGCTATTTTGATATTCGTATCTGAGAGAATTTGCCACTGTCAAGCTTCACAAAAAGAGCTTCTGAAAAATGACTTCAGGAAGAAGAATCTCAGACGCGAGGTCTAGTAAGTAACAGTGAGCAAAGGAATTGTAAATTTACAGCTAACATTAGATAAGCATTATTTATATGAAGTAAATATTGTTATAATGTCTTGTGTGGTTTTTAAAGGATGAAATGAAAACACTGGGTAACAACTTATGAGTCAGGAGTGGAGGGTTTAAGAAATATTCTACAACAGAATGTAATGAGCACTGGGTGTTATGTAAGACTGATGAATCACTGAACTCTGCCCCTGAAACCAATAATACACCATATGTTAATTAATTTAAATTAAAAAATGAAAAGAAAAAAGAAATATTCTACAGACTGTATTAGTCAGCAGGGGAGCAGGTATGATCTTCAAAATTGTTGATGTAAGGAGGCGTGTTAAACTCATCAAAAATAACTAGTAAATGAATGGAAATAGAAGGTAGACCTAGGGAGCCTGGGTGGCTCAGTCGGTTAAGTGTCTGTCTTCAGCTCAGGTCATGAACCCAGAGTCCTGGGACAGAGCCTGGCATCTGGCTCCCTGCTCAGTGGGGAGTCTGCTTCTACCTCTGTCCTTCCCCCCTGCTTGTGCGCTCTCCTTCTCTCTCTCAAATAACTAAATAAAATCTTTAGAAAAATGTAGACCTTAAAAATTTGCAGAGAGGTAAAACGAAATTTAAAAAATACAAAAACAAAAGAGCCTGTATTTTTAAAAATAAAGATATTACTTATTCTAATTCAGTTTAATTGCATACATATTTATATCCACAAGCTTAAATTTTAGTGATAATTTACCTGTTCTGTAAGACAACTATACAAATTTTCCCATTAATTAGACCTCCTATTATAAAATCAATCCGATTTACATGAACTAAGTGTTATGTTATATATTTCTCTCTGTTACAGACAAAGAGAAAACATTTAGCTGTCTATTTAGCCAAATTTAACAAACAATTTAAGTCACTCAAGTATTTTCGGTGATCTAGCAAATTAAGAGTCCTCAATTATAAATCAACTTAAAGAACTTTTTTATAACTGCTTAATATTTATTTACCAAGTTACTATTTTTAACTCTTGTTTAACTCTTATACTATACTACCTTTAACTCTTGGGTTAAAATCTTAAAAGACAAAAAGTTTTCTTAATTAAGGCGATGCCATTAGCATATTTTTGTTGTTGTTGTTCTTTACCTTATCTTAGTGACCAAGACGCCCATGAACTAAAACTCTGCCATTCCCTCTGAGCACTTTTTTTCCCCCATTTATGTGGAGGGAGGCTTTGAGACTCCTTATTCTAAATTTATGTGCATCTGTTAATCTCAAAACCAATCACAATATGATTAAATTTGAGATAGTGACTATACAATCTTGTTGATTTCCCTCTGGAGGCAGGCAAAGGTACCTTGTCAAAAAAAAATATATGTTAACATTGTTTAAGGGATAGCTCTTTTGCCCTTGAGAGTAAGTTATCTTGCTCAATTGTTTGTTCTGTCTTTTTAAAATTAGGACTATTTCTGGGGCACCTGGGAGCTCCATCAGCTGAGCACCTGAGTCTTAGTTTCAGTTTAGGTTATGATCCCGTGGTCCTGTGATCGAGCCCTGTGTTGGCTCTGTTCTCATTCTCTCCCCTTCTATTCCTCCCCCTGCTCACTCATGCTCTCTCTCTCTTCCTAAAATAAATAAATAAAATCTTTAAAATAAAAAAATAATAAGATAAATTAGAATTATTTCCTTGGTTCACTCTCTGCAAGGAAATTACACCTTTCTTTTTTTAAGTTTTTGTGAAATTAGCCATCAGATTCTCTCTTCTCCTTTCATTTTTTAAGTAGACTTACTCATTTAAGTCCATGTTCTTATAATGGGCACAACCACCTTTAATTTTTAGAAATGCTCTTTAAAAATGAGGGGGTGTATATAGAGGAGTGATTCTCAAAGTTTGGTCCCAGAGGAGCAGTATCAGTATCACTTTGGAACTTGCAAATCCTTGGGCCCCTGCCCTAGACACCTACTGAATCATAAACTCTGGGTTTATGTGTTTATGTGTTTAAAACACATTCATATGTGTTTTAAGAAAACTATGTGATTCGGATGCATGCTCAAGTTTGAGAACCATTCATATAAATGGCCTAAGAATCTCACTGGAGACACACACACACACACACACACACACACACACACACACACACACACACACACACACACACACACACACTCTATTTTAGGCTTTGACTTAAGGGAATGTTATAGCTGCTGGTTTGATCTTCTATCCAGACTACTAAAACTTTCTCAGTATCTGCAGTAAGTCTGTTCCACTTTCTTATCATTCTTGTGTTTGCTGGAGTAACATTTTTCATGCCTTAGAACTTTTCCTTTGCATGTATAACTTGGCTGACTGTTTAGCACAAGAGGCCTTGCTTTTGGCCTATGTCACCTTTAAACTTACCTTCTTCACTAAGTTTAATCATTTCTAGCTTTTAATTTAAAATGAAAGACGTGAACCTACTCCTTTCACTTGAACAATTAAAGCCAATTGTAGGGCTATTAACTGGCCTAATTTCAATATTGTTGTCTCCGGGAATAAGGAGGCCGAGGAGAGGGAGAGAAAGGGGGAACAGCCAGTCAGTGGAATAGTCAGAACACAAACAACACTTAATCACGTAAGTTCACTGTCTTGTGGCACCCCAAAAACAAAATAATAAAAAATACAATAATAAAATCAAGGATCACTAGTCACAGATTAACGTAACTATAAATATAGTTATAATGAAAATTTTTGAAACATTGTGAAAATTACCAGATGTGACACAGAGACAGGAAGTGAGCCTATGCTGTTGGAAAAATGGCTCCAATAGACTTGCTCAAGGCAGGGTTTCCGGAATCTTCAATTTGTAAAAAATGCAATATCTGCAAAGTACAATAAAATAAGATATATCTGTATTTCCATCATCACCACCAGCATTATTATTAGTAGCATGATATTAACTGAAGTATTATTGGTCAAATTAGTGAATATTTCTGAATGAGAGCTGCAAAGATTTTTCTTCCCATTATTTTTAGTTAGCATTATATATTCTAACTGGTTCTACATTCAGCTTTACAGTTTTTGTTTTTTAAGGATTTCTCTTTTATTCAACTTACGCTGTTGACAGTCTGCTCATTGTATGTCTTTGTACTGTTTATTCCAGCGCCAGTGGCCAGTCTGCCTCATAGAGAAAGAAAAACAGGATTCTTGCTAAGAATTGAAAAAGGCAATTTCTTGTGTGATGCTGAGGATATTTCTCATACTTTTTTCTGACTTTTAAAAGCACAAAGCCTGTATTTTCTCCTTAAATACCATAATCATATTTTCTTAATCATGTTGAAATTGAACTTGGAGATCATTAAAATGTAATTCTGGAAAGGAATCATTATCAGTTTTCAAGATGGCAAGAAAAATAAAGCCAAAGAAAGCAATTCATACTTCAGAGTATTTAAAATTGTTTGAAATTTATTTTTACTGAATTCAGTTTCACTATTCTGATTCAATAACCTTGAGAAACAAAAACGTTCTTTACTGTTATGAATAATAGATGTCATAGAGGAAGTCAATGGGTTTTTCTTTTCATTCCATCACATGTACCAAAAAATCAGTAGAGTAGAAGGACAACACAACTCAAATAGATAATTATTACTCTTGAACGATATTGATGTAGAGTATTGGTATTGTAAAAAAAACTGAACAAGGTTAACATTTTATTTTATTTTATTTTATTTATTTATTTTTTAAAGATTTTATTTATTTATTTCACAGAGGGAGAGAGATCACAAGGAGGCAGAGAGGCAGGCAGAGAGAGGGGGAAGCAGGCTCCCTGCTGAGGACCCTGAGATCATGACCTGAGCCGAAAGCAGAGGCATTAACCCACTGAGCCACCCAGGCGCCCCAAGGTTAACATTTTAATTTTTCACAAGAACATAAGGAATTGTTCTTAAAATTTTATTAGCCAAAAAAAAAAAAACCATTTTAGATTTACCATTGCTTAATAGCACATGTAATATCACTTCATGGGTTTCAAACATACATTTATGAGGCTCTTTCGTCCTATGCTTTGATGTATAATTGGGTGTCATGCTTGGGAGTGGGTGGTAGGATCTGGTTTATGGCCTTGCAAAGACAAAGCATAAAGGCCAGCATAATTGGTAGGAAGAGTAATAAGCGAAAGTCCCTGGGGAATGCGACCTGGGCCATACCAAGGTGGGCCTCAGGCTGGTAAAATTCTTTATCTGAGCTTTGGGCCTCTACCTGGAAAGCCTGTGATGAGTTCTGGAAAATAGTAAATTATGCATTGAACCGATGTCTGTTCTAATTTCATGTTTACACTTGTGTATATCTTGATCAGTTCTTGTCTAAGAAAATTGGATTTAAGGCATGTGTGGGAACAGAACTAAATTGACCCCTAAGATCTATGTCCTTGTATTAATTCTCTCCCTGTTAGAATGGGTGGAATCTGTGGTATGAGGGGACATCACTCCTGTGATTATGGTATATTATGTTATACAGCAAAAGTGAAGGGATTTTTGCAAATTTAGTAAATGTTCCCAGTCAGTTAACTTTAAGTTAATCAAAGGACTATGATCTTGGGTGAGCCTGGCCTAATCAGATGAATCTTCTAAAAGGAACTGGAGCCCTCCCTGAGATAATGAGATCCTCTTGCTGACCTTGAAGAAGCAAACATCCATATTGTGAAATAACAATGGAGAGAAATGACCTCTAAGAGCCAAGGGCTTCAGCCTTACAGCTGCAAGGAACTAAATTCTACAACAACCTAAAGATTACAAGGTCCAGATGAGAGCTCAGTCCAGCTGACACCTTGATTATAGCCTTCTGAGGCCCTGAGCAGAGCTCCCAGTTAAGCCAAACCTGACCCACAGAAACCTCAAGACAACAATGTCCGTTAAGTCATTATGTTCATAGTAATTTGTTACACTGTATGAAAAAACTAATACCTGTTCTAAGTTAAAAAGAAACAAAGGGGATCTTCTTTGTCTTTCCGTCCAGATTTTCCATCAGCTTTCCTGGAAAATATTACTAAAACAAACACTCTTTGAGCCATTGGACTTAATCACATCTTAAAAGTTTCCCTTAATGAGGTTAGGTAGAGAACCAAATAAATGAATATATGAAATTATCAGAGGCCAAGATATTTTCAAAAAAAACCTACTTCCAAAAATCATTTTTACAACATCCAGTACACAAAATTGCTAAAGAACACTTTCATTTTACTAAAGCATTAGCATTTGGAAAATATATTCATTCTTGAGATAGCAATCATTTGAATGCAATAGAAATCAATTGTCACATTTTTAAGAGGAAACAGAGAGGTTAGGGAAGATTGAAGTGACTCAGAAGATACATTCCTATTCTGTGAAGACTTATAAATCAGCCCAGAAAAAAGTAACAGGTCTCAATATCTCTTAACATTAAGGTATTTTTTAAAGCTATATCTCTATCTCAAGAATAAATATTAATATAAACTTTCAGTGCTTTTAGTATCTTTGAGAAGTAGATTTGCCTTAGCTTGGAAGAGGCTACTTTAATGAATTTATAGGGAAACAACTTTAAAGCAAATAAATAAGTTGAAATATAAAAATAAACACACAGCTCTAACTTAGGAAGACAATACTGCTGGAATTTGAATGTAATACTTTGGCTTCTGCAGAGCCTCATCACAATGTACTGTGTCTCTGTCAAACAGGATCAATGTCTCTGATAGTAGCAAAGAGAAAAATCAAGTTTTTTGGACTTTACAATTATTACTTCCTTTCATAATGAGGCCATAATTAAATAGGAAAGGCTTAAGCAAACAGAGTAAGCCCATAAAACTCCCTGTGAAAAATCACACTCAGCATTAAGAAGCTTTCCAGGCTGTCTTATATTTAACAGGGAAAGCTTTTAGGCTTTCGTGGAGTCATGCCTGTGACTTATCAAAAATAGTGTGTGACATCCTAAACACAAGTAATGGAGTGTAGCTCTTATTCTCTGTGCTTACTCATTAAGTTATTTGTTCAGGTTATGCAAATTGTCCTGGAGACTATCCTGAGGAAGTCCCAAGGTACACCCTGAATTACTCCATCATTAAAAGACTTCTGTTGTGCTCTTTTGCCCCTCAAATTTTTTAAAAGATTTTATTTATTTATTTGTCAGAAAGAAAGAGAGAGCATAGGCAAGGGGAATGGGAGGCAGAGGGAGAAGCTGGCTCCTCGCTGAGCAGGGAGCCCAATGTGGGACTCAATGCCAAGACCCAGGGATCGTGATCTGACCTGATGATGGCAGACACTTAACCAACTGAGTCACCCAGGCATCCCTTGCCCCTGAAATATTATTCCCTGTTCCAACCTAAGACAGATTCTATTTTCAATCTGTACTCCATTTTGAAACTCTATAAATAATGCCTTTTGCAGAATTGATCTTCAACCTAAGTCAGAACTGCTCTGAACACCAGGAATATGAAAAGCGACACAAAAAAGCACAAGGTGCACAAGTGTTAAAAATTCATATCTGTGAGCATTCAGTGAGCGGCTAGCCTGAGCAACACCTAGTACATTGCCAATTGTAGGAATCCACTGAGTTCTGCTACGCGGCAGCCCTGCAAAATCCTGTGTCGGTAGTGATATATACGACGGTGGTGCTGATGATAATTACAATGAGAGAATATATAGTATAAAATAATAAGAGAACATAGTATAAAATTATTTTGAGGATTTGATCAATTGAGATGTATAAAGTGACAAGGACAATGCCTGGCCTGTAGAAAGCATGCAACATGTGTTAACTTTTTAAATAAAAATAACAATCACTAATGGACCTAAGCACTGAGCTCGGGTGCTCTGATGTGTGAACTATTGGTCCTTAGTGAAGAAAAAACAAAAATCCTGTATTATATTCTTAGTAAAGCAGATCGTGATCAAAGGACTGAAGTTTAACCAAGGTCCCGATAGGTCAAACTGAAGTGGATACTTTGATATGAGACATGGAAAACAGAGAAATATTGTACACCTTCAAACTTACACAATTATATCTCAGTAAAACTGGGTAGCTGTCTTGGGCCGAAGGTCAGAAGCCACACATTGAGAACAGCAAAATTGTTATATTGGCTTAGAGTTACTTCTTGCTCTATGGTTTTGCAAGAGGAGAATAAATTTCTCTCCAGTTTAATCCACTATATTTTTCTGATTGCTTTGTTTTGGCATCTTAGCCCACTAGCTAAGGCTTTTATTATAAATAAGGCTTTTATTGGGTTCAAATAAGTTTCCTTCTGGCTTTTTTTTTATTATTATTTCCCTGGCTATACCATAAATACATTTTTCAGGGTAGACTTACTAGTTTTCCATTGCTTTGTAACTAATGTCCACAAGTTTAGCAGCTTAAAATAATACCCATTGAATAGTTCACAGGTTCTGTAGGTCAGGAATCAGCTCGGCATGACTGGGTTCTCTGGTCAGAGTCTCACAAGGTCAAAATCAAGATGTCAGCTGGGCTGACCGTGTATGTGGAGCTCAGGGTCCACTTCCAAGTTTATTCTTGGTATTAGCAGAATTCATTTCTTTGTGGTTATAGGAGTGAAGGCCCTGCTTTTTTCCTCTCTACCAGTCAGGGTTTTCTTTCAGCTGCTAGAAGCTAGTCTCAGGTCATTTCCATGGAGCCCCCTTTATCTTCAGTCCAGCAATAGCATGTCAAATACCCTCATGCTTCAAATGTGACTTTCCACTACCAAGTAGAGAAAACCTTATGCTTTTAAAGGAAATTAGATTAGTTCTGCCCTGACAATCTCCCTTTTGATGAACTCAGAGTCAACTGATTAGTAACCTTAATTACATCTGCAGAATCCCTTTTGTCCTATTAACAGCATAATCACAGATATGAGATCTCATCATATCCACAGTCCAGGGATTGAGATGAGAAATCTTAGGGGTACATTTCAGAATTCCTCCTACTCCAGCAGGGAGGACACTTACCACCAGCTTCCAGTAATGACTGTTTCGTTATGTGCTGAGAAGACCATTAACATTGAATGAATTCTCACTGTCTTAAATATGATAGTCTAGTGATGAATGTTGATTGCCAAATCTATTTTATTTTTATACTAATATCAAAATAAGATAATATTGACATCAAAAGGAGTCATGACAGAATCTGAATATACTTTATATCCAATGATATTATATTACATACAGCTTAGAAATCTAAATTTTAAAGGATGTAATATAAGATATTGGCGAGGATGCAGAGAAAGGGGAACCCTCCTACACTGTTGGTGGGAATGCAAGCTGGTGCAGCCACTCTGGAAAACAGTATGGAGGTTCCTCAAAAAGTTGAAAATAGAGCTACCCTATGACCCAGCAATCGCACTACTGGGTATTTACCCTAAAGATACAAAGGTAGTGATATACAGGGGCACGTGCACCCGAATGTTTATAGCAGCAATGTCCACAATAACCAAACTATGGAAAGAGCCTAGATGTCCATCAACAGATGAATGGAGGGGCGCCTGGGTGGCTCAGTGGGTTAAAAAGCCTCTGCTTTCAGCTCAGGTCATGATCTCAGGGTCCTGGGATTGAGGCCCGCATCGGGCTCTCTGCTCAGCAGGGAGCCTGCTTCCTCCTCTCTCTCTGTCTGCCTCTCTGCCTACTTGTGATCTAATCTCTCTCTCTGTGTCAAATAAATAAATAAAAATCTTTAAGAAAAAAAACAGATGAATGGATAAAGAAGATGTGGTATATATATACAATGGAACACTATGCAGCCATCAAAAGAAATGAAATCAGGGCACCTGGGTGGCTCAGTTGTTAAGCCTCTGCCTTCGGCTCAGGTCATGATCTCAGGGTCCTGGGATTGAGCCCCGCATTGGGCTCTCTGCTCAGTGGGGAGCCTGCTTCCCCCTCTCCTTCTGTTTACCTCTCTGCCTACTTGTGATCTCTCTCTCTCTCTCTCTCTCTCTCTCTCTCTCTCTCTCTCTCTCTGTTAAATAAATAAATAAATTCTTTAAGAGAAAAAAAAAAAGAAACCAAATCCCGCCATTTGCAATGATGTAGATGGAACTAGAGGGTATTATGCTAAGTGAAATAAGTCAATCAGAGAAAGACAATTATCATATGATCTCTCTGATATGAGGAATTTGAGGGGCAGGATGGGGGGTCATTAAGGGTATGGAGGGGAAAAAATGAAACAAGATGGGATCGAGAAAGAGACAAACCCTAAGAGACTTTTAATCTCATGAAACAAACTGAGGGTTACTGGGGGGTGGGAGGGTACGGATAGGGTGGCTGAGTTATGGATATTGGGGAAGGTTTGTGCTATGGTGAGTGCTGTGAAAGGTGTAAATCTGATGATTCATAGACCTGTACCCCTGGGGCAAAAAAAAAAAAAAAGATGTAGTATAGACATGAAGATGAGAAGTATAAAAATTCACATTTGTTTTCTATGCATTATTAAACTTTAGGTTGCCTTTGTCAAAATACTGCAGACCAGCTAGTCTTTTTTTTTTTAAGATTTTATTTATTTATATGACAGAGAGAGAGAGATTACAAGTCTACAGAGAAGCAGGCAGAGAGAGGAGGAAACAGGCTCCCTGCTGAGCAGAGAGCCCGATGCGGGACTTGATCCCAGGACCCTGAGATCATGACCTGATTCGAAGGCAGAGGCTTTAACCCACTGAGCCACCCAGGCGCCCCAGAGACCAGCTAGTCTTAAATTTAAAAATTACTTTGAGTAACTGAAGAAAACAATATATTTGCCCTTTTATAATTGGCCCTTGGAGTACATCCTATTTTTCAGATGTTGGTGTATTCTCTAGTCAAAGACTGGTCTTTTGACATCGGACAAGGCAATCTTAAATGATTTTAGTCTATGTATTCACTTGCTCTTCTATTTTATCTCACTTAAAGAAAAACTCCAGGGCCTTGCCAAGGTTTTGCAAGGCCCCACATGATCTGTTGTTTCAATAAGCTCTGATTTCCTCTCCTTCTGCTCACTTTCTTGGTCACTCATTCCATCCACACTAGAATTCTTCAGGGCCTCCATACTCACTGCTTCCTTTGCCTGAAATGCTTCCTCGTTGCTCTGGGTCCCTTTTCAAATATTTCCTTCTAGGGCAGGCTTTCTGTCTGCATCCCATCTGATAGAGAGGGCTCTTCTGACCACCATCCCTTTACCTATGACTTCATGTTGTTGCATGGACCGATCAGCACATAACATATTATCCACCACCTTATTAGCAGTTTACCTCCCCTAGAATGAAAGGTCCTTGGGAATAGAGACTTAGTTTTCTGCTCTGCTGAATCCCCAATGCCTAGCACTTCATAGACCCTCAGTAAATATCGTTGAATGCATGAATGTATTTCAGAAAAGGAAAAGTATACCAGATGGGGAATTCAGTCACTGCAAACTAGCTCAAATCTTTTATTAGGAAAAAGCCCTGCCTTCCTTTAAAAAGTAACAGAATATTAATGGGAATGGAAAAAATAGCAAGTTTGGCAGAAAGACAGAAGGCAAGAAAGAGTAGATCATGGGGAAGTGTAGGGTTTAGGTTGGTTCTACAGTTTTTGTGAAACTTGCCAATGCAGGCCATGGACTTTTCCATACCCTGACAGAGAACTGAAGGGAAGACAGCGTTGAGGATAGGAACAAGGATACACAACACCTACCACTGTCCTGCATCTTCCATCTGTGCCTCTGTCAGTGACGACATGCTTTAGCAGGATAATTGCAAGTTTTGAAGTCACTTATCACTTTAAACACTTACTGTTTTTAGCATAAGAGGTGAAGTTTATTTCATTGTTCCTCCAGTATTTTAGTTACGTTGTAGATGTATGATGTAGATGTTTGCTTTGCTTATCTTTTTTACTTGCTTATAAAACTTATATAACCATTGACCATATCAAATAACATGATAATTGAAGAAAATCTTTTAATTGATAATCCAGGGACATGGTGGTAATGGTAATCATTCCTTTTAAACTTGTACTTTGAAAATTAAAAAAAGTCTTTCCTTTTTACTGTTTACTTGTAGAAGCATAGCCATTAAAAATTCTCTCTTTGAAAAATAATGGATGAGATTAGCTTATTGTGTCTTTATTTTAATGACCTTAGAGATATAATTATGCCAATGAAAAAAGTATTAGGGACTGCATATGCATGGATGGGGTATCTGAAACAGGGACTAGCTATTTTCTTATAGCTCTAAAGATTCAGAGGAAGCAGGTAAGCTCTCTAACATACATTTTGTAACATTTTATAATTTGACCAAAATGAAATACTGTATCACACAGTGTGTGTGTGTTCAACAAATACTGAATTTAATTTTGAAGTGCTGAGCTGAAAGTATTCCAACTACCTCTACATTCCATGACCATCTGTCATCTGTCAGCTTTGTAGCTGGGATTCTTGTTTTCAGGGAAAGATGGGACAAAGTCCCCTTCCAATTCTAAGACTTCATTTTCTATAAGACTATTATCATCAATCAGTTTTGAAGGGAAAACACTGCTGAATGGCAGTGATTTAACATAATAGAATCTTATATCTTGCTCTTATCATAGCCCAGTAGGGGTCAGCATTGGAGAGTGGGGCCTCAACTCTGCTCCACATAGTCATTAAGGGACTCAACTTTTTTTCCCATCTGGTATTATTGATTCCTTTTATAACCAAACCCAAGTTCATCTGCCTAATGCACAGCAAAGCCAATCACTGAGACTTCAGGTACAAGCAAGGAAGGAGTTTATTCCAGAGGCAGCCAAAGGAAGAGACAAGAGGACTCCATTTCCCTGAAGGGGCTGAGAACAAGATTTTTATAATCCTAGGAGTTGAGATTACATACATGTTCATGAAAAGGACAGGGAAGCTTATGACTATTCATGAGGACAGATGGAGCATGCGCACTGAGCAAATATAGAGGAAATATACATTCCATGTTCACTTTAGGGTAGAGACAGTATCAGAATGAGTCAAAATTCAGCTCCTGTTGTGAGGAAGTTATTTTAGGTCAAGGGAAGGGGCTATGAGCATGCCCTGAGAACTGGTATAAACTGGTTGGAGTCTTAGGCTCATTATCTCAGGTAAGGAACTCAGGATCTTTCTTGTTGATAGGCTGGAATCTTATCAACTCAAGTTGACCTTGAGTCCAGGATTCTGCAGAGACAGCTAGTGGGTTTGCTAATGGCATCTGAAAAGACACAATAGCTGATTAGGGAGAAACAATTCTCTGAAAAACAAGCTTTATATTTTCTGCTAGTTTCAATCTCATTAACCTTCTGGCTCATGGTTTCAATCCCTCCTGAGTCATGATCATTCCTCAGTCTTAAAGGAGTGGAGATGATTACTGCTCTGGCTACTTCCTTATCTCCTTAGGTGCGAGGTGCTCTGGCTACTTCCTTATCTCCTTAGGTGCGAGGTAGACTTTGGGTAAAGAGTGGTTTTTGCAAATCTCAGCTGTATGTAAAATTCCTTTAATGGTTAACATGCCTACATTCAGGGCTAAACAGAAGTTCCTACGCTGTAGTTCACAGCATCAAGGGGAATAGAAGCAATATGGAGTCAGATATACAAAGCTTCTCCCTGTTAACACCTTTTGGTCCTCAAGTCTTTTCTCTTCAGCCAGTGGATGAGAAAATAGAATAAGAGTCACACATGGGAGGTTTTTCATATGCCAGGCTTAGAAGTGACATGTCATCTTCTTGGCTTATATTCAATTGACCAAAATGCAGGTACTTGTCCATTCCCAATTTTACAGGAGGTTGGGAGCTATAGGCCAGCTATGTCCTCAGGAAGAAGAAAGCATGCATATAACCAAGAAGTAGCAGTCCTGGCTGCATTTCACTTTTCTGGTCACCAAATATCAGGTTCATGCTTCCTTCTGCACAAAGAAGACATTCACCGTTCCCCAAGGGAAACAGCCCAGAGTTCCTTATGGTCACTGGATCCAGCTCCAAGTCTAGGATCTCTGAATGAAAGGAAATCAGATCCAAATGTGATTCCTTGTAGCCTTTGAAGTATAAATCTGCCTACTACTTCACCACACACGTCCAGCAGATAATGACCAAAATGAAGAGTATGGAGACACATAGCAGTTCCTTGTCCATAGCAATTCTGAAATCTGGCTGGACAGACTTTATGAAGGCCACTTAGCTGGGTAGGGAAGGGAAGTTGCTTGAGTACAAGTATACTATCTGGGGAGACTTTTCTTGTTTATTGTTCTCTGTAACAACTGTTTGCACCATCTGAGAAGTTCTTTATCCTCTATAGCCGTATCTGAAATTGATATGAAGAAGACTGATAACCCTGCTTTCTGCTGGTGCAAGATCAAGTATCTCAACCAACTAAGTTCTTTCTCTCAAACACTTAGTTGTCTTCCAGGTGCCAACAACCATACACAGTGTTCTTTCCTAGACTGCTCAGGCATGATTTATTTCTTTGATTCTCCCTTTTAATACAATGACATGTACCTTAATGCTGTGGTGCTTGCATGGGAAGGCCAATCTGACATTTGCCTTTAGGTTGTCTTCATGAGCTTTTGTTGTTCAAAGATTTTTTTTTCAATATTATTTTCTATTATTTGGGGTCTAAAAAGAACTTTTTCAGTTCTTCTCTTTACTTCCTTTCATTTCTACTTGTGAATCAGCCTAGTTTCCTCTGAACTCATCTCTTTCTTATGATTACTTACTAAAGGCAATCAATTGTAGAAAATATACACCTGCATTCTGGCTTTATCCAACAATGTCCCCTCAAGCTTAGGTTTGATAGCAGGTAGTTTGCCTAGCAGGTCATCCCAAGAACAGTTTTACCAAATGTTGACCATGGCCTAACAAGACCCTCCAGCCTTTCAGTGTTACCTTGCTGTCTACCACTTAACCCTAAGTCAATGTCACATATTTTAGGGACTTTTTTTAATGGTAGCACCCATTTTTGGAATCAATTTTTATATCAGTTGAGGTAAGTAGTGTTAGGACCTGTAAAAGATGAATACCCCAATCTCAGTGGTTTAACAAAATAAAAGTTTACTTATCACTTCATAGTCCATTTTAGTTGGTGGTGGTGCTTCTGTTTCATTCAGGAACTCCAGACTCTTTCTATCCTGTGGTCCTGCCCTCATCTCTCCTGTGGTCCTGCTCTCTCAGCATTGGGGAAAAAAGAGTGAAGACTGCATGTGGGAAGATGTCATGGGCTAGGCTACAACTTCAGTTCTCATGTCAGTTCTCAGTTGGCCAGAACCCAGTCCTTAGTTACATCGCCCCACCTAAATAAAAAGAATAGAAAATGTAGTTTATCTACTTACCTGTAAAGAAGAGGAAAACACAAATGTCAGTGAAAAAATAGCATTGTCAGCCATAACTTCTCTGTACACAGAAAAATAACATTTTTTCTAAGTATTTTACATGAAAATGTGGCACTGTTTACTGTATGTTTAGTTTATCTATTTACTGGACCTTTGATGTAATAAAAGAAGACATATATCACAAGCGTTTTCATTCACCTTTATTCTGGTACGATTTCTAGTTGATGGTTTTGAATAAATGCAAATCAGTCTATCTATCAAGTAAATAAACACTCTAAGCAGGTTGCTACTAACACAAGATTGTCCAAAAGCACTTTGTAAAATTGGGACAGCCTGACCATTTTTAGGAATTACAGTGACTGTCCATCACCATAGTTTGGGAAAGTGGCAATGGCAGAATGCTTACTGGTGGAAGTGGCGGATCACCGCTGGTTTGATGTTAACCTTCTCATAGTTTGGATTTAGTATTTGAGAATAAAATCCAAATGAGATTCTTAGGATCCTAGTGAATAAGGGAGTGGGGAAGAGCAGGAAATAAAGGTTAGACAACTTACCTACTGGTTCCCTTACTAGTTTCTGTGTTATTTTGACATGAGACAGACATTCCTTTATTCAGGTATACATGAGCGTTGTCAGTCAACCAACATTTCTGATCACAGATGATAACCTGGGAGTCGTGCTTGACACCAGCCATCAGAAATAAACAAGTCCTCCCTGTGACAAGTGCTGTTGCAGTGGATATTTGGGGACATAAGAGAAGGACCAAGTAGTGTCTGCAGGATGGCAGAAAAGATGTCTGCCCAGCAGGGAGCCTCGCATTTGGTACCAGAAGAGGTCTGAGGATGGTGGAGACTGTCAAGTTCAAGGCAAAGGGAAAAGGATGAGGAAGAGCACAGGCGTGGGAAAGAAGCTGTGAATTTGAGGTGCTGCGAGTTTTGTTCTGGCAAAGCAGGAGTCTGGAAAAATTCACAGAGAAACATTGGTATGATCTGCCGAGGAATTTGAACCGTAGTCTGAAATCCCTGAGAAAGCAATGAGGAAGTTAAAGTGAGGGAGTAACAGCAGACTGTTGTGTCAGAAAACAAAATCCTAGGCATAGGATTATGGAGAATGAGTTGGAGTGGGGAAGACAAGGAGCAGGGAGACAAATAGGAGACCACTGACTTGTCTTTTTCTCAAATTGAATTTGTGAGTATGCCAAGAAACATATAATTCCATGACCATGCATCTGTGATACATTTTAATCACATTGCATTATAGTTGTCTTGAAATTGGTCCTGCTAATGATGATAATCAATCAACAAGAGTCATAAAACTATTTGCATTGCTATTACTTTACCATTTTGATTGATGAAGAAGATTTTGTTTTCTTCTTAGAGTTGTAGTAACTCTTTTATTTTTTTAGTGGGTATGTACAATGGGTTCCAGTTATCTTAAAGTCATATTTTATGATACTTCCTTATATTTATTCATACAATGTTTATAATTATTTCTTTTTAAAAAATTGAATAGCGTTGCTATATCTGACATAATTGGAAAGGAGAAATCCCCAGAAAATAATAGTTACTTTTCTGCTGTGTGTTTATGTATTCCTAAATGATTAAGGAGAGTAACTAAATTGTAACTGTTATCTCAACTGAAATGAATTATTCAGCATGGAAAGTCAGAGATTTGATACCCATTTTGATATGTTTGCAGTTCTTTATTTCAGTTTTGTTATGTTCAAGTTTTCAAATTGTGATGTAATTATATATGTAATTTTATATGTAATTGTATATATAGTATAATCTTGGATAAGATTAAGAATAATGGCTTAGTGTTACTGGATGTTTAGCTTGTGCCAGTAACTGTGCTAAGTACCTGATACAAGTTAAGTAAGTAAGCTCTCACAATGACCTTCATGAGGTTTTAATACCTCATGAATTAAGTGACTTTTTACAATTCATACAGCTAGTAAGCGCTGGAGATGACATTAGGACCCAGGCTTTCTAACTGGAGGTCAAGCTCTCCACCATCCCCCTACATGGCACCAAACCACCTCTGTTGTGGATTGAGTGAAAAGAAGCTTTCATCCCCTTCAAAGTACATTAAATAATTTTATACTTTTTAATTAGATTTTTCTGTGGAGCACCATCAAACAATTTCCTTCCTTGCAGAGAACCCCAGTTTTAGACATCTGAGTAAGTGCCCAGCTTAGGAAAGCCAGGATATTAATAATGGTAATATATGTTATTCATACAAGTCAACAAATATTTACTGATCAGTTGAGCACCTGGTAGGTTCATGATAGGTTCTGGGATGCAGAAGAATTCTTGCCCTCATGAGATTTTCTGTCAGATGGAGGCAAAGGACACTAAATGAATCAGTTCCCCAATCACATTCACCCATGTTTGTCTAACTGCTACTCTGCCATGACTATGGTTCAGAATTAAAGATTGCCAAGATCAGTGAGCTCTATGGCTTCCTGGTATAGAATCCAGCCTCTGATGGAAGGGCTGAGCTCAAAAATGATAGCTTGAGATAGGTGGGACATGTCAGTTGATTGGAAAAACCTGTGGTAGATAGGCATCTAGAATTTGGAATGTAGAATCAAATAGATCCCATAACCAGGTCAAGCAGCCTAACCTCTCTGAACCAATTCACTCATCTGTAAAGTACTAAGAATATCAATGTATTAATATATTCAGCAAACATCTTTTGTTCGCCTCCTGTGTGCTGGTTTAACTCACCTCACAGGGTTATAGTTATAATTAAATGAAATATTGTGTGAAAAGCTCCAGGCACCTAGTAAGTACTCAGGTAAGTTTGTTCCTTCCCACCTTGACCTTTTTTCTTTTCTTGACTGGATTTTAACTTCCAGTTCTGTAAGTGAGAAGTCCCCATGCTCAGGAATGGCCAGGCGGTGGGAAATGCGAGTTCACATCACCCAATCTTATGAAATGGTTTGAATGGAACTCGAACAAGATTGATTAGTTGTACAAAGTCAAATAAATCATTCTAATAAGAAACATACTCATCAAGAAGCAAAATCTATTTGGAAAGGTGTCTCAGAGTGCAAGCCAAGCTTTTGGTAAAAAGAGACCCATAGGTATAGTGGCTTCAAAAAGATGTGTGGTCCCACATTGAGTCCAAAAAGGACAGATCACAGGCTGATGAAGGGGCTCTGCCTACATCACCCCATACTTCCTCCTCTGTTTCAAAGCAACTGCTCTACCTTTCACCAGAAGATCCAGAAGTTTTGTTATGTCACTTCTGCTCACATGTACCAGCAAGGGCTTACCATGTGACCACACCCAGTGCTTAGAGGATAAGAAACTGTCTAATGAGGGGATCACATGTGCTGCTAAAATCACAGAGGCTCCATTACTAAAACAAAAATGAAAGAAATAGTGTTAGGGTTCAATCTGACACAGAAGCCAAATCAGGATCAGAAGGCCCCATGGTAAGAGTATAAAATAAAAAAAAAATAAATAAATAAAACCAGTTTCTGCAAAACCCCTTGGACAAGAGAAGCTTTGAGAACTGACCCTGAGCCTGAGTTCTGGTGCCTGGGTTGCCAACAGCAGTGCTTGAGGGTGGGAAAGATGGAGTGAAACAGTGTCTCAGATGAATAAAGAGCCTGATTTGTATATGACAGAGAGAACTCTGGCAGCACTTGGGGAAGAGATTTGAAGGGAAGCAGGGAGACTAGGCAGAAAGCTCTAAGAATAATCTAGATAAGGAATGGTGAGGCGATACTGGCAGGGTTGATTTCAAGAGCTATTTTGAAATTAGAACCAGAGGGTTTAGGTGCATTTATGAGGTGGGACAGGTTAAACTGTGGCTGTAAGTCAAATTGTAATAATTAGAACTCAGAAGATGCAGGTATCTGTATTGGTTAAGGTAGGTTAAGCTGCTGCTATGAACACATCCTTGAAATATTTAATGGCTCAAATGTAATAGAAGCTTATTCCTCACCCACATAATAGTCCAAGGCACGTGCTTCTGGTTGGCAGATGGCTCCCCTCCACACAGTGATCCAGGAACTCAGGCTCCTTACACCTCACGTCACTTTTAACTTGTTATATTTTAAGAACCACTTTTTATTCATTGGCATACATAATAACAGAAATATTACTGTCATTCATACTGAATTTATAACAACTCTAAACTGAAAGGAATAAACTAAGAATATATAGAATATATTAGAGATTATGGAAATGCTTATGGGGGGAGGAATTTTCTGTGATAAATATCTCTCTGTGAGATATCTTCTGACTTTCAACAGCATTCCCTTGGGAGTTCCAGAAATTGAAAGATTTCTGCCAAGTTTCACTAGTTTTCTGCAGAAGATTTAGCTTAGTTCTCCTGGAACCTTAGTGACAATTTCCTAGACATATATAATCAACATATGAGGCTCTGACCCATTTTTTTTTAAGTTACATTCATTATTTACCTAAAAATGAGAAAAACAATAAATTTTAGAAATATTTGTTTCAAATGTATTAATAAAACAGGTCTTCATATTTGACATGGCAATTTTTAGTGTACTAGAAAATTCATTTATGTGGGGCAGTTTGTTCTCTGTCAATGACATGTAAGTGAATCTCATTAGAGATCCCTACGCTCCTCAGAGAAATTTGGGAAATCCTCTCCCTTTAAAGATCAAAAAACTATAGACAAAAGAGTTTAAGTGACTTTGCTAAGACCACACATGCTTTTTTTACCTATAGAAAGCAAAGTGACTGGCGGATATTCTTTCCAAGATAGGATTAATGTAAGTGGAGTCAGAGAATCAGAAAGAAAGGAAGGGAAGGGAAGGGGAGAGGCAGGGAGGGAGGAAATTTCAGTCAGTGGAGTTAACTACATTCAGTGTGATCCGCAGATAGCAGGGGCTGAAGACTAAGAAAAGCCCATTGGAATTTGTGGTTAAACGTTATGGGTGACACGCAAGGAAACAGTTTCAAAGAAGTATTGAGATAGCCAGAAGGAAAGATGGAGAAGAGCACAGAAACTTTAGGGTATAATTTTTTAATATTCTGATTTTTTAAAAATAAGAACGTTAAAGTACTTAAATTTTTTAAAAATTTCCTTCTATTTGATTTTTTTAGGGAGTTATGATGGCTGAATAAACATGGTAATATACTCTAGCACAATTCCAGGGAAAACTGTTTCCCTGTGGGGAAAAAAAATAAGAAGAATTGTGAATGGTGAAGAATATCTATTGTATCTAGCCAGTGCATTAATTACTAGTCAGAGAGGGAGCTCCCAGAGGCAGAGGGAGAAAAGCCCTTTGAAAAAAATGACATCTAGGACACTCTTCTATTGTGGTTATCACAAATTAATATATAATTTATATAATTCATATTCAAAATTAAAGCATATTTGTCTAAAGCAGTGTGAAAAAAATGGAATGAGCACTGCCCTTCCATATTTTAGTCTACCTATATTCCTAGATGTTATTGGGAAGTTGAATGTAGATACCTCCCTGTAATTTATGCCACGTATGAGAGGGGATTGAGCAAGCTGTATTTATCCCAAATATGAATGTAGAGTTTTTTTTCACATACTCTGTGTTTACAAGAGAAAAACAAGCCAAAAAATTACTCATATAAATCAATAGCCTATTCCTGTCACGTATGCCTTCTCTGTATAGTGTCTTTTTTAAAAAAATTTTTTAGATTTTATTTATTTATTTGACAGAGAGAGATTACAAGTAGGCAGAGAGGCAGGCGGGGAGAGAGGAGGAAGCAGGCTCCCCGCTGAACTCAATGCAGGGCTTGATCCCAGGACCCTGAGATCATGACCTGAACTGAAGGCAGAGGCTTTAACCCACTGAGCCCCCCAGGCACCCCTCTCTATAGTGTCTTGAAGTACCTTCTACTCTTCAAAGGAAGAAATTTACTTAGTTCAGCTCTGTGCTGTATTTCATCACAGCATTATTTTTAATTCATCTATGTTCCATATCATGTAATTTCATTAGCCATAAATTTCAAAGTCATTGGAATATTCATAGTACTTATGAAAAAATGTTGGTTTATTCTTATTTTATTACAGTATGCCATGTTATTAGAAACCTCATGCATTTGAATATTAATATTTTTATTTTACCCTATATAATATATGATTATTGGGCATTCCAGATCTCCAACAAAAAATGAAGGAAAGGGAGAGCCTAGGGAGATAATTTTAATACATATATAAGGTGTCTATTTTGCAAATTTTTAAATCATTAATGAAAAATAAATGTAAATAAAAACATAACCTATTGCTCTGAGTATGCTTTAAAGATTAGTTTTACAGGCATCTTTCAAGTGTGAAGAACATTGTTATACAATACACACTTTCTTTGTTGCATTTGGGCAGCAAAGATGGCCAGCTTAAAATATTTGTAGATAAACTAGTACTTCAGGAAGGTCCAACGTAAATTTAAATTTTTAACTCTACACTCAATATTTATATTTACCTTTCTCTGTTGTCCTCTTTTGCTCTTCTTTCTCTTCCTCCCCCCTTCCTTTTCTTTCCCTACTTCTAATATGAGTCTGAGTTTCAATTTGGCATTGTTTTTGATTAGGGGTTAGCATTATTGAATGACTAGAGGTCCCCAAAACAGGAGTAGCTCTATCTGTTTCCTTACATACTGGGTTTGGGATAATGTTGATTTTTTTTTTTTTAAGATTTTACTTATTTATTTCACAGAGGAAGAGAGATCACAAGGAGGCAGAGAGGCAGGCAGAGAGAGAGAAGGGGAAGCAGGCTCCCTGCTGAGAAGAGAGCCCGATGCGGGCCTTGATCCCAGGACCCTGAAATTATGACCTGAGCCGAAAGCAGAGGCTTTAACCCACTGAGCCACTCAGGTGCCCAGGATAATGTTGATTTAAACTTGTTAACCAGGAGGCTCATTTATTCTGAGGAGGAAAACCCTTATTTATATTGAAATATCTTTAATAGTTTTTAAGGGAAGGGAGGCTGCCATCTTGTGTACGCTGTGTTTATTGCACACAAAAGTGGACCCATTCAATGTTTTCTGTGTTAGACTTAAATTACACTAAAGGCTAAACAATTGCACAGTACGTTAAAGTGCTCATCAGTGACCTGACTCCAAAAAAAGAGAAAAGGAAAGAAAGTATCGCACTGGGTGGGGACATGTGTTCCTTTACTACCTGATGAAACATTTTACATACCATCTAAATCGTCTTTTTGAAACAATTTGATCCTAAGGTTCAGAAATAATTACGAATCCCTAGATTTAGAATACTCTAGAATTTTTAAATCATAGAATTTATCATTATAAAATAAAAGGATTAATGTTGAAAAATAAATCCTGAAGGTAACGCTATCTGATAAAGTGCACTTGTCAGGAACTTTGCTCTTGAATATGACAATAACAATAAAACCTGAATTTTATTTTAGGGCTAACACACCCTAGTTTCTTCTCCCATATTTATTTGCCCTGTTTTCATTTCATTAGTGCTGTAGAAAATTTTTTAATTAGGGTCATGACTCGGCTAATAACAGCAAAGCACAGGTGCCTAGAAAATGCTTGAAAACCACGAAGTGTGTGGTAGAGAGGCCTTAATTTTGAATAGAACCACAGGCCTCACAACAATTTGATAAGTGTTAGTGCCATCTTGTGGTTGAATGCAATATTGCAACAAAGCGCCACTAACGCATTTAAGGAATTCGGTGCCAAGCATATTTAGAAAACGCTTGTTTAGAACAAAATTAAATAGGCTTATTTTCTATCGCCTTTAAATAAGTGAATGTGCACCATGACTGTCCAAGAAGGCGTATGACATGCAGCATTTCCAGGCTTCTATGACCATGGGGCTCATTTTTCTTGAGTGCAACTTTCTTTTCTTTTCTTTCTTTTTTCATTCCCTTTCCTTTCCTTTCCTTTTTTCTTTTCTTTTCTTTTCTTTCTTTTCTTTTTTCTTTTCAGAGAGAGAACGCCTAGTGTAGCAATTAATTTAAACCCCAGTATCCTCGCTGTGTGACTTTGGAAAATTTGCTCACCTGTTGCAAGCTGTAGTTTCTGGAACTGTCACCTCAAGATAGCACTAGAAGTCACGTCTCAGGCTTGTTAGGTGGTATGTTATGGGATGTAGAAAGTGTTTAGCGTGTGTTAGCTCAAGTAATCTAGATTTCCTTTTGTGATTTAAGGTCTACCATTGAGCTCTTCGGACCACTCAGGAGGATTCCGGAACCGGGGTGTATCTAACTCTAAGAAAATTTTGACAGTTCACCTATAGAGCAATTGAAGAAAATATTTCTGGGAAGGAACAAAAAAGAACTAGATTGCTTCTCAAAAGGATCTACTTTTGCGTGTATGGGCTTCTGTGCTGAATTACTGGAAGTTTTGTCCTCTTACAGAATAGCTAAACCAAATGGTGTGAGGCACTATCTAGAGACACAAGGCCAAGTTTCTTGAAATCGCTTTTCCTATAAAAGAGTTATTCTTTTTGAACAATAGAAATCGAGCATTGTTGCATCCTGAAATGAGTGTTTCATGATGACATGCCAGAAAAAGCACTAACTGGACTCATCTCCAGATGTGAGTTCTTATCTGACTGGGAATAAGGCACTTAACCTATCCTGGTTCCCTTGTCTGTACAATGGAGACAAGAGTAGAGTCACAGAGACATAGGGTACTTAGACAAATAATGAGTGTGAGTGGTCTAGAGACCAGAGGAGGCTACTTGTTAATATTAGTATTATTTACATTATCTACTGATTATTCAATATCTTTACATGATAATTCTCTGATGGTACTTTAGAGTAAAAGCAGGAAAATATGGATGTTTGAGCTTCCTAAAAGCTAAGTAGAAGGAACATTGCATATCTGGAGTCTGAAGGTCTAAGTTTGCTTCTATCCTGTTACTTCCTGACTTATTTTTTGTGTGATTTGCGGCAAGTCACACTGAATCTCAGATTTTTTCTCATCTTCAGTATAGGTTTATCAGGTTGATCAGGTATGCTCTTATCAATATCTCAGAGGATGCATTTAACAGTACTCTGTATACTATAAACTCTGTGGTCATTCATTGACTCATCTGTTTAACAAATACCGAATGCCTCCTCCACTCCAGACACTAGACCTTAATGAGGGTCAGAGCCAGTGGGGAAATTCACACAATTAACAGGTAGACATACAAATTAACCTGTAAGTAATATAATGATTAGTGCTACTAAGCAAAAAGCAAATGCCAAGAGAAAGTAATAATGAAACCTAATTCAAATTGGAAGGTTAAGAAAGGCATCCCTGAGCAAATTATATTTAAACTAAGACCAGGAAGATAATAAAATGTCAGCCAGGCAAAGGGGGAAGAGAATGGGAGGGAGGGACTTTTCAAGCAGAGAGGCTAGCTAAAATGTGCAAAAGCTGGATGCAGAAAATAACTTCCAGTAACAGACTATCTGGAACATTCCAAGGGGCCGAAACTGGAGTTGGAGAAATGGCAGGTCCTGTGTACCATGTTACAGTTTGGATTTTCTTGTAGACGTAGTTGAAAGCTGTTGAGGCGTGTTAAGCAAAGAAGGGGGAAGATTAAATTTGCATTTTTAAAAGGTCAGTCTGTCTGTCATATAGTGAATTAATGGAGGGGGGCACAGAAGCTGTGGAGAGCCCAATTAGGAGGCTGTTATTAGAGTAGAACAGCAAAGAAGTCATGGAGGCTTAACTAGATTGGAGGCAGAGTAGATGGATAAGGTGTATTTTGGAATTTATCGGACTTAATGGTGTCTTGGGTGCAAAGCACGGAGAAGAAGGAGGTACTGAGAGCAATTTCAGGTGTCATTCACGAGCAACTGTCATATGATGAAGTCATTCATTGACCTGACAAAGCCCAAGGGAGGAGCAGGCTTAGCAGGAGAGAGGATCAAAACTTAAGTTTTGGACATTGTGGACGCTGGAATGTCTATAGATATCCAAGTGCAGGGTACAAGAGTTAGCAGGACCAGAGGTCTGCCACACTGGCTATTAAGTCATTCATGCATTCAGTTATTCACCAAATGTTTATTGAGGACCAACAATATGTCTGATCCTGTTCTAAGTGCTGGAGATTTAAAAAAAAGATGATCCAAATGGCTCTGATATTATGGAGATTTTATTTTAGCAGGTGGTAATAGTTACATAGATGAATTTCAAAATCAAAGACAGTAACTTGATCTAGGGCATGACTGAGAAATTTCAAATGGGTACATGGATTTTAATAACCTCCAAATTTGTGCTGTAAAACCCTCAGTCCCCAGGGTCCTCAGCCCATAGCTGGGCACCACTATGTTAAAAATAGCAATTTTTAACACTTCAGTTGCATTGACTCCCCCAAAAGAATGCATTCATTATAATGGGTAACCACATAATAGCCTATATTTATATTTATAAAAATTTTAAAGTTTGTACCATTATGTTAAAATCAAACTTTCAAAATGGGAGTTTCACAATGAGAAAATTGGGATCATTATTTTATTACACCCAGGTGTAGGCATACAAGGAGCAAGGTATTATATTTACTTCAGAAGTGTGGAGGGTTTTTTGTTTGTTTGTTTTTTGGTTTTAGGTTTTTTTTTTTTTAAGATTTTATTTATTTATATGACACAGAGAGAGAGATCACAAGTAGGCAGAGCAGCAGGCAGGGGGGCCGGGAGCAGGCTCCCCACTGAGCAGGGAGTCCGATGTGGGGCTCAATCCCAGGGCCCTGAGATCATGACCTGAGCTGAAGGCAGAGGCTCAACCCACTGAGCCACCCAGGTGCCCCAGAAGTGTGGAGGGTTTTAAGAAAGCCCCCAAATGATTAAATAAGAAAAACGACATCCTATATGGCAGTCCTTATGCGTTGCATCGGTATTTATGTGTTACTGCAGTGAGTGGAGTGTTGAGAAGTGATGCAGATAGTGAGTGAGCTTAAGGATATCAGCATCATAATTGTAATGCCTAACATCTATATCATGCTTTACAGTTTACAGATCCCCACTCACATTCTTCTTTAAATCACACTGACTGTAGTTATCAACTATAGGTACAGTTTAGATAAAACAGAAAGAATTAAACAAAATCATTTTTTTAAGATTTTATTTATTTATGAGAGAGAGAGCATGGGCAGGGGGCAGAGGGACAAGAAGGCTCCCCACTGAGCCAGGAGCCCAATGTGGGGCTCAATCCCAGGATCCTGAGATCATGACCTGAGCTGAAGGCAGATGCTTAACCAAACTGAGTCATCCATGCGCCCCAACAAAATCTTATTATAAGGGAGTCGGGCCTTGTATTAAGAATTATTTCCTGGGAATGAAGATTGTCACACTGGGACAATTTACTTGGGGATGTCTTTGATTCACCTTCTCTAGGAATCCTTAATAATAGCATGGACTCATTAGATCAATTGGCCTCCTTCATCAGACACAATGAGAAATGGTATGGTATCTATGGAGCTATGTCAAAGCCTTTCTCCCTTGCAGGTGTAGCAGAAAAGGCACAGATGTTAGAGTCAAACAAGCTTGGTTGGAATTTTAACTGCATCTCCTAGCTGTGTATCGTGAGCAACTTACTTGACAGCTCTGATTTTCTTTATCATCACAAGGAGCTTGGGAGTGTGAAGGGATAATAGGAAGTTTGCAGATTACTTATTTAAGTCAGTCAAGATCATGGACCCTCTTTTTATAGCTGACCAGATGATACCAAGAGAAATGTCAGATTAATCTCTATCATTTATAATATGAATTAAATTTACATATGCAGTCTGCAGCAGAGGTTTTTGAATACCGGGACAGGGTTACAGTATTAAGATTGGAAGATACAATAATAACAATAATTATTATTATTACTTGCATATAATAATTATTATTTAATATTTATAGTCACTTTAAAATTTAAGGGAAAATTTAGTAAAAAGCACTTAACCTTTATTTTCCCATGTGATAAGCTTTATTTAACTCTGGTTCCTTAAAATACTTCCTGATGTTTAAGTGAGCTAATTTCTTGCTTCCCAGAAAATAGTGTGACTAACATGAATCAATCTCCATCTTTTTAACAGGGACAAGTGATCCATACGTGAAGTTTAAAATTGGAGGAAAAGAAGTTTTTAGAAGTAAAATAATACACAAGAACCTCAATCCTGTGTGGGAGGAGAAAGCTTGCATCTTTGTTGAACATCTGAGGGAACCCTTATATATCAAGGTGAGCCAGTTATGTTTTCCTCTAATGCAAGGACATAAAATGCCCTGTTTGATGGTTTTCATCATGTCTCCCTCTCTGTTGAGATCTTTCACCAGAGATAAACTCTGTTGTGCACAACTCTAATCTGTGGTTGGTGTCACGGAGAGGAGACCGAGGGGAGGGGAAGCTCGGAGCATTTTTCTTCAGCCCAGTTCTATTGCTGGTCACTTAGGAGGATTGTGAAGTTTGTCTTCTCCTGTTGGGTGCAGTTAACTGACCTACTGCATTCTGGGGAGGTAGAAAACAAGTCTCTGTGATATAGACTGTTCAAGAATTCTGTCGGGATCTGCCGTTACTGGTTGCAAAAAAAATATTTTCCTTGGAAAATGAGAAGGGTAAAGATAAAAGGGGAGGTGTGGATTTCCTGTCTCTATTATATTACCAAAAATGGAGGGAAAGAGTCTTCTCACTTGATGTAGTTTAAAAAAAAGAACTTAAGGAGATCATTGCAACCCTAATTAATTGTTTTGTTTCCCTATCTAAATTCTCTTTAATCCATATCTCTAGATACTTTTTTCTGTATCTAATTCATATGTCCACAGATACTCTTTGTGGCTCCTATATTCTGACTATCCATTCAGTGACCAAACTTTTTTCTACTTTTACCATAATAACCACACGCCTCCTCCTATTCTCTCTATTGTCATAACTGGCACATGAACCAAAAATCTCATATAATTACTTGTTAAGCAGTCTCTACACATCCTCCTTCCCCTCAACTCTTCATTTATATTGCCTCCAGATGTTTTTTTTTTCCACAGAAAGAAAAAATAATAATCAAGATTTTATTAAAATCATAGCAGAACTGGCCGGTCCAAAGGTAGTGAGTTATCCCAATTGTTCATAGTCAGTTACAGATCGAACTCCTTATTCACTCTTTCACCCTTCTCACTACTGCACTTGAGTAGTCTGTAAAAAAAAATCATAGCAAAACAGTTTATAAGGTCGATGAAAAAAGAATTTCTTAGGTACATAGTTGATAAGTTTCTAGAATTCATTGTGGGAAAATAGATCTGTATTTGCATAAGAAATAGTCTCAAGTGGACATTGGCTAAAGAAAATCAATTAAATAGAATCTGTGAACTATCTTTTAATATATAATGTATGATGGCATAAGAATTATTATTGTGGGAATCTTCAAGCCAATCCTCCTCCCACCAAAGGGGAGATCTTCGGGGTCAAAGATATTTTTTTCCGTGCTCCCCATTTCCAGAGAGAAAGAAATATCTGCATGAGAAAAAAGGAAATACCTTCATAATAAAGAACTGAGATAGAAGATGAAAAAGAAATTAGAAAAAAAAAAAAAAGACAAGTGGGATGTAAAGGACATTTTATTTCCAGGGAGGTTGGGAAGAGATAAGTTAGAGCAACTGCAGCCACAGGGACAATGGCTAGGAGAGGAAAGAAAGCAGGTGTTAGTAAGGATCTCACTGGACCATTTGCATCTTGTTTAAGGTCCCATCAGAGAAAAATCATGGCATGAAAAGGATTTATTTTTACTTTTACTGTGGATCTCTTTTTTTCCTGGTGTATTGCTCTGCAACAGAACCAGGTGGCTCTCCAGTCTTTGAAAGGGTTACAAAATGAACTTCCCAAAATTATATTAGGTGTCGGTTAGGTCCTTTCACTATTCTCTTGTGCTCAAGAATGAGTATTCATCTCTGTAGAAACAGAAATGTCAGAACACAGGTGCAAAAAGGAGTATCACAGTAGGCTCAAAAATAAACAAAAATCTGACATACACAGAGAAAATGGTGGCAAAAACTTTTGTTGTGGTCTGCGAGAGCAAGAATGTATATGTGCATATCCTTCCACTGTCACGGAGACAGTGACACTGAGTGCAGGCCAAAGGCCTTGGCAAACACTACGCTATAAACTAAGAAACTAGGAGAGAAACCCCAAAGGTTTTTGTGTTTCTTTGTTTCCCATTTAGAGTTTTCAAAGTATGACATCATGTAGCCACAACCTAGCTTCCACCATACAGAAAGAAATAGTGAATTGTAAGATAGTTGTCACTTTTGTACGTTTCTACATAAGAAAAATGATTAAGGGGCGCCTGGATGGCTCAGTGGGTTAAAGCCTCTGCCTTCGGCTCAGGTCATGATCTCAGGGTCCTGGGATGGAGCCCCACATTGGGCTCCCTACTCAATGGGGAGCCTGCTTCCTCCTCTGTCTACCTGCCTCTCTGCCTACTTGTGATCTCTCTCTCTGTCAAATAAATAAATAAAATCTTTTTAAAAAATGATTAAGTAGCAATCACACTGGCTTCCAAAATACTACAAATACAAACATAAAATGACAATATTTTTATGCACTATTTGTGCATTTAAATATGCTTTCTTATTTTTCATTTGATTTTCATTTTCTGTGAAAAGCATAGGGCTTCTTTTGAGAAAAATCTCTAATTTCTTGCTTCTTTTTTCCATTCGTTATGTTATCTACTTTTTGCCTAATCTTGCACACACACAGACCTAAACAATATACGTTGGCAGAAATATTCTGAGTTACTAGAATTTCATGAACATTGCATTATTTTCATTGTCTCTACACAGCCTTGTGTGATTGACTGACTTGATTTTGATATGATGCCCACATCTTCCATGTTGGGAAATTAATCTTGCCTGAAAGATCTCTTAGGGACGAACTGATGCTGTAGCAACGGGTGATATGAAAATGCATCCGTGTACTTGACGGTTAGAAAATATTGTCTACAGCCCTCCCGTCTATAGTTAAAGGAAAAAGAAGTCCATGTGTACCCTGTAATCTGATTTCTATCAATGTAAGGATAACCAAGGGAAACAAATATCAGTTCTGAGCCAAGGTTATAAAATTGCATTAAAGTTGTAGTGCTTTTACCAATTCTGGAAAAAACAGATTTTTCTTGGAACTGTCATTTTAAAAAACTAAACACAAAATAAATAATAACATACTTTCCAATTGGTTGGAATTCACATAGATTTTAATTTTAATGAGAATATTCCTTCACCTCCAAATGACTTTATAGTAAGGGCAGGTGAAAACAAGTTTATAGGCATGGATTTGAAATATATCTGTAAGGTAGTAAAAGAGGCTGGGGGTTTAGATGCAGTGCTAATTTTTTTTAAGATTTTATTTATTTATTTGACAGAGAGAGACAGAGAGAGCACAAGCAGGAAGAGGAGCAGAGGGAGAGGGAGAAGCAGGTTCCCTGCTGAGCAGGGAGCCCAATGTGGGACTCGACCCCAGGACCCTGGGATCATGCTCTGAGCTGAAGGCAAACGCTTAACCCACTGAGCCGCCCTAAATGCAATGCTATTAATGGAGGTGAGAGCCACTGGAAGCTTCCGTAGGGATACTCCTGCACACATCTTAAAGAATAGGGTAAATTCAGCGCCCGTTTTAGTTGAATTGAATTAAATTCTCCGTTTTCATCTCACCAACACAATTAGCCAAGGTAATTGTGAACACCCAGAGTTACAGTGGAAGAGAGAAAAGTGAAATATTGAAAATTATGAAATAATTTTCATATCTAGAAATATAAAATGTAGAAAGGGGAAATGTTTGTATAAATTGCTACTTGTTTGGCCTAATCATAGGCTAGAAATCTGGGTATTAGATTGGAGTCTTTTCTAAATAATGGAAAGTTTTTGTTAATTAGGAAGGTGATTCTGTTTGGTGACAGATTACTGTTGCTAAGATTGTTATTTTACCAAAATTGACAATTCTTTAAGTAACTCACATCTCTCCAAGCTAAGATGTGAAATAGAAAAGTCCTTGGGGTGCCAGGGTGGCTCAGTTGGTTAAGCATATGACTCTTGATTTCAACTCAGGTCATGCTCTCAAGGTGGTGAGATCAAGTCTTGTGTGGCTCTGTGCTCAGCGGGAAGTCTGCTTGAAGATTCTCTCTCTCCCTCTCCTCTGCCCCTGCCTCCATGCTCATACATGCTCTTTCTCTCTCTCTCAAAAAAAAAAAAAAAAGCCCTTAAACATGTTTCAAGTTAAAGACCATATTGCCATCTTACGCAAAATTATTTCTCACTAGGTTTTAAGGCCCCTGAAAGAATGGCATATACCAATGATCGTCAACCCTGGCTGTATATCAGTTATCCATAAAGGGTTTTTTGTTTTGCTTTGTTTTTGCTCGTGTAGTTTTATTACATTTTTTGTTTTATTTTCTTTTGTTTTTAAATAATCTAGATGTTTGGGGTGCCTGGGTGGCTCAGTCGTTCAGCATCTGCCTTCAGCTCAGGTCATAATCCCAGGGTCCTGGGATCAACCCCAACATGGGACTCCCTGCTCAGCAGGAAGCCTGCTTCTCCCTCTCCCACTCCCCCTGCTGGTGTTCCCTCTCCCACTGTGTCTCTCTCTGTCAGCTAAATAAATAAAATCTAAAAAAAAAAAAAAAAAGAAAGAAAGAAAAAGAAGAATAGATGTTTGAGTATCTTCCCTAAAGACTTTGATTCAGGACTTCTGAAGTCAGAGGCCCATCTTTTGTATTTTTGAAACACAGTAGGTTATTCTGACACACGGCTTGGGTAGGAAGGCACTTTTCTAGACTTTTAAATGGAAACAACTGAGTAATTAGAATGAAAATGTTTCCAGCCCTAAACTGCACAGCACCGAAACCAAATTATTCCAAAGTTAGATGCTTATATTATCTTAGACATTTTGTCTTATATGGTTCAATGATACTTCCTGAATGCATGAATCAAGAATCTCAACGATTTTAGACAACAACAAAAAATCAATGGCAAAACCAAACAAGGAAATAAATAAGTGTGACCACACTTGCTTTTGGTTTATAGGCAAAAAACATATGAAGCTATTGAGTCTTGGGAAGATGGGATCCGTGGTCAGTTTTCATCATAATAATAACTACCACTTCTTGAGCACCATGCTGGGTGCCAGGCCTACGTTATCTCATGTAAGCCTCACAATACCTAACCAGTAACTATCCTCATCCCCATTTTGTAGGTGAGTGAAACTTAGAGAGACTCAGGGTTTCCTATGTCCACCCAGCAATTATGCCACATAACTTCTTTTTTCCACAAAAGATGACTAATCGCAGTGGCCACGGTTAGGTTTTATTTTCTTTGTTTTGCAATGTCAATCCTATAATTTAGGGTTTAATTATTCTTATATAGTGAAAAGATTATTTTGAAGCTTCTGGGTATGAAAATGAGTTATGGTCATATTCAAGTAGAATCTTATATTTTGGGTCACATTATGTGATCTGGATCTTTTTCCATATCCTATTCCCATTATGCCTCTTTATTCAAATGCCACTCTCTCTGATTGCTCTCCCAAACATCTTCTGTAAATAGCACTCCCCATCACTCCCATACCCTGAGATATTTTGCTCCATGGCACGTACTACTACTTAACATCCATTTGTTCATTGTCTTTATCTCCCCCATATGTAAGCCACAAGAAATCAGAAACTTTGTCCCATTCACTGTCATACTTTCAGTGCCTAGAATAATATTTGGCACATTGTAGATGTGGACCAAATAGTTCTCAAGTAACTGAGTAAATAAATACATGAATCTTTTGAACTGGCAGTTGAAAACTCCCCTTTAGTCATAACCACCTATGAGCATTTCAGTCTTCCAAGCTAACAGATTCCCATCACGGGAGGTGAGTTTTCTGTTACTTATATCCCAAAAGCATTTTAGCTGGTGTACTCCCTGATGCAGTTTTTCTTGGAAGACAATGGAATCAAGATGTTACATAAATCCGTTGATTAGAATAAAACACGTGTTGTTCTAAACTCGCGTGAGAATGAAGAGAGTTAACCGAGCCCGAGCAACTTTTATCTCATGTTACCTAAGGTTTCCTCCTCTCCCCGGGGAGGCCCCATGAAAGCAAGGATCCCATCTAAACTGGTCAGGTGTGAATTTGCAGGCCTTCACTCACAGTGGGTGACCAAGTCATATTTGTTAAATTTCAGTATGTCCCATTCTGAACAAAACATCCCGCACAATAGAATCTGAATCTGACCTCTTCAAAGTCCTGAATTCTGGGGGGAAGTAACATAAACTTGTCAGGCTTTGGATTCCTCATCTGTAAAATGGACACAGCAATACCCTGTTCACTGAGTTGTGTAAGACATAAATATAAAAATCTCCATAATGGGGGCGCCTGGGTGGCTCAGTGGGTTAAGCACCTGCCTTCAGCTCAGGTCATGATTCCAGAGTCCTGGGATCGAGTCCCACATTGGGCTCCTTGCTCAGTGGGGAGCCTGCTTCTCCCTCTGCCTGCCACTCCCCCTGCTAATGCTCTCACTCTCTCTCTGACTAGTGAGTAAATAAAATCTTTAAAAAGTTTTTTCTGAAACGTGTTTAACAGATAACAGTGCCTAATGGGATAGCAAATATTGAATAAACATTAATCAGTGTTAACTGTGCGTGCTCTTATTGCAGTGGGAATGTTTCCCTATTTTTCTCTTCTCTGTGCTCTGTATTTCTGAAACTCCCCGTTACAGCAGTGCTCCTTCTGACGAGTAGTTTATAGAGCTTAGACCCAAGTAGCACTCTGTGCTCTGTATTTCTGAAACTCCCCCCTACAGCAGTGCTCCTTCTGACAAGTAGTTTATAGAGCTTAGACCCAAGTAGCACTCTGTGCTCTGTATTTCTGAAACTCCCCCCTACAGCAGTGCTCCTTCTGACAAGTAGTTTATAGAGCTTAGACCCAAGTAGCACTCTGTGCTCTGTATTTCTGAAACTCCCCCCTACAGCAGTGCTCCTTCTGACAAGTAGTTTATAGAGCTTAGACCCAAGTAGCACTCTGTGCTCTGTATTTCTGAAACTCCCCCCTACAGCAGTGCTCCTTCTGACAAGTAGTTTATAGAGCTTAGACCCAAGTAGCACTCTGTGCTCTGTATTTCTGAAACTCCCCCCTACAGCAGTGCTCCTTCTGACAAGTAGTTTATAGAGCTTAGACCCAAGTAGCACTCTGTGCTCTGTATTTCTGAAACTCCCCCCTACAGCAGTGCTCCTTCTGACGAGTAGTTTATAGAGCTTAGACCCAAGTAGCATAGCTAATAATTTAATTAATGAATGGATTCTGGTGGTTCCATTCTTTCCCATGTATATGCCGTTGATAAGTAATAAAAGAATTAAAGTAAGTACCTACCATTATTACTGCAGGAAAGACTTTCGCCATGCGAGTAAAGAGAATTCAAATATCCCATCACCCGGCTAGGCTGTCTCTTCTGCCAATTCACTGGATTCGCAGCTCTCCATTTCACATGTCTGGATGTACCCCAGATGGTCTCATTGATTATCATTAGGGTCCCCAAGATTTTAAGCTTTAGGTTGATAAGGTTAAAGGTTGTGTAAGAGAAATTTATTTAATTTTTAGTGTAAATTTTGTGTTGTAAAATACCTTCTGCAGCCACTTGCAAAGACTGACCTGTCCTTTGCCTGAGATGTTGCAGGATACAACTGCAACTTGTGTCATACGCCCCTGAGCAGATGACTACAACTCAGAAGTGTAATTGATCAAGGAGAATATTTATTACAGGAGCACTGTGCTTTCTATAACAAATGTACTCCTGAAAGGTTGTGTGGAAATCAAATGACTATAAATTGAATAATTTAGAAGGCATTAGGGGAACTTATCACTTAAATAAATCCCCCGGGGACTCTTCCAATTTAAGAATCCTTTTGTAATGCAAAGTGTTTATCTTTCTGTCTAAATATCAATTTTTTTACATAGTAAGTTTGTTTAACTCAAAGTCTGCTTATTCTAGAGAAAAACCGGTCATTCAGCTGCTGTACAGACTGTTCCCTCTCCTTCAAGCTTTCTAACTGTTGATCGAGCTGATTTGGGCTCTCGAGTGCTGGGCTATGGATTGCCGCATCCTGGAGGGTTTGATGGTCTGGTTCATCCATTCAACAGCTGGCTGGCTTGTCTATGCTCATTTACTGCAGGGTGCAATACAAAGACTTTCCATTTGAAAAGATCAGGAGGCAGAGCCCCCACCTCTATCTAGGACCATCTTTCCTCCATCTTAAAAGTTTTCCCTGATCTCTATTGTTATTTTTATTCTTTTCACACTCTCTTCTTTACAACACTTATCACAGTGTAATTACCTATCACCTGTGCACTTCCTTGTTTAACATCTGTCTCCCTCACTAAACTGCAAGCCTTGACGGTGTCAGCTTTGCTCACCACTGCTGACACAGCGCCAAGCGTATTGTCTGGTACATTATTAATACTTGATCAATATTGGCAGAGGGGATGAATGAGTAAGAGAATTAACAAATGGTTGGAAGCTAGCCAACTCTCATTTACTTAGAGTTTTCTGGACATGGCCCTAACTTATCTTGCCCTCAGCCGTGTCTCCAGCCTTCTTTCAGTCTCCATCCTTCTCAGCGAGCTTCAACCACACTAGCTTCTGGAGAACTCTCGCATATGCTAATCAACTGCTCTTTCTTCTGCCTGGGAGTGATCTTCCCAAACTGGCTTAATCCTTCTCATTATTCTGGTTTCTACGTGCATATTCCTCCAAAAGACCTTCCAGGACTTCCAGTCTAAAATAGCAGCTCCCAACACAGCCCCTTAGACATTTGTGTCCACAACACTCCTCACCGAATTGTATGTATCTATTTGGGTTTTAATGAACCGTCTCAGCTCCTAAATGCAGGTCCCAAGAGATCAGGGGCACTGCTTTCTTATTCATCATAGGATGAATAAGAAACATGAAAGGCATAGAGAGGATAGTGGATAAATAGTTTTGCAGGAAGGAAGAAATTCTCTTTTCCATTCTGGTTGTTGCTGGTAGTTACATTAATATTATTTCCTAGCCTTCCTTATAATGATAAAATCTTAATTTGACTTAACCTTAATATAACTTAATAATAACTTTACAAACTGCTTTAATGACAGCACCTCAATTCTTACTTATTTGTATATTTAAAACAGCATTTTCCTATAATATCAGAGAATTTATCTTCAGTGACCTGACAAATGCAAAGAGATTAGAATTATAGTCTCATCACCAGTAACCCACTAGAGAAGACATATTTGTTGAATTTCATACCAACTTATTTTTCCTTTCAGTAATGCTAATAATGTGGGGAAAATATTCTAAGCCTATATTCCTCAGATTTTTGATGACTTACTATATTTATTTGATTTTGTTATTCATCTTCCTTAAAGTTCTAGTTGATGTAAAACAGCAATTTTAAGTACAAAATTAAAGGTAGTTTCCTTTGAACGTTTTGCAAGAGCCTAACATTTCACACAAAGTGATTTTTAAAAATATTAAGAAGTTTCATTGTTTTTGGTGACATAGACAACCAGTATTTTATAATCAAGATGTTGTCATTTAAAGCTTATATTAGAATTATTTCTAATAATGCCTCGTCTCTTCTTAGGTATTTGACTATGACTTTGGCCTACAGGATGACTTTATGGGCTCGGCCTTTCTGGACCTCACACAACTGGAGTTAAACAGGTAACTTTTGAACCATAATTATATTGCTACATCTTGTTGTGAAGCTGGGCCTGTGTAATAGAAAATGTCAGCATATCTGGGGTCTAGTCACTGGTCTCTCATTTATTATTGTGAGACTTTATGCTAGCCAGCCTTTTTCAAGTTCATCTTTCTTATCTACCCAGTGGAAATACTAGCATCTTCCTTGACTATCTCATTCAGCAACAATTATTCAGCAGAAAAATTCTTGGATACCTGTTTTGTTTGCCAGCACTAGAGATAAAAGACACATTCCTTACTGTTCACACGGCTAGTATGGTTGTAGTGGGACATAAAGCAGATTATCCACGTTAATCAAAATTATTAATTTAAGAATCAGGCCACCATATAGGAAATAAAACGTGTACCTTGCTTTGAAAACAGCCACTCCCTTATCACCTGAGCCCAAGTGCAATCTACTTTTGCTATCGCTGGTGATCCTAGGTTATCAGAGTGCCTCAAACATGGAGGAAGATTAGTTGTATCTTCTCAGTTAGATTAGTTCATCATTGCTTGACTATTTGTCAAGTTATGTAATTATTACTAATATTAGTCATTCCTCATTCCTAATTATGGGCTTATATTTTTTTTTAATGCATTTCAACTGGGAGCTTAGAGTTAATACTAGAGAAGGAGAAAAAATGTTTTAAAAGGGTCAAGCAGTGCTGGGATAGATTGCGAAGGAAGCTGTGACATCTCTGACAGTTTTAAGATGTTTTCCTTGATTATGTACATCATGTGGCAGGAGTAGTGGAAAGCAAGAAAGCAGAGTAATGGATTGGATCACTATTTTATATTTTAAGTGCAAATTAAAGAGAAATAGTAGAGTCCCTTATGTAGTATAGTCAGCTATACTTGAGCACACTGACAACTTGTTGGTCTTCCAATAGTCATTTTTGTCATGGACTGGACAAAAGAGCAGACTTCTCTGTACCTCCTGCACGTCCTCCCTTCCAACAGAGAGCTTCGTGCGGGCCGAGCTAATGATAGAGCATAGGTGACTGCTGGCTCCCGTCCCTCACCACAGTGGAAGGACGTGTCTTAAACGGTGTTTTATGTAGTCCATTATCATGAAAACTGAGTTCCTACTAGAATGGACTGTGGTGTTCTTTTATAAAAAACCTCAGCTAAAGGATATGCAAATTGCTGGATTTAATCACAGAGCGTAAATTTCCCTTGTTCTCTATTAAAGATAAATCATTAATGAAAAATAACTTTAAATGGAAAAAATATGAGATGATTAAGAAAATAAAAAGAGATTATATATAAGCATTTGGTGTTTATTTTGCCACATTACTTATTTTACTTGTTTATCCATTCTTTCCTCTCAAGAGCACATAAACATCCCAAATTACTACTTTTTAAAATCACGAGCTGGTGTATACCATTACATTCTATGGATAAATCAGTAGTCCCTGAGTGCAGATAAATGGATAATGGTAGTAGCCATATAAATACTTATCCTACTATATAATGCATTAAGGTTTTACCTTAAAAGAAAATAATAGATAATTATCATAAAGCAATTGCAAATGTTCTTAAATCTTTTATTGCGAAATCATTATAAAAATGTAAGGAAGTTTGTTCTATTAATTTTATATGTAATCATTACAGGAAAATGAACCAAATCAAATTGTAACCCCATATAAAAACATATATGTATGTATAATATATACATATCTTCTATGATGCTTAATGTGAATTTCTTAAGATAAAAGGAACAAACTGTCGAACCACAGTGATTAGCTGTAACCAAATTGATTGATCCAATTGGTCATGGAACAATTTGGATCACAACTATTATAATATGTGTATTATCAGTTTAATTTTTCATGTTTTATTTAAAATGTCTCATCAGAAAACTGTTCATTTTTTTCATAACATTATTCTTTGACTTGGTAAATTAAGCATCATGTGAGAGAGTCTCCTAATATTATAATATCTTAGCAATAAAAGGTATCTGCGTTTCTCAGTCCTGGTTGTATGGGAAAATCACTCAAGAGCTTTTACAAATAATATAAATTTCCACACACCACCCATGATCTATAGAACCAGAGTCATCATGGGTAGAATTAGGGAATAGACACTTTTTTTTTTAAGATTTTATTCGTTTATTTGACACAGAGAGAGAGAGAGAGATCACAATTAGGCAGAGAGGCAGGCAGAGAGAGGGGGGGAAGCAGGCTCTCTGCTGAGCAGGGAGCCCGATGCAGGGCTCAATCCCAGGACCCTGAGATCATGACCTGAGCCAAAGGCAGAGGCTTTAACCCACTGAGCCACCCAGGCACCTGGGAAGAGACACTTTTTTAAAGCTCCCCAGTGGATTCTGATGTGCCGAAAGGATTGAAAATTCTTATTTGGACGAGCTTTCCCCACCAAGCCCTCTCCCCAATACTAGACTCCAACTATACCATTTACTAATTGTTAAACTCCCTGAAGATAATGTTGTTATCTTTGATCTTGACGTCTGGTTTTTACCCAGAACTTAGCACAGTGTGTGGTATTTCATATGTGTTTAATACATGTTTTGTGAATGAAAAGAATAAGAGGCTGGACAAGTAAGGGAACATCTCTAATTTGCCAACAATTAAAGATTTAAGTTTGATATTGAATATTCCACAGTCCCTTAAGTTTACAGAGGGCATGAACCCCTGTTCAACAAAATGAACCGAATCAAATTCTGTATAAAATACATTTATGTGTATATTGTATGTACATATATACTATAAAACTTAATGTGCATTTGCTAAAATTGAAATATTTGTTTAACTGAAATATGGAAACAAGATATTACCTATCCATCATCAGTTGAATGTGTGTTTTGTATTATTTGTAAAAATGAATTTGGGTAATACCGAGTAACTCATAATCTCTTCCTCAGACATATGTAATTCTAAAGCTTTCTAAGTATGCACTGAATCTTCTAAGTATTGATTTCCTTGTGTTTCTGAACCTAAAAATTGTTTAGGCATAGGTTTAAACAGTCAAAATACACAGAAGCATTTTAAACAATGGAGCCTGTTAAAAACAGTAGCACATTATTCTAAAATTACGTCTGTGACGTATATTAGGGGAATTATATTTTATCTTTTCCTTTTTTACCACTCATCTGTTTACTCTACATCACGTAGTGGTCTGTAAATGACCCTCACTTACTTGTTAGTCTCAGATTTATAGAAAATAGTGACTTTGCTTTCTGTGTATTTAGAGAGCCTTAAAAAAAGGGACTTGTAGATTTCTCAATACTGTTATAGTTTCTCAGCCTTCTAGAACCCCAGCAGATCTGAGACTTCTGCAGTAAGCCCAGGTATTCCCATTTGCTCTACAACTGATTGGTTAACTTAGTGATTTAATGATATTTTAATAGCAACAGAAATTATACCAGAAAAATAAAGACAAAATTGACTTTCTTCTTAAAAATAAGAAATTATCAATATAAAATATATTTTTGGCTTATCCATTTAACGACTGCTCACAGGTTTAATATTTTATATCATAGGCCCACAGATGTGACCCTAACACTGAAAGATCCCCATTATCCTGACCACTACCTTGGAATCATTTTGCTCTCCGTCATCCTTACCCCTAAAGAAGGAGAACACAGGGATGTGGTAAGTTGCTCCACAGCCTAGTAGGAGTGCTTTCTTGCTCTCACTTGGTGGAATGTCATGGGCCTTCTTTGAACCCAGAGGTGATAATAAAGAGAAGCAGTGTATGAAAATTGGGCCTGTTCTTTGTTTCCGTAAGTATCCTCGGTATTCCCTAGTCCCTGCATTTTATATCTTTTTCAATTCAAATTTCCTGTTCTGTGCTCCAGATCAGAACCTCTTGTTGTAAATAAGGGACATGTTTGCATCTTTTATTATAATTTCATTTCCCAATTTCAGACATGTTATGTTGTAGGCAAAGGGTAGCATTCATTCAGGGAATACATTTGCTACTGAATCAAATATTTGGAATTCCACATTAAGGTATCCAGACTCTACTGTTTGGACCATATTGTCGGGTATACCGTAACAAAGAAAAATGAGGTGAAATTATAATAGAGTTTCTGCTTTCTGGTATTTGTTTGCTGAATGATAAATGAATACTTTTCATCTTCCTGATGGGCTTCCATATCGATATTACCCATTTTCTAGCGCTGGCTGTCTGTACTTCCTTGCACACCATGCTGCTGTGAGAAACTGACAAGGGATACAGAGAAGCCAATTACTCCAGCATGTTGAAGGGACATTAAAAAGTATCAGGTTTGACCTGCATCAGTGTGCTTGCCAGTGCACTTCTTGCCACAATTTACTGGAGATTATTTATTAGACTCCGTGTTCTTTCAGATCCTGGGAGCTGCTCCCACTAGTTTTGATTAGAACACATTTTAGGAGTAAACATAATTTTTTCGGCAAGTCAAAGTACCCTATTTCAGCAATGTGTGTATGGCTGTCTTAAAATGATGCATGATTAGAGTTGGTATATGCCGTCTGCTAGAAAAGTATTATTGACATTTTCCCTTAGATTGTAGATTAAAATAGTGAATCCCAACCTCAAATTTGAAATGGTTTTAAACTCATTGAAAAATACACCCTTTTCAAGAAATATTTTTCTCTATCCTTTCTAAAAATTAAGCAATGAGCACACATACTCATATACTGTATTTGTTAAGTATGGTTTAAGTATTCATAATTAATTCAATGAAGAATAAATTTCTCTTTTCTAACAAGTACTACCAAAAACCTGTGAGAACTTAGCACCATAAACAAAATGCATGTGAGTGTGCATATGCACAGGCCCACATGTGTGAAAGGAAGGGTAGGTAAGGAGACCTTTCTACAGATAATAATAGAAATAGAAGCCCATCATTGTAGAAGTCACCAATCCAGAATACATTATACAGCAGAAGTATCCAGTACAGTACAATATATTACCCACTACAAGCCAAGGAGTATATCCTAGCTGGCTAATCCATACACAGGAATAAATTATGTATTTGTTTATTGCTTTATCCAAATAATCCTAGTATTGGCCAAAGCCTACTGTAAACCAGGTTCTATCCAAAACCCTTAGGAGACTATAGAACTTCTATCCAGTGGAGAACTCAGGGACTGAATAATTACTGAAGGAAATTTAAAATGATGACTGTTTTGAGTTCTGTGAAAGAGAAGTGTGTGTTGCTATTAAGACCAAATACAGTAGAATTTGGTCTTTTTAGAGGAACAGCAATTCTCTAAGGAAGTCAAATGGGACCTGAGGTCTGAAGTGTGAATAGGAGTTAATAAGACCAAAAAAAAAAAAAAAAAGGAATATTCAAGTAGGGGAAACAGTGTGTGCAAAGGTCCTGTGGCTTGAGAAACTATACCACACTCCAGGAATTGGAAAATGTCCTGGAGCTTAGAAAAGGTGGAAGCAAAGGAGAGTGTGGTAGATCATGACATGTGATGACAGGGGAAAGGGGATGCCCAGACTGTGTAGGGACTGCAGGCCATGTTAAGGTTGGTTGTCATTCTCCAAAGAGCAAGGGGAGTCTATAAATTGGAAGTGGCATAATCATTTTTGCCTTTTGAAAATAGCTGTGTAGCTTCATTGTGGAAAACAGATGAAAGGATGAGAATGGATACTTGGAGACCACTTAGGACCAACTATTGCCAAAATCCTGGTGGAAGATGATGGAGGTTTGGATTAGGATTGTCCAATCCTAATTGGACCTAATAGAAGGTAGAGATGGAAAGAAATCAGTGGGTTTATGTATAGGAGTTAATATCAACAAAACTTAGTGATAGAATCTTGTTTTGAGATTCTTTGTTCTTTTAATGAAGAACAGCACTTTATAAATGAACATACCTAAGTGCCTGAGGTCTTATGTCTCCCAAACCATCCCAACTGGCAATATGACTGTAAATTAGAAGGATATGGTGGCTGATATAGTTATTTGGGTGATCTGGTGCTGATTTTTGCAGAAAAGGGATATTTATTAAGTGCTCTAACATCAAACTGAGGGCTTGAGAGACCAAGTTAGGACCAAGATGAAGCTGCTAAGTTGTCCTAAATTGCATGGAAATGAGTGTCAGCACAGGCAAAGTGGTTCCCAACATTATTTGTTCTTTAACATTTCCTGTAAAAATCTTTCAATCTCCATAGTTACTCAAATTCATTATTTCAGCACAATGTCTTTCTAATTAGAAAAACATCCTTTAAAAGTATTGCAGTGCCTGATTGCTGATCATCAGTGATTTATCAAACATGAATAGGAAGAAAACATGTGGTTTATATGAAATAGTTGCTCATCAAAAATCTGGTATTGTTCATCTTTTCTTCCTTTTCCATTTTCCTATTGTCTCTCTCCATCCCCATTTGCCCTTAAGACAAAGAGTTCTTCCTGAAATCTTCTTGCTATTTTCTTGATTCAAATCCCTTTGACTACCCAGCTTTTTGAAAGAAAAGCCTTTACTGCCAAGTATTTTTTTCATTCACTGCTTTACTTCATGCCCTTCCCCCTTCAGAGTCCCAAATAGCACTGAATTCATCCCTCTGTGGCAACTGAAAAAGGATATCTTCTTCCCTCCTACACTAGCCTTGACTTTCACCTGGCTTCTCTCTTCTTCACCAGAGAAGCAAGTAGGTTGGCGAGGACTCAGTGCCTCAGAAAAGCGCAACGGTTGAAGGTTATTCCAGAGCCAGCTTCTGGCTGGTGACCATCCTGACCTCCAGTCACACGTGAGGGCGGGAGGAAGGGTGTCCAGTGTGGTTTCACTTGCTCCTCCTTGTGGGTGTGATCAAGAGCTGGGAGCATGGGGCTGGTTGTGGAGAAGTGAACTGACTAACATGGAGGGGAGAAAGTAAGAAAGATCCCCTACAGAAATTCTCGTGGCATCCCCAGTATCCTGGCTAGTCTGATGTCCTAGATTTGAATCAGCGTTTCTAAGCATATGCTTACAAGTTGAAAATTTCTAACAAAGACATAAATTCACTTTTCTTTTGTTTGTTTTGTTCTATATAGCAGTTTTATAGTTATTTTATTAAGGTCTCTGGAACTGTGAAGCAACACTAATTATGAGATTTTGAGACTCTGAACAAGGACCATTTGTTGGCTGAGCATCAAAAAACATTTATTGATCATCTATAAACATTGTGCCAGGTTCTCTAATGTCCCCTTCATTCTTCTTCTAAGAGTTCAGTGACCTGTATTTATTTCTCTAATTAAATGGGAATTTCTAATGAGGGACTTTAAAGCTCTCCAATGAGCACCATATGTTCCCTCACTTGTAACCTCTGCCCCAGTCATACAAGCTCTGGCAGAGCTCACCTCCTCTCTAGTCTAGGCTTTCTTCACTGTCCCTTGTCCTACCTGACATACTTCACCTCATCTCCATCCTTTAGCCTATCACTTCTGGTAAAAATATACAAATAAATAAATAAAATTATATATATATCTATATATGCACATACATATATATATATGTATATATACACATACAATTATATATATGTAGGCTATTGCTTTTGATTACCTTTCTTTTGATAACTGCTCTCAAAGCTAGTCCAGCTTTCTGTACCAGTGATTGTTCAATGAGTTGCAGATTAATGTCTATGAGGATTTGAAGGGCTACTTCAAAGATCCAGGGAAAGGTATTTTAAGGTGTTTTTTTTTTTCTTCACAGTATTCAAATTCCTGAGGTTGTCACAAACAATATTAAGCACTTATTTAATTTCCTTTTGAGTTCTCAAAATTAGTACATTAATGCTTAAAATTGAGTATGAAGATGTTTAATGATGACAATGCATTAGAAGCATATCACTGTATTTTCTCCATTTTGTAACATGTCAAGTATTAGCTCCATATGTTTCCCTGGAATATATTTGAAGCTTTTTAGTTAAAAATGATCAGGGATCCAATGTATCTTTAAATAAAATTTTATATGTCTGAAATATATAACATATTGCTGTCTTAAAAATGGTATGCTGAACTTTCACAAATTATCCAGGAACAAATCTTATTTAGAAAAATTCAAATGCCACAGGCCATAAATCAGTTACTAAAGTCTTCACAATTCCATTTAATATTAACATGATATATAGGAAAGGAATAGAGGATGATTTTTGCATTGATTCTCACACCAAAATTATAAGTTCTATTCCCTTTGATTATTAGTACAGAAATAATCTATATTAAGGTTTGGGGATTTAAGACTTAAGCCCAAGAACCACATGTTTATTCTTGTGCCTGTATTTACAAAACTTTGCTAAATATTTTATATGTGTTAAAATAGAGAATGGAAGGCATGAGTTTCAAGAACTAGTGACAAAGTTTAGCAATCAAATAGGAAATAGAACATTAATGTTAAGAAAATGCTATCAAAAGTAGGAATAAACTGGAAATATAGAGTACTTAGCATCACAAAGTGCTAAAGTTTCTAAATCAGTTATCTTGTGAGTTGTTTTTTTTTATATATACGCTCTTAATACTGACAATACATTCCATGAATAATGCAGTTGGGATGATTTCTCCTCGTGTTGATTGCCAGTTCTGGAAATCAGTAGAACTGAAGAATGAGTTGAAAATCCTATCAGCCTACTGAATCTGCTAAAGCCTCTAAAACATACAATGTCTAATTATAGCAATTTAAGGGATATAGTATGAGTAATAGCAAAAGTATTTCAAAATTGCTTATACTAAATTCTTCTCCATTGAGTTCATCATTGAGTCTTTAAAAAAAAATCTCAGATGTGAACGGATATATAGAGATACATATTTTTTAAGTTTCCAGCATTGTGTGTATGAGAAACCACAATCTTCATGGGGGGCAGGGGCATGCTGATGAGTTGCATGACACAGCTGTCATTTCTGTTTGGAATGCATGTCTTGTTTTTGAACCTACAAAAGTGTGTAGTGCGTACATGTGTGTCCTGTATATGGTATTTTGGTCTGATAGTGTGTTTGAGTTCTTTCTGGCTCTTTTTCTAGCAGAGTTCAATCCACAGCTTTCTTCATTGGAGAATTTGTGAAATAAAAGTGAGTTAATTTGTGTTACACACTCTCTTAGATAACCTAGACCTACAAATTGCTTGGCTAAAGCTAAAAAAATAGAAGATTGTAAGAAACATATGAATTGACCCCAGTTGACCTTTAGCAAATTAAAAAAATACTTTTTTCATGTTGGTCTATTTTGCAAATTTTTCTGAATTATTTCATTGCTAATGTTTTTAAAAAATATACCAATAAAAATTTAATGTTTTATAATATGTCTGTTCTATAATATCTAGCTATTCTGTGATTATTTTTATACCTTTAGTAGCCATGTAATTGCCTAAAAAAATACTACATTAAAAAAAAGCTAAAAAATGGATTGAGAATGTGGAATCTCATAAAAACATAATCAGCTCTACAGCTCTATCACAGGCTATATTTTTATACTACTTATTTCTTTCAGAAAGAAAGAAATTTGAAGAAAGTTGAACTGCTAATGAAAAAGTTTGATTGTCCTGTAATAATATTACTGATGCTTTCAAAAACAAATTCATATGTTTCTCAGCTGAAATTAAGACATAGAGCAAAAAGTAATTCTTATTTTTCTATAATTTGCTTTATCTCCTATCTTTAACATTCCCGAATCTTTCTTCTTTAACATCTTACAGATAGCAAAGGTATCAGTAGTAATACTATGTTATATTCACCTTTTTTTTTTAACTTTTCTACTGTTTGCAGTTTTATTGACTCTAGCTTAACCCAACCATCTAAAAAGAAAAAAGAAACTTGGGAAGGGGATACTTAAACCCATTATTTAGCTAGTTGGCTTGGCTCAAGAAGCAGAAATCTTATTATAAAATCTACGGACCACTTTTTTCACCATACACTAAAAAAAACCCTCAAAATGATTTAAGACCTCACTGTGAGACCTGAAACAATGAAAATCCTTGAAGAGGACACAGGCAGTAATGTCTCTGACATCAGCTGTAGGAATATTTTTCTAGATATATCTCCTAAGGCAAGGGAAATAAAAGCAAAATTAAACTCCTGGGACTACATCAAAAATGAAAAGTTTCTGCACAGAGAAGGAAAAAAATCAACAAAACTAAAAGGCAACCTATGGAATGGGGAAAGATTTGAAAATGACATAGGCTATAAAGGGCTAGTCCAAAATATATAAAGAACCCAACAGCCAAAAATCAAATAATCCAATTAAAAAATGGACAGAAGAAAAGAGCAGACATTTCTCCAATAAACACATCCAGATGGCCAACAGACACATGAAAATATGGTCAACATCAGTCATCATCGAGGAAATGCAAATCGGAACTACAATGAGATATCACCTCACACCTGTAAGAATGGCTAAAATCAAAAAACACAAGAAACAACAAGTGTTGATGAGGATGTGGAGAAAAAGGAGTCCTCTTGCCCTGTTGGTGGGAATGCAAACTGTTGCAGCCATTGTGGAAAATAATATGGAGGTTTCTCAAAAAGTTAAAAATAGAACTACCCTATGATCCAGTATTTGCAATACTGGCTATTTACCCAAAAAATACAAAAACACTCATTCAAAGGGATACATGTGCCCCTTGTCTATAGCAGCATTATTTACAGTAGCCTAACTATGGGAGCAGTCCGAATGTCTATCGATTGATGAATGGATAAAGATGATATGGTATATATACACAGTGGAATATTATTCAGTCATATAAATGAATGAAATCTTGCCATTTGCAACAACACAGTTCAAGCTAGAGTGCAATGCTAAGCAAAAGTCAGTCAATCAAGAGAAAGACAAATAACATATGCCCTCACTCATATGTGGAATTTAAGTAGCAACACAAATGGACAAAGAAAAAAGAGAGAGAGAGAGACAAACCAAGAAACAGACTCTTAACTATAGAAAACAAACTGATGGTTACCAGAGGGAAGGTGGGTGGTGGAGATGGGTGAAATAGGGGATGGGGATTAAAGAATACAGTTCTCACGATGAAAAAAGTAAATAAAATAATAATTTTAAAAATCTAGGGATATTTTGAGTCAATGGATCTAATAATAGATTTCTAGAAACCAAATCTGAAAAATAATTAATTTATCCCCCAAACTGCCAGATCTTTTATATTTATGCTCTGGGAAATTATTGATTTTTTTGTTTTGTTTTGTTTGTGTCAGTGTCTCACAAAAAATGATACCATGTAGCCTATTCGTAAAGCCAGTTTTGAGAGACAGGAAAAATACCAACCCTACAGTTAGCTTTATGTCTTGAAGGTTTACTGTATGCAGTGGCTCTAAGTCCGGGGATGTTGTTTTGAGCACCAGGAGTGAATGCGTGCTTTCTGAGTATTGTTGCCCTGAGATTCAACTCTTCCTCATATTCTTAGCCCCTTTTTCATAGTATAACATTTCTCACAGAATGGAATTTTAAGAGATTCTTAGAAACTAGATAATGATAATAAATGGCCAAGAGCTAGGAGATTATACTTTCTGACTTATTGTTCTCACTTGATTTGATTCAAAACATTGTCTCTAGGAATTTTCATTCTTTGTTCATTGAAACTCTGCTTTCTGAGAAAGTTGAGCATTTATTGTCTTACTCCTGCGGGCATACCAGGAAGATATTTGGTTTCCAATTGCCTTTCCGTGATAAGGGAGAAGGTGGGGATGCTGATGCTGATGCTGAGGACAAAAACTCACTTAAGATCAACGACAAACATTTATTACATGGCTTCTACACGGCCATCTCCACAACCCAATGGTGGGTTTTGTTGCTTCAAAATAAATTGCACATTAGTACTTAGAAAACATATAAAATGTTTCTATAAATAGTATTTGATAACAGTGCTTTGCTATCTCCTGGCTCCATTTGAAAAAAAAATCAGAAATTATTATAACCTTAGGAAATCTATCACTTTTCCATATTTTGGTCAATATTTAACACAGAGGAGATACATAATATAGCTTATAAAAATATAAGAATCTAAAAATATAAAATATATTTGATAAAATATGAAATTAACTTATAAAAATATAACTTATAAAACCACTATCTACAAAGAAGAGGAGTGAATCCTTATCTTTGACAATTTTATGATTTTGTCATTTCTTACCATAGAATTTCTGTGTAATTCCATTGTCTTGATTTAGGCCAAAGGTTGTCTTCTATATGACTTAATCTTATATTAACATCTTTTCTTTGTTGTATTTTTGTAGTTTGTAAGTAGTTTCTGAACTGGACCTGCTTTATAATGAATGCTGCTGAAGGAGATATAGTTCTTAAAGGCACCTGTATGCTTCCTTGATGTACAAAAATGACAAGCATTTCTATGAGCTATATCCTTTGCTCCAAATAGTCCCTATTCTCCACTTCATCGGCCTTAAAGATAAGAGAGGGTAAAGAGGTTAATCAGGAAGTTAATACCTCGGTGTTCACTGAGAAAAATTTAAAACTGGAGAGTAAATAAAAGATCCTTGGATTTTTATGACTTACTTTATGCAAGAGACTGCTGATCTTGGGCACTCATTAAAGATCTCCATTAGTCTTAAATAAAACTTGTAGCCATAATTACTTCTTACTGTGAAACACACAGACAGAAAAAACTGATTTAAAGGACGTGTTATGGCTGAACATTTAGCAGGAAGATCGACTAATGTAGCATTTTTCACACTTGAAAGCATTTGTAGACCCCAATATAGTTAAAGATTAACTGGAAGCAGAGATAATTCTAGGATGCCGCCAAAGTGACAGACTCTTGAACACGTTTGAAGAGAAAAGTTACCTGGTAAAGTCATCGTACATCCTAAACCTCCACCACCAAAGGGAACAATTGCCAATCATGAGACCCAGTAGAGTTTGTTTGTTTTTTCCAACCAATAATTAAGATATCTAAAAATTTCCATTCTATTTAAAAATACTGCCTCATTTCTCTCTACAAAAGAATAAAGCAAATGAACTCTCACCAGAAAGACTGCTTGAATGTTAAAGGTGCTTCTTCTAGCTGTGTGTATGTGATAAACAAGTCTTGTCTTGTATACTCGTTGCTGGAAACTGCTGTTTACATGTTAAGCTTCCTCTAGAAAACCACTGGCTGCCCTATTCTGTACTTGAGTGATAAGATAATGAAAATGCTTTATTTCGTTTACAGACAATGCTAATGAGGAAGAGCTGGAAAAGATCAAGTAAGGTAATGGCTTAGCATGTGATCTTTCAGCTTTTCTTGTTGAGAAGAACTATCAGCTGCATTTCCAAACCTCTCTCGCACCTCTTCAAACTGTACTTCAGGATTTCATCACTCCTGTTATTTTTTTTCTCATAAACTTCAAGTGAATCATGTGATGCTTCTTAAGTAACTAGAAGTCACACTTATCACTCATATCCACGTCATCCTCTTGCTAATGCCTGGTCCCTTCTCAGCATCATTCTCAGCATCTGGTTTCTGTTATGTGTGCCACAGGGTCTAGAAAATGCCTTTGCTCCAGATCAGGAATAAAATGGTTGGGTTAGGGTAGAGACCACTCCAGAGAGAAGGAAGATTCATGTAACTCTCTGTCTTTGTTCACTGAAAATGGAGTCTGAGGTTTTCTAAACTCAAAGTCCCTCCAGTGCTACATCTTTGGAGTCTGTACCGAGAAGAGTTTTCCATCATGGCCTCTTCTCACTTCAAGAAATAAATGGCTCTTGGGAGTGAGAGGAGTTTATGGTTCCTGTAACTTTCAAAGACCTGGCTCTTCTTATAACTTGTAAAATATATAAGATATAAACTAAGCATCTCATTTGTTCAGTGGTGGTACCACTCTTGGACATAAATAAATACCAAGATGAAACTGACTTTTATAAGCAAAGTCCTTGAAATAAAGGGATTTTATTTGTAAAGATCTTCTTTGTTCAAATTTCTATTTAAAAGGTCAGTATTCATTTTTAATAGTGAGTAATTTTTTTAGACCCTGGAACATGACAATCTTTTTTTTCCATTCTGATTGAATCATGCTATTACTTAAATTTTTCTTTAATTTTGTCACTTTTATAACTGTGAATTTAGAAAATACTTATATCAAAATGTTTTTGTATTTATGATAATTCTTAATTTGCTTTAACAAGTATTTCTTACTGTACAGTTTCTTCTTAATTCTTATAGTATTAATGACTGAAAGGTAACTTGGCTCACAAAAAGGTCAGGGCCACCTTAAAAATCACCTTTACATTTTAATAAAGTGAAAAGCATCTACTAAAGAAAGTTCCTGAGTATTTCTGACTTAGTATTCACTATGTTTTTTATTGACCAAAATAAAGTTTCAAAAAGTCTTAAAAAGAAGTTTGCACTGTTCATGTTTGTATTATATGTTTTTCTTTGTAATTTACTTCAAAATTAGTATTATATGAAAAGTATGTATTTTTTAAAAGTCATATAATTTGGCTTTCCTCATTCTGTGTCTATATTATGACATATCTGTGTAAAAATGATGCAATACATTAATATATATCAATATTTTCTCTTTCAGTTGTAGTTAAGACATAATGCTAGAGCAGGATATTATATAGTTTTTAGTAGTAATTAGTAAGAATGATCCATTTTATTGTAGTATAAAAGAAAGAATAAATATAAAGATTCTTATTTAAATAATTTCATTCATATTTAAATTTAATTTTAATGATAAACTAAGTAAACATAAATCTACATCTTTCCCTTTGCTCAACAAAAAAATAAAATGAATAGTAAACATCTGTTCAACACTTTTCACATCTAAAATTCTTGAAGTTTTAATTTACTATTAATAATCTATTTGTGCATTCAGACTGGTACATTTTTCTGGCTCACCATTGAAGATACAGAATTCCCTGTGTTTAGCTCTGTATTTATTGGGGTACTTGGCAGATTATTTTTAGTGCATATGGTAATATATCTTTTGGGTTTTTAGCCTAAGGGATTTTCAGTTATATAAAATTTAATAGGGATATTGAATGCTGAGTAAACGAAAATCAGTTCACTCATTTGTTTTTTTTTTCTATGAGAACATACTGAACACCTGCTAGTTCATTCAAATCGTCATTGTCCCCTAAAACATTTGCTGTATTCATCCATATTAGTGTGGTAAGAACAGAGTGTCAAATTCAAAATCTGGAGAAAGTTTGTAACTTCTGTGACCACATACTCCACCATCCTTCACACACACTGAAACTGCTTCCCCAGTCCCATCCTCCAGGGATTAAAGGAGAAAGGATGACGTTCAAGCAAATTATGCTTCCAGAAACTAAGGGATGAGTGACTATACTATGAAGCATTATGTATTACTATGTTACTATTTGTGCAAATGTATCCCCTTTGTAATTATTTCAACCTTCCCCTTAAAGGACCTTGTGTCTACACCTTTTTCTTTATTTTTGGAAAAAGGATATGATTTATTTGCATTACATTTAAATATAGGTATTTTATATTTGATACAACTGTCCTCAAAATCAAAGGTGAATTTTTCATATAAACAGGTCATTTTCATCTTTGAAGTCTTGATTTATCAGAATGAGGCCTCTCACTTTTCTATAGCAGGGCTTTGATATGAAGCCTGTCTGTGAGTACCAATGGTGATTATAAAGCCTGAGAATTATGAATTTTGTGGCCAAGACTTAAATATAGTCAGTTAATGTTGCTGGATAGTCTCTCTACTACGGAATTTTTCTTCTTGTTGTTTTCTTTTGTTTTCATAAGTGACATAACCATAGAGAGGGCAAACTAAATTGACATAGTTATTTTTTAAATATGCACATCTCCCTGGTATACAAGTGAATCAGCTCATGAGGTTTCCCATTACTTAAATATTTATTCATCATTTTCATCATCTTGCCAATAATCGACTCTTCCCATGGAAATTATATTATTGGTGACACTTCACAATGCAGGATTGTATATACTATTGAAAACAAGAGCTGAATAGCCAACTTGAAGGCAGGAATTTTAACTGTTCAAGACTGGCTTACCATCCAAAGACAAGTAGGAAAAGAAATACACCTACGTTTGCCTCTGAGAAGCAAAACTGTATTAAATACATGCTATATTTGAATGGTGTGTTAACCAGTAAATAATTATGAATTCCATCATATCTTCTCTTCTGGGGATGATAGCGTCCTTTAATATTCTCCTTCCAGTTTTCCACAAATTTACTTTCTGTGCTGCAATCTTGCCTTACACTCAGTTGTTAAAGAAAATGTTATTTTAAGAAGAAAGGGATCAGTGTCTCCCTAAACTTGGGCAACTGAATGATTATCCTGGTCAAAGAGTTATACTTACATGACAAAATGCATTTTGGCAGAGAAATGGTAATGCTTTGAATTATTGCAATATTTTATTCTTTAGAAGAAGCTTATCATTGATAATTTATTCTGAGGTTAAATTATTCAACAAGAAAGTTTCATGAGCTCAGAAGAGAAGATGTATATGTGTTTTGTGAATAAATTTTGTGGGGTCAGACAAAAAATAGAAAAAATAATGAAAAAATTGCCTCTATTGGACAGACAATAAGCAGAAATGATTTTACCCTACATTGTGTGTGTGTGTGTGTGTGTGTGTGTTTTAATGGAGAAGAATTAGTTTATTGATGAGTGTGATAATAAACTTATGTGCTTTCAATAAATCACTTTAATTACATGAGACATAATCATTGTGATAATACAAAGATATACACACCGCAATTCATATTCTCAACAATAACAGTTTAGAAATGTTTTAAGAAGAGTTCATCCTTTGAATAATATAATATGGACTATGTGATCATGTCTCATTAGCATATCTTCTGTTACTTGATGGCTTATTTTTTAAGTAATATATCTTTTTTATAAAGATTTTATTATAATCACTTACCATAATTTTAATGAACTATAAAACACTTTATTCACTGGTGAATGAAGCAATTTTTAATAAGACTTTTGGCAAGGATATTGTTAATTTAAACTGGAGAACACTTTCAACTCTAAGTCTGCAGGGCGTAGTTAAACCTGACACCTTGGATGACACATTAAAAATGCATCAGTGAAAACCTCTAAGTGCTTTAATTTAAGAAACGCCAGAGAAACAGATTAACGCATTTTTAAGTATCTCACACAGTCAGTCTGACATAGTGAAAAAAAAGTCATTATTTAACAATTATCGGGTTCTTTCTCCAAAGACCTCATATCCTGGTAGTAAATAGATGATTTTTTAAAACCTGCCAAATGTGCAAACTTTCTTGGTCATTGACTCTCTCAACTGTGAGTCACCCAAAGGGCTTTTCTTTAGGGTCTCGTTTCAAATTATTACACATGTCTTGGGAAAAAAATAAATGGTTTAAGTATTTTCAAAGGACATATATAATTCTTTTAGAAATTCCTACCACTGTTTATACTCCCAAATCTGTATTATTTGGGAATGCTATCAAGGCAACCTCATAATTAAGGCTTCTGAGATCCCAAAATGCAGCAAAGGCCGAATAGCATTTCTATTAGATTCTTAATAATAGTATTTCTACTATAAAAGACTATTTTTACCTCAATCAACAAAACTTCTAAAATTTGTAGTAAGTTTATTTAAAATAGAGATATCATCATGCCAGTAAATATTTTATTATCCCACAAAATACATGGGGTCACAGTTAAGTTTTATGTGGAGATGGTATTGTTTCTTGCTGTTTTGACAATATTTTCCCATAGGTATAAAATACCACACACTTTTACATATTAAAATTCGTAACTATGAATTTATAACAGTGTTTTGCTGTAATAGTGGCTTTACATGTATGTGACCCCTCTTGTGGGATTTTTAAAACTGTTGTGAGTCTTTGAGGGATCCAATCTGGATGAGCTGGTACAAAGTAAAAGGATAGCACGTAATCTCAGGCAGGGCATGGGTGCCGTGACACCTGAGTGCTAGCTCTAAGATGTTTAATTGTGGGCCGTTGATTGGCCTTCGCATTGCTAATATGGGTTACCCAGCGAGCTGACAGTTTCCCAAGATCCTTTCTGGACGGATCAAAGGGTGGGAACCAAAACAACTTGGCTCCAGGATAAAGCAGCTAAGGGTTGGTCTTCAAGATTATACCGCCTCCTAATTCAAAGATAGACATTTGTATATATAATATACATCAGCGGTATCTAACCTGTATATATGTGGTGTATGTATATATATGATCAATCGAATGTGACTGGAAGGAGATTTATTGGTTTTAAAGTCCCCTAAATACCCACCATGAAAATAAATCATCATTTTGTGAAGATTCCATTTTCAAAGCCCTGGTTGACAGCAGTGTACCCATGTGTATGTATGTGTTTATACACACACACGAACACACCAATAAAAGATTTAAGTTAAAATTTCTCGGAAAATGAAAGACAAAGCAAGGCTAGCTTTCAGTTCCAGGGAATATCCTCTGGGGAGCTGAGATTGTCTGTCTCTTGTCAGAAATATTTAGATGGACAGTTGGGATTGCAGAGGGAATCGTGTTTGTGTTTAATGAGTATAAATGATATGGACACCAATTTGAGTAACCAAGAAAACAGGAAAATAGCATTTCAGAGTGATTTCTACTTATTTCATGCCCCTGTTTTTAGTTAAATAATGGGCATATTTGACTTGATGGGAACATCTAAGAGCCGTAGCTTTGATGAACAGTGATTGCAGTCAGACCAGGAAAGCCTATGAAAATTATTTACTTACGGATTTATTTATTTTTAGCCTCGTAAATGCCTGGAGAGTTATTGATAAAAGGAAATTGCGTACCTATTAAAATATGCTGTGTAATGTGAGTGTTATCTGGCTTGACTTCCACATTTGAATCTCAGGCTTCAAATCTGTAGCAAGTGTTTGACTATTGAAGAATTGCTGAATTATAATAAACATGCAAAATGTTTAAAGGCCTGTGCACATTAAGGCTAATAAAAATATCACTATTAATTAAAGTTTAGTGGCTAATCCTTATTCATCTGATGACAAAGTCCTTAAAGGTTTTTATGATTTATATAAATAGGAAGCTGAAAGACAACATCATATTCATTTTATTAGGAAAGAAATTAACTGTCCTTTAGTTTTATTTCTCTTGGGAAAAGTGTGTCTTTTAGGTTTTTAAATTTAAAATCTTATTTTTTAGATTCATAGTGGGATTTTTGATCTTTGAAGGTAAATGTTCTTAGTGTATATTGGTGTTTTAGAGGCAAAAAGTAGATTTAAATAAGATATTATCAATAGATCTTGCTACTTTCATAAATTCAGAGCCTCAGCAGAAATGGTCAGCAGTTCATTTTTCAGGATAACTTCAGTAATTTTCCTTTGTTAATTTGATGCCTCTGTTTTATTGTGTTTTGCTTCCTTTTGCTCTTACTTTATAATTTTAGCACTTTTAAAATGGTACTTTCCATCACTTATTAACCTCTTGTCTCGATGGAGACTGAAGTATAACTAAACATCTCCAATCATGACTGAAGACCGGTCTTCTCTGAAATTCACAAATAGTTCACTTGGGGTTTTTTGCCCTTATAATAAAATCACTTTTTTTTAGAACTCTTTATCATAATTCCAGGTGTCTTATTATTGTTATTGTTATTATTAGAAACTCTCATGAAAGGAAAGCCTTGCCTCATCTGCTGTGGATTTTATATTCATCAGGGCAATAAATGGCATAAGGGTCCAGAGGAAAATTAAGTTGTTCCATTTGAAATAAAGGCCTAAATTTACATGAGAATGTAAGTTGTAAAATGAAATATAAATTTTAGTTGATGAATAATGACAGAAGTAATTAAACGTGGCATGAAAAGCACAGCCTAGGGACTTCAGTGGATCCAAATATGGCTAATATTTTTGTTTCTCAAATTTTAACAGAGAAACCTAAGTTCTAAATCTTGATCATTAAAATTCCCCCCCCAGACATGAAAAATTCATCAATCTCATCTTGTTCTTTGCATACCACTCACATAATTAAGTCATTAACCTCTGTATTCATCTGAGGAAGAACGGGGAGTATGGAATTGGTACAATTTCAGCAGTAGTCACTTTAGACCACCTAAATTTTAAATGAATTAACAAGACTTTTAAATGTTTGATAGTCGTATTATTTGTTATAACTGTCTTGAGTCTAAAGCCAATACTTTCGCATTCATTTAAGTTGCCTTAATACATTTTACATTAAGATAAAACTCACTGTTAGTTGTGTTATGGCTCTGGGGAAATTATTTGTGTAAGGAGACTCCAAGACTTCAATGTCTTTAATGCAATACTTTAAAATTTTCCCATATGTTGCTAAACATTCTGCTTAATTACAAAAGAGCTGGAAATTCAAGTAAGGAGAGAATGGGCAATGCAAAAGGGAAAACACACATCTTTTATAAAAGCTAAAATGAGATTTTTTTGAATTAAACAATGTTCAGCATTGAAAAAGCCTGCAGTCATTCCATCTAAGGTTCGTGCCCCAATGTCCAAATGTAAATGTGTTTTTTAAGAGACTTGTTTTTTGGTTTTGGGGTGTTTGTTTTTGTGTTTTTAGATACTGATATGACGGTGTGCTAAGTGTGACAGGTGAGAACCATAGCTGTAAATATAAATGAATTATAACTCAGCAGTGCTGGTAAAATGATGTGTTAAACTCTGGACATTTTCCCAGTCTCCTCTGACATTAGCCACGCTACCTAACCAAACACTATGCAGGGACTTTGGCCAAGCGATATTAATTTTGTTGAGAAATAGGTTTCATATATTAAAAAAAGAGGTAGATTGTATAGATGATCTCTTGTGTAATTCTAGTTCTAAATTTATTCAACTTGCTGCTTACCCTAAATATTTTAGTTCACTATTATTATTTTCTAGTATGACTTTTGGTGTCATGTTTTGAAGAAATATCTATACCTAACCAAATGAAACTCCCAAGTGACTAAAATCAACAAATTATTTATTGAGCATCTACTATGCCATAGGCATCATGTGGGGTGCTCGACCACTATCTTAGTTGCTAACACAAAATCATGGAGTGATCAAATACGTTACAAAACCTCATCCTCTTCATCACAGTGTCTACGGTCAATACCGCCCCATCGGTGTCCCCAGTTTCCCATAATTTTTCTGTAACTGACACCCAGAGACAGGATGCAAAACATTCAAGCATAAAGGATGCATGTAACACAAATGTTCTCTTTAAAAGTGAGCAACTATGGTTTTGATTTCCTAGAGTTGAACTGATTTCACTTCATGAAAGTCTGAGGATTAGTAACAAAATATCCAACATGAATCTGTGACTTTGTTCTCAGCCCAGTTGCCACTCTGCTCAGTATTCATTTCTTGTCAAAATTACTTTTGCGGAGCTTAAGTTAGCATATGTTATCTATAATCTATATTATATCATAAAACTGGGGATTTTTTAAAAAGGCATTAAACCAAATTTGACTATGTGTATGTTTTTAAATAAGATTTCTACTCTTTAAAAATGCTCTGGAGGTCTATGGTGTTAACTTGTTTTGTTAAAAGGAAGATATCATCTGACTTCCTTCGGAATCTTAAAGTATTTTGAATAGCCCTACTCTCTAAAATAAAGTGTTAGACTCTGAGATGCAATAATCAAAACTTTAAAAATAAAGAGGTAAGTATATTCTTTAAAAATGACAGAAAGAATCCTTTCTGAACTTATTACCATTGATATCTGATAAAAATAAGATAAAAAACTTCAATTTACTCAAGGGAATAACTTTGGGGTTTTGTTCATTTTGGTTTTGTTGGGCTAATTAAGTATTCTCAAAAACACCTTAAAAATGTAGCTAAATATTTGTTTGTTTTTAGGATCTCTCAGAAAATGAAGTGGTTGGATCTTATTTCTCTGTGAAGTCTTTCTTTTGGAGGGTAATGTCTAAACCCTTTATATTAACATTCTTGATTTTGGTTTTAAATAGTAATTTTGAAAGTTAAATATGGAGTAGGAAATTCACTTTTAAAAATAGGCTCTCAGAAAAATGTATTCAATTGGACTTCTTTATTAACTTTTATTCCAAGCCATTAAGGTGACTCTTTTACTTCTTCATGCGTAAAAACTAAGAACTTCATATACTGAATATATTGCTTTGAAGTCAGTTCCTTGTGGGACCAAGTTTATCCCAAATTCTTGCCAGCTAGAGCCCCACGGCCCTTCCAGGAAGATGACGATCCTGTCTAGAGGGTCCATTCAGTTTCTTTTTTCTCTTCTTGTAAAATCTGCTCCATCTGTTTGCGAAAAATTTACTTCCCTTACAGTGATCTTATACTATATACATACTAGATAATCAGTGTTCTTTCTTTGGGAAAAAAAAACTTATGAATTAGAAAACAGCAACTCTGCTTTTGATTTAAATACAGAAAAAAAAAGGGAAAATTCCACAGAGAATTTGTTTTAAATGGCATATTGCAATTTAATGTTATTTACTCTTTCATGACTTACACATAACGAGCTCTGTCATCCTTTTTGCTCTGCTCTAATTCTGCATCATGCACAGGACAATTTATTACAAATGCTCTTACTAGTTTGCCAAGAGTTTCCTTCTTTCTTTGAAAATTCACTTGGTACATGATTACCTAGCAATAGATACTGCAGTGAAAATGCTGCAGTCACTGGGCCTTGCCATTTTCTTTCCCTGGCTCTGAAACTGCTCATGGCGGAAAACTACCTTTCCCCTTTAGAACTTTAAGATTTATTGCAGGATCTTTTAAGCAGACTGGCCAGCACTAGATGAAGTCATGCATCCAGTCAGTATAAACCACCTCTCTTCATCCTATGCTCTCTTCATGCACACTTTTTTTTTTTTGCAGCCTTTTATTGGCAGGAGCTTATTTTAATTATTATAGCATCTTTATTTCCTTCTAGTCTCCTGATGGCTACCTTCACCAATGCTGTTCTGTGTCTTTGCTAAATAATAATAATTCCTTTAATACGTTCATGCATTATCCATGAAAACACAGAGTGACTGCTCTTGAATTATCATGTTACCTTAAGTGGAATTTGGCTTTTGGCAAAAATTTAGTCTTTGTTTTCTTGAGACCCACAAATATGGTGAATTCATACAGTATAATTCTTTGCCAAGAGAGTAGAATTTAGGAGTGTTCTGTGTTGAATTTGTTCTATATGCAGCTAGCTTGCAAACTGATCATATGAATGAAGCCTTGCTACCAGGATCAATTGCATGCATAATCATTTTTAAGGGTTTCCCTTTCAATAACGGTTCTTTCAGCATTTTTCCACTTTGCAACTTTGAAATTAGTATTCCATGTACCAGTACTTTCCATTTGGTTGTGTTCCTCCTTAAATATTCTTTTTAAATTGTTAAATATTATTTACTAACCTTTCTCAGTCTCTTGAGCTGTCTCATTTTAGAATAAGAAATACACAAATTTAAAATATAACTTGTTTGTATTTGAGGTACAGAGATCTAATGTCTTTTCTTCTGAGCATTTGTTGAGTAACTAACAAAGTGAGTCATAAAGGCAGAAACTTTAGGAGTGATTTATTTTATCACTGAGGAAACTAAGGCCCAGAGAAGTGATACCGTTGACCTGATGTCCCTGAGAATGGGATGACAGGTCAGGGTCAGTATTTTTCTTTCTATAAATATCATAGATACAATTGTTTGAAGCAACTGAGTTCCTTTCTGAGTCAATGATGAATACAAACGTGATATAAAAATAGAGCCCTTCCCTTATTAGACCCCCTTTTGGATTCTTCTTGCATTTGTAATCCTTCTCCCCCACAGCTCCTTAGCACTGATAGATGGGTGTGTTTAAGGACTGTGGTGCTGCTATGTTTGAGAATCAGAATTCTTACAGAATCAGAAAATCAGTGATCCAGTCTACCTTGGATGAGTTTGATCCTTCATATTCACATTCCAAAGTCACTCTCATGACCGACCTCATTGCTCTTTGCCCAAGTACCATTTATACGGTGATTAACTCTTAGAGGAGATGGGGATGAAGGGAGGTTTTCGTAGACATTTTCAGATATGCAGAAAGCCTAAATAGTTTAGATAAAATCTTACATGAGGAGCATATGTGTGCTTCGTGAGTTTTTATCAGCTTATTCTTAAGGATCAGTACAGGTGTTCTGGAGATAACAACTGAATTACACTGAGTGAAACTGAATCCTGGTGAGAACTTGCTTAATAAATGTCAGGGGCACTTGGTAGATCTTAATTTTCTTGAGAGCAAAATAATAGAAAAGACTGGAGTGATAGATATTGTAATTTTCCAAAAGCATGACATTTATATTTCATCAAAACATGGTATCTTAGGACACAAAACATTAAGCAGTGAGTATGGCAAGTGCCATGTTTCTCATGAAAGCAACAAACATTATGTGAAGTCACTTGGATGGCTCTAAGTCAGAATTTCATTGAAGAGTTTTAACTCCCCATTAAAGGACGATAACTTAATGCAATTGCTTCAGGTATTTAGTACACATAAGTTTTCCCAGTTAACTCCATTAACCAGACATTTAGATTTTCATGACTGAGAGGTAATTGAACAAACCATGTTCTGAGAACACTATAGTGAATTAAAGAGAAAAGTTGAGATTGTTTAAATGGAGAAGGCTAGGTGATACCAATATACCTCGTATAGAAAAATGGAGAAATGGTTCATAATATGAAATGGGCCCAAGAGAGTGCACAGAATATGAAACAGTTAGGAATTATGTCAGAGCACCTTCATAGGGTAGGATCAAGTCAAAGTGTGGTTGAAGAAAGACCCTGCACACCAAGGAGAAGTATTGGTTCTATCAAACAAGAATGTTATCCTGGGATGAAGTGCTTAGGTTCTGAACAACTCAGCCATGTGTGACATACAACCGAGAAAAGTGGAGGTATTGTTTGTATCTTTAGATAGGAAAGTAAGATCCTCAGAAAACAAAGTATTTGTAACATTTAATTAAAAGTCTCAAAAGAAAAAGTGTAAGTCAAACCAAGGACTCATTATTTCTTTACATCATTGGTGGAAACCAATACATTACTTGAGCAAACCAATAAGATTACAACATAAATGATGATTTTCTACTAGTATATAATTTGAGCAAACATCGTAAAATCTTAATAAGTTTTTTTGGCTACAGTTAAGTTTAGAGATGGTACTTAAAGCATCTGAAGTAAACACAAATACCTTCCTGACACCATAAGTGGTTTGAAGAAGCAACAGAAATAAGAAAGAAAGTTCAAGGATAAAAACCAGGAGAATTTCTCTAAGGATTATAGCGCAGTGAATCATCTTCTAAGAAAAAAAAGGATCGAAGCCTTATTATTACATGAGACACTTTAAACCAGGCTGGACAAAGCCCTGGGAGGCTTTTCTGTAAAGGCAATCCTGCTTTGAGACGGTAGATGGACCGTAGAACAAATCTACTTGTTGGACTTCACCACCTAGGTGCAATTCACTAGAATAAACTCGGCAGGCAAAGGAAAAGATAGAACATGCCTGTGCCTGGGATTGAGCTAATAATTGCTCCATGCTCCAGGCTTTGCAGCACAAAACAGTCATTCTAGGCTGTCATTATCTCTTCTTTGTGGGGTTTCGTGGATCATTTGATTAAATAAAAGCATGTGCACCTCTGTGCTGAAAATAGAGGTGAGCTGACTCCACACACACAGCTATTGTAAAGACACAGTGATGTCTTTCACTCCAGTTTCACAGGGCCTGGGTCTCATTTGGAAGGATTAGGTTGTATACACGTAATAAAATTCAAGATAACAAAAGCCAAGGATTATTTGCACCTATCAGGGAGAAGATTAATATGACCGAGTGGTTTTTAGCCACATGTTAAATCTAGATAGATTGGTTTGGTTTTGATCTGTTTTTTAATCGGGATCTAGAATAATAGGATACCTCCTTCTATTAGTGATCCAGTTTTTCAAGGAATTGAATTAATAAACTTTAATAACCAGAACTGAAATATAGAAGTGTTCTCAATTTACTTATGAGATTCTACAACTTCACCACCTTATTAATAGATGTTAGATGATAATTCATGTTAGAGCACAGTTAACTCTCCTATGCTTTACTGAACAATATACATTAGAGTTATTACCACCTGACAACTTTTGCTTCCTCCAAGCCTCTGATTAGACTTCCTCAATAACTGATCCTCACAGATATATTTTATCTAAACAGGAGTCAAAGTATTTCAACAAATCCTGTACACATTATTTCCCTTTTTATTTTTGTACTGTGAACTTCTTGGGTTTTGTCCAAAACATGAGATATACTGGGAGAAATGATGAGTTAGGTATCAGCAACCGTAGATTCAAATCTCAGCCTTGCCAATCGCTAACCATTTGGCTTTGAGTAGGGTATTTATCATCTCTGTGCCTCAGTTTCTTTACCTGAAAAATGTCTGTTATGAAAAACACTGGAGTATGAAAACACTAACACTTACAAGTTGCTCAATACATGCTTATTTCTTAGTGTATGATCTCACCTGTCTTCCAGACTGGCCTGTTGATGTTCTCATCTCATGGTAAAACTATTGTTTGGAAACTGTCTAGATGCTCTAGTCATTTAATACAAACTCTTACCTTATCATGATAATTTCCTCCCAGTATTTCTTGTTCAGCTGCGTCTTTCTGAATCCATCTCTTGCTGCTCTTCGTCTTAGTAACAAAGGGATTTTTCAATTGCTTTCTTAGGCCCAAGGGCAACAAAGAGAAAATGGGGCAAATCACATGGGGCGAGATTTCTCTGTTACTTTAGAACTATCTCATTAATCATTACAAAGATTCATGTGTTGGATGCAGTTAAAGTGATCATAGTTGTTGCCTCTCCATGTAACATGTATTTTTCTGGGGCTTATCACTTTTTTAATATTGGAAACAGTCTCCTAAACATTCTGAAGCTGCAGCCTTGGGGAAATGATTCTTTCCATGATTTCTCTTCCTATGTTTCTTGTCACTACCATGCTTAGGAACGAAAAGCTGAAACACTCCAGCAGGGTCCATCACTGTTTAATCTCTGTCCTTTCTTTTTCTTTTTCTTTTTCTTTTTTTTTTTGACCACTGTGGCATTATGCCACTAAAGAAAATGGTGGCTAGAAATTATATGATTGCACTGGCATTTGTCTTCATTGTGCTAGAAGACATTTTCTGACAGTGACTTGGGGAGCCGACACTTTTTTTTTCTTCAAATAATGTGTTTTTGAAAAGTAATGCTAAACGCTGGTTGAAATGAGGTGTCGATAGTGGCACAAAACTTTCCTGTACAGCTCTGATCGTTCCTCTCCATCCAGACGTGCGGCAGGCCTGCTCTTCCCGTCCTGGGCTTCTGCAGAGCAGAGCTTCAGAGTACTTATGACCAAAATGCACAAGTAAGTCTGACCGTTCGATTTGTTTATTCCTTCTGAGCTTGCATGAGCTGTGAACTCTCATGGCTGACTCACTGTTCTGAAAACCTATTCCCCATCCTAACCTCTTTTATATGCGTGAAGAGGAATCGAATCTTGAATTCCTTTTCAAGGAATAAAGTGCGCAAACTAATATTCTCCTTAAGATGCCAACTCACCCATTCTAAAATTTTACTAACGATGCAGGTCATTGACTAATTGCCTCAGAATTTCAAATTGGTATTGATAGCTGGGGTCTTGATAATCTGGGTTCAGTTTGAACTTGGATGAATATTACCAGAAGGATCTCAAACTTCAGCAAGTGTGAGGATCACAAGGGGTGCACGTTGGAAATAGGCGAGTAGCTCTGCTGCGCAAGAACCGAATCACATCCAGGACAGCTGGACCCACGGATCCCCACAAACTGCCCCCTAAAATTTAGGAATTACTCCTCTCAAAGTTCAAAGGTTATTTCTTCCTTTGGCAGTGTTCGTTCTTCATGTTGAAGCTAGGTTGTTTTTCCTTTTTCTTCTTCCTTCCTGTATCTTTCTCTCCTCAAACAGAATTCTGTTTCAACAAGGACACAATTAAAAACATGAGCTTAGATAAATAAATCCCAGCTCTAATATGTTAATTTCATTGAGGGATATCCTGGATCTAACACTCCTTTCCATTTAGGTGCTCAATAAGCAATTTTTGATTGACTAATTATCAACACTACAATTAATATATACTATTTAAGTACATCCTATGAGGGAAAAAATACTAAAGGAGGGAAATAATAAATAAACTTCACATAATTTTGCAGTAGGCTCCTGCTTCTCCCTTTAAATTCTCCAAATATCCCGACCAACCTGCTTTCCTAATCAGTAAATTTAGAAACAGGACTAAAAGACTTTAATTAGCTTATATGGTATCCATGCAAGAGAATGGATAATATTCACAATTATAGTAATTAATAGTACTAATTGGAACATAGGAGAAAGTCAGTGCCTGTGACCCTGAGAACATTTAAAGCAGGGGTTCGCACCCTTGAGCATGCATCAGAACAACCTTGAGTGAAGGCTGAATAGACCAGAGCTTCTGATTCTTTTGGTCTGGGGTGCGGCTAAAGAATTTGAATTTCTGGCGTGCTCCCAGGGGACACTGATGCCATTGGTCTGTGGCCCACACTTTGAGAACTTTGCTCTACAGAGGAAGGAAACTTTAAACAGAGAAGCAAATGATTCAGCAAGTATCTTGAAGAGCATTAACACTAGTGGTTTTCAAAGTTTCATTTTTTTTAATAGTTGTGGAATTCCATTTGTCACCATCCCTTCAATGAGCTCCCTAAAACTCTGATTTAAAAAATTAATAAAAGGGATAAATGACTATCTTAAGCAGGGTAAATCTTTTCTGTTTATGGAATATACTGTTTTCTATTCAGGCCCCCTACCCACAGACACTCCTAAACCCCCCACCCCTTCCACCCCTCCACACACAGAATAGTGCTTTTAGTACACTTGGAGCTCTGGAGTACAATCTGGAGAACGATAGGTAAGAAAACTGAGGTCCAGGGACACCTGGGTGACTCAGTCGGTTAAGTGCCTGCCTTCAGCTCAGGTACTGATCTGAAGGTCATGGGATTGAGTCCTGCATCAGGCTCCTGCTCAGCAGGGAGTCTGCTTCTCCCTCTCCCTGTGCTCCCCTTTCTTGTGCTCTCTGTCTATAATAAGTAAACAAACAAATAAAATCTTTAGAAAAAAGGGAGGAAGGAAGGAAGGAGAAAGGAAAGGAAAGGAAAGGGGAAGGGGAGGAGGAGGGAGAGGGAGGAAGGAAACTGAGGCCTAGAGAGGGAGCAACGTGGCCAAGTCATGTAGTCAGAAATTGCTAAGATGCAAGTGTGTGTCCTTATGTTAAGTCATTGTCTCTCCTGGTACTTCTGGTGTAAGTTTCTATCTCCCCAACCCTTTACCTTATAATTTTATTTCAAGTTCCTATTCTTTATACTTAGACTAAATATTTATCTATTTCATGACCATGCATTAATCAAATCACAAATGAATTATGGAGCTTCTTTTTTAAAAAAGATATTTATTTATTTATTTATTAGCGCGAGAGCACAAGGTGGGGGGAGTAGAGGGGGAGGGAGAAACAGGCTCCCCACTGAGCAGGGAGCCCGATGTAGGGCTCTATCCCAGGATTCCAGGATCCTGACCTGAGCCAAAGGCAGATGCTTAACCGACTGAGTCATACAGGCGCCCCTTATGGAGCTTCTTTTTAGAAAAGTACCATTTTTAACAAATAAAATTATCGAAGAAGGAAAAATTCCTTTTAAAATGGTATCTGGTTAATATGCCTTTGGGACCCCTTCTCCTTTTTTGCTTTTAAACTTTTATGCAGATCACCTTAATTCCCACATTCGTTAACACCGCTTGTGGGAAGCAATATTCCCCCTCTTCCTCTCCCTTGGCTTTCCAACTCCTTTTAGGAATATTCTTCCAGGTTATAGAAAAGCATTTTGTAACAAATGGCAGTAGGTAAAGCGTCCATGAAGTTCATTGTATTTCTGTGAAAGCATGAAGGTCCTATGGAAAGCATTCTTTCTCCTTCCCACCCTGTAAGTAAAGTTCCTGTTCTCATGTGAGAAATGAAATGGGAGCGCCAGCTAGGAAGGGATTCAGACATGGTACCACTCGAGAAGCTATCGCAGCATTGCTAATTGAAGGTGGTACGTAGCCTAGATTGTACCCACGTATAATGTGACTGAGTGCCGTGTATGACTTCTACGTCTAGCATGCCTAGAAAGTGTTATTAAGTATATCCATCAACAAGCTGAAATCTTGTAAGTATGAATGCATGTGTTCCTACAAGAGAAAAATAGAAGGTGATTTCACATATTAACTGTGCGGGCAAATCTAGACTGGAATGTCATTTCAAATATAACAACTCACCTTCCTGGAACATTATAGGAACATTAGGAACATTATACTTAAATCATGATTACTTTTAACCTAGGAGAGAGTCTCTACCCCAAAGACCAATATGGGGAGAAGCTCAGGAATAAAGATCAGAAATACTGGGTCCTAGTCACACATCCAACATCTATTAGTCCAAACCACACTGAGCCTCAAATTTTTCATGATTAAAACAGAAATAGCAGGCCTTGTCTTCCTCCTTCAGAGGGTTTTAGTGGAAATCAAGTGATATAATGCATACATGTGCACTTTGAAATTCTACAGCTCTATGTAAATGGGTCGTTAATAACTCCTTGGCCTTTGCTAAGATAATTATTTCTTCTTACTTACCAAAAACCCACTTTTCTTCTTTCCTTCTTTGCCACTCATATTCCTTAACAAAATGTTCAGACCCACAGTTTAGAATCTGTTTTTCCAGAGTCTGTAGTTAGAGGCAATCTCAAGAGCAGCAGAAGTAGGTAGGTAGGTAGGTAGGTAGGTAGGTAGGTAGGTAGGTAGGTAGGTAGATAGATAATGATAGACAATAGATCGATAGGTAACAAAATAAATAAATAAAAATACAGTTATCTATTGCTGCATTATCTATTAGTAGCCTGAAATCTTAGAAACCCTTCAAGGTCACTTGGTACAGTAAACTTTTCTCATCTGATAAATCCTTGGTTCAAACAAAAGCCAATGCTTTTACAAAGTCAGTGTGTAAAACAGAGAAGAGCAGAGGGACTCTAGCTGAAGTGAGGCATGGAGTCCTGTAGAAGTTACAGGTGCTCCGTGAAAGTAGATGCATCCCAGAACACAGTTGACTGCTGCTCTTGGAGCTCACGTGGGGCGCATAGATGCAGGCCTGTGTTGATATTAATAAAGCAAAGCCACCAGGCAGTTTTTTTTTTAAATTTGGTGATCACCAAGGCAGGGAACTAGGCAATGTGATTTAGAAAAATTTCCATTAAAATGTTCAAATATTAAAAAAAAGTATTGTCTTTTAAAAAATGTAGTTCTCCTTTTCCTAATAAAAGCAACCGGAAATGCATTACTTTTCATAATGATAGATAAAAATGGCGATGACATTAGTGTGTTAAGGAAAAAAGGCAGGAATTCAAAGTGAGAGAGGGAGTTACACAAAATAGGCTATAACTTTATACTGTTAATGTTGAAGGAACTGGGCTGAACGTAGAGTTAATCTATAATTTAGAAATGGAGCACTTTGAGGTGGAGAGACATGTTGAATTTTTTCATGAAATGACTGTAAGTGAAGAAAACATGCTTGACAATATGAAGGAAACAGCAGTTTTTATAGACTGCTTGTTTCCGAATCCAAATTGAAAAGATTTTAACATTTTAGCGACATTGATTTGTTGTATGTGCTGTTTAGTTCAAAGAGATTATGCAGCCGTTTCTGGGAGGCTTCCTAATTTTCAAAAATTGTGACTTTGTTCCCTGGCTTGAATATTGTGATTTACGGTTGAGCATAATAAAAATCATTCAGGAACATGTTCAAGAACTAGAAGGCGAAGTAATTTCAGAAACACACCCACCAATATAAATCACATACGTAATTTGTATAATTTGTGATGCAAGTTTCAGCATAAACGAGACACCTCAGATGGGCATATTGATTTCGTTTTCTGTTCTACAGTACCTTCTCTAGTGAGCTGAAACTCCCTTATCTCCTAACGTAGCGGTGAAGAAGTTTTTTAATTGTCTGCACAGAACTCGTAACTAATCTTACAACTAAAACCCACTACTAAAACCAACTTATAACATGATAGAGCTTCAAAAACTATAACTAATTAAAAATTAAATATTTTTATATTTAAAATGTGGGTGAGGACTTTGGTATTTATAATACTTATTTTTTACTTATTTTGACACTGCATCTTTGACACATAGGCAAATATTCTCTGATATTCTTGAAGTATCTACATCTCGTGATTTTATTTATTTTTTATTTTTTTATTTTTTTACATCTCGTGATTTTAAGTGTTGGAAAACTAGACTTTATTTTGAGCATTCACCTCTTGTAAACAGCAACCTTAAATTTATCATGAGTTGATAATTTCACATTTATTGATGGTTTTCAATGAATAAATAATCCGTAAATTATGTTTTATTTTTTAATCGTAATATATATTTTTTTAATTTTCAAAAAATTGTAACAGGACAAATGGTAATGCCAAATGAGGTATTTCGGTTTAAAACTCAAGAAGCTAACTCTGTTTTCCTTTACCAAAAGTTTCAGACCCAAAGTTTACGTCTATCAGATGTCCACAGAAAATCACAGCTTTGGAGAGGAATAGTCAGCATCACATTGATTGAGGGGCGAGACCTCAAGGCAATGGATTCAAATGGGTTGAGTGACCCCTATGTGAAGTTCCGGCTTGGGCATCAGAAGTACAAGAGCAAGGTAACCGTATCTCTTTTGTGCTCCTGTCAGTATTTGGAAGGCGTGGTTAGTTAATGGCCATGCTTTGGGAGGTGAAGATGCTAGATACTTTCTTAAATGCTTAGTAGAACTTCTTTCAAACATCAGGTCAGCAAACCCAACCAATAACTGTACTGTTGCATTTCTTACTTAATGTGCTCTGTGACCTTGTGTAAACTACTTCCCTGTCTCAACTTCTTCATCTGTAACACAGGAGTTGAACGTATCTGTTAAAAAAAAAAAAAAAAAAAAAAGGCTTGAAAAAAAAGCTAAGTTGATGTCTGGCGCATAACAGGCTGAGTGATGGCTACTGCTATTACTACAATTAGTACTGGTATCAGTACTACAAATAGCATTATTTTACATACCATAAAAATCTTTGTACATTACTCTGAAACATTTTACTCCAACTGACTTGCACCAATGCAGATTGCAAGTTTTTTCCTTTATTTATTTAGAAAACAAAGGGACAGATTCCTGTTGTCCATATTAGCAGTGTGCCACGGGGCAGGTTACTCTGACTCTCCATGCTCCAACTCCCCATCTGTAACAACGAGAATTAAAATAATGCCTAGGGACACCTGGGTGGTTCAGTCGGTTAAGCGTCTGTCTTCAGCTCAGGTCATGATCCCAGCGTCCTGGGATCGAGTCCCATGTTGGGCTTCTTACTCTTCAGGGAGGCTGCTTCTCCTTCTGCCTGCCACTCCCCCTGCTTGTGCTCACTTTCTCTTTGGCAAATAAATAAGTAAAATCTTTAAGATATATATATATATATATATATACATACAAATAAAATAACACCTACCTAATAAAGTTATTGAGAAGATTGAATAAATATATGTTATGCGTGTCAAGGATTTGGAATACTGCCTCATCCATAATAAATAATAAATGGTAGTAGCAGAAAGATTACCAGCAGTAGTAAGTATATTGTGTAATAACAATTGTATTAGTAGTAAAAATATATTAAATAATCATCTTAGTATCATATTGATAGAAGTAATAATAATTAGTAAAGGTCACAGTGGTCATAATTGTATTTGGGGCACATGTCTTATTTGTGTTGTATCCAAATGCGATCTTTTGGGGGGCCTGTCTGGCTCAGCCAGAAGAGCATGCGACTCTCAATCTCGGGGTCGTGAGTTTGAGCCCCACGTTGGATAGAGGTTACTTATCTAAATAAGCAAAAACTTAAAAAAAAAAAAAACCACAACAAAAACAAATACAACCTCTTAAATGGTCAGCTTCTACAGCTGGTATTCATCGCTCGGGACAACTCATCCTATCTGTCTTGTATTAAAAGTCACATTCTACTTTGATGGGAATATCTTCACTTTGACATTACCATTTTCAAGAACTTTTGATAAATAGCCTGACAAGGTTCCTTCTGGCACAGAAAGTTTTCATCAGTAACTAGGTAGTTAGAAATATCACAGAGCTGATTTGTTGGTAGGCAGTGAAAACTGCTCGCAGGCTGATTGGTTACCTTATCGAGTCCCCATGTGGAGGGGGAAGGTACCACTTCAGGCCCAGAGGAAATCAAATAGGGAAGACAATCCTTAAAAAGGAAACTGAAAAATTAGGCCCTTAATTGCCAAATAAGTAAGACAGACCATTCCCCAAAATACCATAGAAGTGCATCTGAGCCCAATAATGAGAAGTTTGAATTATCATAGGATCCTCGAGTGTCATCTTTTTTTTTCTGCCATGGACTTAATAACATATTTTAAAGAAACTACTGATTCCAAAAATAGGTACCTATGACCACCTCTATCTTGTCGTTTATCAATTAACATCATTTCCATGTTCTGGTAGGCTTGAAACATTACTTATTTTTATAGTTCTGCTCTTTAGGTATGAAATATGAAACCCAGCTATGGACACGTGTCTCTCTTTGCTCTTTCTTTCATGATATATTGCTGATTAATTTCAGATTATGAACTTTAAAAATTGTGATTCATTTGTATTACCTTTGCACATAACATACTTCATTGCTTTCAAAGTCTTTACATCTGAAGATCTGTCTCTTATACATTCAAAAGAGAAAAGGCCACTGCATGCCCTCCTGTTAAAAGAAAGAAGAGGGAAATAAATATGAATGTTTTTTAACTCAATGGTAAATGAAATTTCAAAGCACATCAATATGGGTCACTTTCTTCCTTGATTCTACCAGATGTCTTATCTCAATACTCGAAGTTACAAAATTGCACTTCGGATAAGGTATCTTTTTTGTGTTTGCAACATAGAGATTATACACACACACTCGTATTAATTCACAAATATTTTTTGGCATTTTGTTTTGGGGAAAGAGACCTGAGGCTCTAATGAAAGACCTGAGTTAGAGTCTAGATACTAAAACATTGGTCACTTCAACTCTAGGTCTCAGTTTCTCGTGATATCACGAGAATGGGAATGGGAATGAAACGTCAGTGCTCTAAGCCTAACATAAATGTTTGCCTGACCACCTCAAAGTTACTTTTTGTTTCCTCCTGCTCCCATAGAACTTCACTGTCTGGGGTTTTTTCATGTATTCAGCTCAGAATTCCCAAGTGTGCAGGGAGTAAGGGGGAAAAAAAAA
>LNAC01000031.1:5215846-5310415 GCA_002007465.1 Ailurus styani
AAAAAAAAAAAAACCACAACAAAAACAAATACAACCTCTTAAATGGTCAGCTTCTACAGCTGGTATTCATCGCTCGGGACAACTCATCCTATCTGTCTTGTATTAAAAGTCACATTCTACTTTGATGGGAATATCTTCACTTTGACATTACCATTTTCAAGAACTTTTGATAAATAGCCTGACAAGGTTCCTTCTGGCACAGAAAGTTTTCATCAGTAACTAGGTAGTTAGAAATATCACAGAGCTGATTTGTTGGTAGGCAGTGAAAACTGCTCGCAGGCTGATTGGTTACCTTATCGAGTCCCCATGTGGAGGGGGAAGGTACCACTTCAGGCCCAGAGGAAATCAAATAGGGAAGACAATCCTTAAAAAGGAAACTGAAAAATTAGGCCCTTAATTGCCAAATAAGTAAGACGGACCATTCCCCAAAATACCATAGAAGTGCATCTGAGCCCAATAATGAGAAGTTTGAATTATCATAGGATCCTCGAGTGTCATCTTTTTTTTTCTGCCATGGACTTAATAACATATTTTAAAGAAACTACTGATTCCAAAAATAGGTACCTATGACCACCTCTATCTTGTCGTTTATCAATTAACATCATTTCCATGTTCTGGTAGGCTTGAAACATTACTTATTTTTATAGTTCTGCTCTTTAGGTATGAAATATGAAACCCAGCTATGGACACGTGTCTCTCTTTGCTCTTTCTTTCATGATATATTGCTGATTAATTTCAGATTATGAACTTTAAAAATTGTGATTCATTTGTATTACCTTTGCACATAACATACTTCATTGCTTTCAAAGTCTTTACATCTGAAGATCTGTCTCTTATACATTCAAAAGAGAAAAGGCCACTGCATGCCCTCCTGTTAAAAGAAAGAAGAGGGAAATAAATATGAATGTTTTTTAACTCAATGGTAAATGAAATTTCAAAGCACATCAATATGGGTCACTTTCTTCCTTGATTCTACCAGATGTCTTATCTCAATACTCGAAGTTACAAAATTGCACTTCGGATAAGGTATCTTTTTTGTGTTTGCAACATAGAGATTATACACACACACTTGTATTAATTCACAAATATTTTTTGGCATTTTGTTTTGGGGAAAGAGACCTGAGGCTCTAATGAAAGACCTGAGTTAGAGTCTAGATACTAAAACATTGGTCACTTCAACTCTAGGTCTCAGTTTCTCGTGATATCACGAGAATGGGAATGGGAATGAAACGTCAGTGCTCTAAGCCTAACATAAATGTTTGCCTGACCACCTCAAAGTTACTTTTTGTTTCCTCCTGCTCCCATAGAACTTCACTGTCTGGGGTTTTTTCATGTATTCAGCTCAGAATTCCCAAGTGTGCAGGGAGTAAGGGGGAAAAAAAAAACAACTCTGGGAATCTACATCTCCCTTTATTATGAGATGACAGACTGCGAGTTATGTCTTTGTGCATTAACCGGTTATGTAAAATAAATGCTAGTATCTGAGTGAGCTATTTCATTTATAGACTACTTGCCTTTTCTGTATAATTCATACATCTCATCTCTTATTCAAGATGACGAAGGGGTGCCCTTTGGTTTTCAGGACATATCCTCGAGGGTTCCTTCAGATGATATGCATTAAAAATGCTAGACATCTAATGACTCATTTCCATCATTTCTGGAAGCTTTTGTTCAAATCTTACACATGCTTTTCTAGATAGCACCTTGATTTTTATTTAATGCCTCGAGTTAAATTTTTTTGAAAGACTGATATTAATGAGACAACAATTCCTTTTTTGTTTTCCAGATTATGCCAAAAACTTTGAATCCTCAGTGGAGAGAACAATTTGATTTTCATCTCTATGAAGAAAGAGGTGGAATAATTGATATCACTGCCTGGGACAAAGATGCTGGGAAAAGGGATGATTTTATTGGCAGGTTTGTATGATCTGGTATCTTTGGTTCACCCTAGAGAGGGTGAATGTTGTTAAAAAAGATAATTGCTTTATCTGTTATGGTTACTGTAATTGATCTTTACCATATTGAAGGAAGGGATCTGACCATGGTAAAGCAATGCTTGGGTGAAGGGAAAAATAGATTTGAAGACTGACCAGTAGGTGGCAGTTTTGACCAGTTGATGGACAGGCTATCTGAATTTGATATCTAGAAATTTTCTCCAGTTGCCAGAACATTGTGTGTAAAAGTTACGGGAATTGTGAAAGAGGAATCTCATTTGATGCAAGATACTTAAACAAAGAGCACAGTCATTGTCTGTAAAGTGATCTGAGATAATATTACTTTTCATAAAGCATATTGTGAGACCATAAAATGCATTGTTTCCTACCACTTCCTACAAGGTAGAGAATCTTTATAATCTCTTAGGAGTTCATAAATCTGTAGATTTCTCAAGTTTTAGTGATGGCAACATGTGAGACAGATCCCTGTTAATCTAATAATGCAGTGAAGAAAGGGGTATTATGAGGCTTAATGACATCTCTCCACAAAGACACAGTTATTTCCAATGGCTGCTTGAATTCTATGAATTGTTTTCTTGCTTTAAAACCTATTTTTATTTTTTGATGTGTATGTGCCTTTGTGGCAAAACACATTGAGACCTGACAATACTAAAATAAAGCGTAGTGTACAGAAGAGCTTGGTAGTTTAGAATAGTCTCTCTTTACTGCAGTTCACATGAATTCCAAGTCTCTAAACATACAGCCTGAAGAAATGCATACATACCAATAATAATCAAGGACATTATATGCTAGAAAAGCAAGAATCCAACCTAACATGTTTATCTCTTTGTTTTTTTGTTATTCTGAGATACATTTTTTAAATAATGGCTTTCTGTATAGGATTATAAAGTGAGAGGTTAAAGATTCACTTCATTTAACCTACGATGTTTTACTTATAAAACAAAATGGAAAAAACTATTGTAACCTAATACTGAGTTATATTTCAATCCTTTGAAAAGGCCAGAACTTCACTGCATATTTTTTCCNGTTGCATATTTTTTCCCTTTAGTAAAGCATTATTTTCAGAGTTTTCTTTAAGTTCTAATTTATTCTCTTTGGAATATATCACCAGCTTAAGTAGCTTAAGTATACATATGTTGATACGCTGACTGCATTTCATTATGGTTATATGTCTATGTTTCTGTCTTCCTCACCATGCTATGAGCTCATTCAAGTAAGTGCTGTCTAGCTGTTCTTTAAATTCATTTTCATAATTTAGAGCAACATTAGCCATATTTGGTTACCATAAGATAACCAGAATAACTGTCATGTGTAACTTGCTACCTCAGTCTCATTACTTTATATTCATACTTTCTTATGTTAGTAATATAAGGAAATAATTGCTACCATGTACTGCATTCCTGTACTTCTGAGTTCATATCATATGAAGTTTATCTTATCAAACCTTTTTTCTGTTTTTTCCCATAATAACAGGTACCCTTTTATGTATTTTTCCTTACTGTAGTTTCTCAGCCCATCTGGTACTGACCTTTCTCTTTTCCTCACTTGATAATCTTATGAATTCTTCAAGGCTGGGGTTAATTATATTACAGAAATGGTTGGCAGAGAGGTGAACCAGTTTATTTCATCTCACCTTGTTGCTATGGGTTTGTCCATAATTTGGCAAATTTTGAGAGAACAGTGACAATTGGCTGATATGAAGAAAATAGGGATTTTTCTAGATAATGGGGGGGTGCTAATGAAGTTTTCTGAAATTTGGGAGAGAAGAAAACCATTTTTGGAGCTTTGTGGTTGGCGAGCACGTGCAGGGGCTAGGCGAATGGTGTGCCTGAGGGGGCATGGAAGCTCAGGACCCTAACCCCCTATCTTACCTGGGTAGCTCTCACCTGGCTGTTTCCGAAATTATCTCCTTTTATAATCTAGCAATTTCTTTGGGTGTGTGTTCTCCCTTTTCATCTTTTTTAGCTCTTCGAGGTGTTACCACCTATGTATAGTGTCTGGCTTAAGCTTTGCCTGGATCGTTAGATGAGTTGTTTATATTCACAGTTATTACACAGGAGAACCCTGCAAGTAGAATCAGCTGCATTGCCCTGATGGGCACAACTTTATGCTCTGCTTCCCAGTGTCTTGGTTATATTAAAACTGGCTTTGGTGGTGAGTTCAAATGTTACCACTGAAGAGTTATAGGGTTGGTTTTTTTAAAATTCTCATTCATTTTGAATGAATTACTTTTATTTCAAATTACATTTTGTTCTAAGTACAATAAAAAAAAAACTTACCTGGCATCAACGTCAGTTTTTAAAAAGTCCATTTTTGGGGCACCTGGGTGGCTCAGTGGGTTAAGCCTCTGCCTTTGGCTCAGGTCATGATCTCAGGGTCCTGGGATTGAGTCCCACATCGGGCTCCCTGCTCAGTAGGGAGCCTGCTTCCTCCTCTCTCTCTGCCTGCCTCTCTGCCTACTTGCGATCTCTCTCTATGTGTCAAATAAATAAATAAAATCTTTAAAAAAATTAGAAGGTCCATTTTTGATCATATGACAAACATAGTAGCCTATAAAAGCAATTTGACCCCCAAAATTTAAGAGCACACCAGAGTATAGGTGCAGACAAGATGACTCCTAGGACAGCTTCTGCGTATCAGTGAAAGCCCATTTATACAATAAAGGGAGTTATTGTCAAATTTTGAGATAATCACAGATGTTCAGTAAAACCTTTTTGTACACTCACTCTGCTCATTTAACCAAGATGCCTATTGCAGAAAAAGGAAATGGCTGTGGTAAGTCATCACTTAAAATCTATTCAGTGTCCAGATAGCACCAAAAACTCTAGTTTCCTAACTTTATATTTATTAAGTTGTACTTTATTTTTCTATTTAAATTCAATTAGTTAACATATAGTGTATTATTAGTTTAAGAGGTAGAGTTTGGTGATTCCTCAGTCTTATATAAGACCTAGTGTTCATTACATCACATGCCCTCCTAATGTCTATCACCCAATTACTCTCCCCTCCAGCAACCCTCACTTTGTTTCCTATGATTAAGAGTCTCTTGTGGTTTGTCTCCCTTCCTGATTTCATCTTGTTTTATTTTTCCCTCTCTTCCCCTATATCCTCTGTTGTTTCTTAAATTCCACGTATGAGTGAGATCATATAATTGTCTTTCTCTGATTGACTTATTTTGGCTAGTAAAATATGTTAAATTGTACTTTAAACACATCCTGCCACTGAAAAGCAAGACATTATTATATCTAAGTGGTAGACAGAGTAAAGTCACTGTGTTTATGTGAAGTTTATGTGGTAACGGTAGAAGTAACGCAGATTGAAATAGAATTCCTTGGGCGCCTGGGTGGCTCAGTGGCTTAAAGCCTCTGCTTTCGGCTCAGGTCATGATCTCAGGGTCCTGGGATCGAGGCCCATATCGGGCTCTCTGCTCGGCAGGGAGCCTGCTTCCTCCTCTCTCTCTGCCTACTTGTGATCTCTCTCTCTCTGTGTCAAATAAAGAAATAAAATCTTTAAAAAAAAAAAAAAGAAATAGAATTCCTTGGTTGCTTGGGTAGTTTAGATTAGAACTGACTTACCTTCCATTAAGTGACCATTCTAGGAGTAAAGTAACAAGAGTCAAATTCATCCTGGTCTTCTGCCTTGTTTTGCAAATTATCATTGCAACATTTTATATCCTACTTTTTTTATTATTTACTTAGAAATTTTTTTACATGTAACTAATATAAATTTAAAGCATACAGTAGTTGATTTGATAAATTTATACATTGTAACATGATTGTCCTTGTAGCTCTCGTTAACACCTATATCACATCATGTAATTATTTCTTTTTTGTAATGAGAATAATTAAGATATGTCTGTATTATCTTAAAAATTAGAAGCTATTCTGGGAGTTGGCTGGTAGTTGGTCAATAAATTTAAAGTTGGCTATGAAGGATAACATTGTCCCTTCAATGGTCAATAACGTTTTTTGTGTTTTTTTTTAAGATTTTTTAATTATTATTATTTACTTGACAGAGAGAGAGAGAGAGAGAGAGATCACAAGTAGGCAGAGAGGCAGGCAGAGAGAGGAGAGAGCAGGCTCTCCACTGAGCAGGGAGCCTGATGCGGGCCTGGATCCCAGGACCCTGGGATCATGACCTGAGCCGAAGGCAGAGGCTTTAACCTACTGAGCCACCCAGGCGCCCGGTTGATAAGGTTTTTTAAGGGTACTATCTAAATTCAGTCCTAAACTTGAGAATGCGTGTATGGATTGGATTATCTACATAGACTAGTTTATTATGTTAGAATTTTGTAGTTGTCCCACTTTATTTTCCAGTTTTGGTCAAATATAATGATTTTTGAAAATGTGTTTTTTAATGTGTGCTCAGTAATAGGCTTTTTTTTTTGTCATTATAAATACAAGGCTGGCTATGAATGAAAGGGCCACTTGCAAATTTGGAGTGTTGGTACAGTGAAAAACATTTAACACTGAACATTACCCACTGCCATTCCCATTTGAACCCAGGCAGTCAGGCTTATGCACCCCTACAGTCCACCAAAACTGTTCTTGTCAAGGTCACCTGTGACCACCAAGTCGTTAAATCCAACAGCCAGTTTTCAACCTTCATCTTACTTGACTCAGCAGCAGTACTGGACTTGGCTGATTGCTTCCTTACCTTACAACACTTTTGTCACTCGCTTCTAGAGCACCACTCTTTGTTTTCCTCTTATCTCATCACATGTTCCTTCTTGGTCTCACTCACAGAATTTTCCTCATCTCCCTCCTGTTTTAGTTCTGGAGAGCCTCAGAGCCCATTCCTTGGGCATCTTCTCTGTCTGCACCTGCTCCCATACTGTCTCCATCCACTCCTGTACTTTCCATACTGTCTGAGATTGATAATGACAAACAGCTCCACTTCATAACTCTTCTCTGAACTCCAGATTCCACACCATCTATAGCTATAGCCTCCTGTTCTTCCTTCCACATAACACAAATAAAATAATTTAAGTCCTCTGCTCAAAACTCTTCAATTGTTTCCCATCTTAATCTGGGCAAAACCTGGGTAACTGCTTCTAGTGGCCTATAGTGCTTCACGTGATCTAGCCCTCTTACCACTCTGCCCTGAACTTCTGCAGTTCTGCCTTTCCCTCCCTCTGCTCCATTCCACCCTCTTTGCTCTTCCTCAGGCTCACCAGACACCCTTCCACTTCACAACCTTCCCCGCCATCTGTGCTAGTATCCACCCAGCTTGCTTCTTTACCTTCTTTAGGTCTATGCACAAAAACCACATCAGGGAGGCATCCATACCAACACTATTTAAACCCAAACTCCCTTTCCTTGTCATTCCCTTTCCTCCATCCTGTTTTGTTTTTCTCCATAGACATAATCACCATTTGACATGTATGCATTTCACTTACTTATTTTATCATTTATTTCCCACGACTAGAATGGTGGCCNACCATTTGACATGTATGCATTTCACTTACTTATTTTATCATTTATTTCCCACCACTAGAATGGTGGCCGTACTTCATGAGGGCAGAGATTTTTAAGTGGTTTGTTTGTTTGTTTCCTGTCACATCCCCAAATGCCTAGAAAAGTATATGGCATACAAGAGGTGTTTTATAAATATTTGCCAGATTTTAACTGAAATACCTGAAGTTTGATTTAATAATGGAAATTATGGCTCCTCCATCTCTAAGTACAGTTGACCCTTGATCAACATGAGCTTGAACTGCACACATCCACTTAAACACAGATTTTTTTCCATTAAATACAGCACTATAAATGTATTTTCTCTTCCTTATGATTTTCTTAATGATATTTTCCTTTCTCTAGCCTTCTTTATTGTAAGACTATGATGTATAATTCATATAACATACAAAATATGTGTTAATCATCTATTCATGTTATCAGTACAGCTTCTGTTCAAAGTAGGTCCATAGTAGTTAAATTTGGGGGGAGTCACAAGTTATACACAGAGGTTCAATTGTGCAGGGGGTTGGTGCCCCCAGCCCCCTTATTGTTCAAGGTCAACTGTAAATACATATTTGACAATAGGTGTTAACGCAAAAGCAATTAGAACAACATGACTTAGTGGCAGGTACAAAATTTCAGTGTATTTGTACATAACTCAAAAAGAGAGAATTAGTGAGTTAGAGTATGGAAGTATGTGAGTAATACTTAAAAAATACTGAATTGTTGCATTTTTTTAAAAAGTAGCCTATACATTTACCAAGATACTTAGAACTTCTTCATCATTCTAACATCCAGGGAGTCAATGCCATCTGGTTGGTAAATTTTACATACAAAAAAATAAATTTGCCATGAGTAGAGAGAAACAATAACATCAATTCCCTAAAATGGATAGGGCACTATTACATTAGCTCAATATTAGGGGATAAGCAGAGTGATTCATATTATGCCCATTTCACAGATGCAAGAAGTGAGGTGGGAGGAGCTGCAGAGAGGTTGCTCAGCTAGTATGAATCTGAGGTGATTGATCTGAGATTCAGATCCAGACTCCTGACTCTAAAGTCCACACTCCTTTCACTTTGGTCTTGTCTTCAAAATGGTCTGAAGCCAATAAGTGCTCAGTAAAATGCCAAGTAGTCAGTAAACCAACTTAAATTGTATACACAATAGTGCAAGTTTGAACAACAAATTTTACCTGTCGCTGAACTACCACAATCAAGTGAAGGTGAAATAATGTTAATCTGCATGTAATTATTTAACTTTCTGATCACCTGCATTTTGGCAGGCAAGACGGACTGCCACCTTTACGATAATCAGCTAATAAATCCTCATGATTGTTACACTTTTATGCAGAGCAGTAATCTGAACAAATTGGCTGCTGACAGCTGCAGTAAATTGCCAAGAATGAGTGCTGTCAGAGAACAAGTTGTTTTTATGAACGTGCAGAATAAGTAAATCCCGTGTCAAGCAATCTTATTTAGTTGGAGTTATTTGCAATCCAATATAGCAAGATTTATAATGTTATTTATTAGTGTGCAAAATGCTTGTTTATCTTTAAAGTGGCATTGATTTGGGGTACATATATTTTAGGTTGGTGAATTGCTACTGACTTTATTTGTTGCATTGTTACGAGGGCCGAGGCGTTGGAACTGCCCATGACAGCAAAGTGCTATAGATGTAAGCTTTGCTAGAGAGCTCTAGTTGAACAAAAATTTTATTAATGATGTTTGATAAGAAAAATATATTCCAAATGGGCAAGTTCTGCATAAAGAACAAATGCTTCCAAATTCAACAACCATAAAAAATAAATCTGTGACTCTGTATTTAATGTAGACGGAAGGAGAATGTGGGATGTGTAAGTATAGTGTGGCAAGGGGGAAAACAGACTTTGACTTTTGATATTAACAAAAGTAAGGTTCTCTGCAGATTGAAGGTCATTGCATTTGACACTGTAGATTCTGACTTGCAATGTTTCTTATTTGTGATACCAATTTGTCAATGACTCTTTTACTTCCTATATGGAATGGAAACAATCCTCCTGCATTAGTAATTTGAAAGCACAAAGACAGCTAGTCAGAAAATTCTCAACTGAAGAGAGTTTTTTCGTAAAAATCATTATATTTCACCATTTTTCTTACTAAGGATTGAGTGAAATATTTCATTAGGGAGATCGACAATATTTAAGGAGCAAATGGAATGTGTCATTGATTCTTGGTTTTTCATAAAATCAACCCACGCCAAATATATTAAGATTTCAATCTATTTTCTTTCATAGGTTACTGTTCTTTTCTTGTGAAGATTTCTTGCAAAAGTTTATATTCAGTGCAGTGTTTCTTACACAATGAGCCAAATTTCCAAGGACAGTTTCATGCACCACCATGTGTATATTAAATAGTTTACCTTCAAGTCAGTGAATGAAGAATTTCACGAATTTGTGGAAGTATGCTCTGATAAAGCAATCTCCCCAAAGATAGTTAAACAATGACAACTTCTGACAATAGAAAGACAAGAACAGTATTAGCAGTTTGTAATGTGAGAGATAGTGTAAAATCTGCATAATTGTGAAACTTGAAAACTATTTAGTGGTTATGTATTGAATTCTTTAAAATGCAGAGATTCTAAAAAATCACATATTAGGGCGCCTGGGTGGCTCAGCGGTTTAAAGCCTCTGCCTTCGGCTCAGGTCATGATCTCAGGGTCCTGGGATCGAGGCCCACATCGGGCTCTCTGCTCGGCAGGGAGCCTGCTTCCTCCTCTCTCTCTGCCTGCCTCTCTGCCTACTTGTGATCTCTCTCTCTCTCTGTCAAATAAATAAATAAAATATTAAAAAAAAATCACATATTATATTGATTTATAATATAAAATTGTACATTATGTATCATTAGTTTTACTAATGTAAAATAGTTCTCATGTATTATAAACTCTCAAAAAGCTTCATAATTTTATTGTGAAATTAGGTCAAAATTACCAAAAATATGTGTTTTTTTTTTAAATTACCCCCCCACCCAAGAAATCCTGTAGAAGTTTGTCTTCCTGTTCTGAAGGCTTTGTTTTCAAATGTCTTGCTAATCATGATAGCTTCATAATTTCATGAGCTAACACGTCAAAGCACAGCACACACTTAGAAGTTTATCATTAATGTAGATGTACATTTCGATTGCAAATATTATTCTTGATACTTTGGGATTGTTTTGGCTGAATTCTCGCGAGATCGGATTATACCGCCGTTGGTTAGTAAATCAGAAAGTCGCGGACACGGAGCTCAGCTAGAAGTGGTGGTTCTGCATATTCTTGTTTATCATTCTGCTCACTTGTGCTTGTTCAACTAGCATTATCTTCCACCCACAGTTTCTTTACTGGGATCTTTTAAAGCCAGTTGTCCATTCTGTGAGGATTAGTTCAGTTAAAACTAGATTATATAATCCGTAAATCCACTTAACAAGGCATATATGAACTGCAACTCAGTGAAAGCAAGTCAGCAACTAAGGGGGCCTCTGGCAACCCCTGTATGTTATGCAGCTCCTACTCTTTTCTAAAATTCTTGCAGGCCGGAAGTGACGTATCTGGTGCATGGGCCAGCAGGTATCAACTATTTATAAAGCTTGATTCCTGTCCTATTTGTAAATTACCAGAAAAAATCCAAATAGTCCTAATATTTACATCCTGCACCCCAGTTTACTCACATAGATGTACATGTATATATCCAAGCACAAGACTGTTTCATCTGGGAGGAATAGCGTTGGTCACTGGTTCAGAAATGGCAGATAGAAAAGTAAAGGAGAAAAAAAGTGGTAAGAACACTGAAATTTTACTCTTTAGCTTTTGGGGAGAAATGTCACCAAAGAAATGTGACATATTTCTTTCATGTGGCTAATTAAATGCATACAGTTTTTAGAAAGCCCGAAGAACTTGAAGCTTTTTTATAAAAGTCAGCAACATTCCAGTTCTTGCCATCGTTTAATTTCTCTGAGTCTCAATTTCCCCATTTGTGGAATGAGAGAAAGTAGCTCTGAAATCTTCAGTTTTGAATCTGTCTTGATTCTTCTATTGATTTGTTTTTTATTTAAGTTCAATTAGCCAACATATAGTACATCATTTATTTCAGATGTAGTGTTCAGTAATTCATCAGTTGCGATAATACCCAGCGTTCATCACATCATGTGCCCTCCTTAATGCCCATCAGGTAGTTACCCCATCCCCACAACCCCATCCTCTCCAGCAACCCTCAGCTTGTTTCCCAGAGTTAAGAGTCTCTTATGGTTTTTCTCCCTCTGATCATTTCCCATTCAGTTTTCCCTCCCTTCTCCTATGATCCTCTGTACTGTTTCTTATATCCCACATATGAGTGAAACTGTAGGATAATTGTCTTTCTCTGATTGACTTACTGATTGACAGATTGATAAGTTGGGTTCAGGGATAGTAAGGGATAGCAGGGATAGTAAGTTTTTAAATTTTCCAGTATTGAACTAGGCATATGTGATAATAAAATCACATATTATATTTAGACAGTACTTTAAACTTTTCAAAGTACTTTCTCATTTATTATGCCTGTGTTCTTACAACCCTATGCAAAAAGAAGGCATTTTTTAGAAGATTTGTTTGTTTGCTTGTTTGTTTTAGATGGAGGGGTGCAGGGAAGAGGGGGAGATGGAAATGGAATCTTGAGCAGACTCTGTTCTGAGCACAGAGCCTGACGTGAGGCTGGATCTCACCACCCTGAGCCAAAGCCAAGAGTCAGATGCTTAACCGAGTCACCCAGGCACCCCAAGGGAAGGGTTTTTTTTTTTTAATTTCCATTTGATAAATAAGGAAAGCTGGTGTACAAAAACTTAAAGTGACTTGCATAATCTCAGAATGCTAATAAATAAGCTTTATTAAAACTTCAGTGTTCTAGGGCGCCTGGGTGGCTCAGTGGGTTAAAGCCTCTGCTTTCGGCTCAGTTCATGATCTCAGCATCCTGGGATCGAGGCCCGCATCGGGCTCTCTGCTTGGCAAGGAGCCTGCTTCCTCCTCTCCCTGTCTCTCTGCCTGCCTCTCTGCCTACTTGTAATCTCTCTCTGTGTGTCAAATAAATAAATAAAATCTTAATAAATAAATAAATAAATAAATAAATAAAGCTTCAGTGTTCTAAACCCCTGGCCATTGACTCTGAAGCCATTTGAACTTTGTGCAAGGCAACATGCTGAATCTGTGGTAGTTCTGGGAAAAAGGAAATGAGAAACTAGAAGGCTTAGCAAAAATGACTGAATCCTCAAACTCCAACAGAGGCCTGCCACATAAGGCACTTAAAAAGCAATTAATGCCTAAATGAGTTAATGAGTGAGTGAAACAAGTGTTGAAAAGAAATCAAACCCTTCTCTAGGAAGACAATCTAAGGTGGTAGAACGAGCACTTTACATGCTGGCTGTGGCTCTGCCGTTGTCAGCATGGGTAAATTTTTGGTCTCACTTGATTTCTAACTACTCCAGTACTTACAGAGCACCAACTACATTCCGGGAGCTATGCTAGGCACCTGCCATTGAGATGTCTCAGGATACCGGCAGAGAAAGACAACTGCAGGTTATTTCATCAAGAATGAGTAAAAATTTGGCAAGCAAAGATAGATAGATGCATCATCTCAGGCAGGGGGTTGCCTTGTGCAAACACAAAGAAACAGGTAAGCCCTAGCATAGATGATGGGAGAATCACAAACAGTCTAGAATGACATCAGTAGTCAGTGTGAGTCAGCGGGTGACACACAAGCTGATGATAGGTCAGGAAGGGCACCACTGCCTTGCGAAGAAGATTCCATGGGTGGTGGGAACCGAGGGGAGGAGCAAGCCGGGTTTGTGTTGTAGACATGTTACTGAGGGGATTGACTTGTATCAATACTTTTTGCCTTCGCCAGATTCCCTAAAAACTGAGCACAGTGATTAAGTTCTGATACTTCATTGGGAGGTACAATCCGAAGCACTGAAGGGGAGAGAGAAAGAACATAAAGCAGGGAAGACTGGGAGGCAATGCAAGGCAGGATGTTACCGGGAGGGCCCCGGCTTCCTGTGTTTCAGAGACATATCTGGTTGCTGTGCACCCACTTGGCCACTTGTGGGCAGGCAATATGGAGAATCATAATTTGAAGCACTCTGTGAACAGGAAGGGGGTGTGGGGAATTACCTTCCCATCTCCTATTCCATCAGTCCACTGAGGACTTCTATATCCAAACTGTAGTGAACCCTTTCTTTCCTTAGGTTATAACAGTACAGGTGAGCTCAGTCCAGGTGAATCCACCTGTTGGGCTGCTATGCCAGATCACCGCAGACTAGGTGGTTGTAAACAACAGAATTTATTCCTCACAGTTCTAGAGGCTGGTGAGTCCAAGATCAAGACACCAGCAGATTCTGCGTCTGGTTTCCTGGCTCATAGAGTACTGTGTTTTCTCTGTGTCCTTACATGGCAGAAGGAGTGAGGGCTCTCTCTGGGGTCTCTTTTATGAGAGCACTAATCTCATTCATGAAGGCTCCACCCTCATGACCTAATCACCTCCCAAAGGCCCCACCTCCTAATACCATAATATTGACCAGTAGGTTTCAACATATGAATTTTAGAGACAAACATTCAAACCATGGCAGTGACCTATAGGGATAAGTACTGGGTTCACTTTGCAATAGACTATTTTGCAGGAGTTCCATCTTTGTATATATTTATTCAACAGCAACAAAGGAGTAGCAAAGGCTTTTCTTCCAGAAAATTCCAGCAACAATTTGATTTAATACCCATTTAATGCAATCTCAGTGATGCTATAATGCTAACTTTTTTTTCTCAAGTTAACAAGACAATTTTGCTCAATTATCAGGTGACATTTCATTTAAAATAGCATCTGAGGATCACTCCTGAGCAGAGTTTTTAGATGAATAGGCAAGCTGACTAACCCTACCTAGCAAAAAAGAACCTTGGAGTCGTTAATACTCTCTTCTAATACATTTATATAAATAATTGGAATTTTTAAAGTCAAAATTCTGAAACATTAAATATAGGACAGGATCTGAAACTGTGTCTACACAAATACCCATTTTGAAACTTTAGTTGCAGCAGAAAAGCATAATCCTCCCTCTAAATTTACCAAGTTAAATTTTCTTAGTTTCACAGTTTTTAAAATTCAATTTGTATATTTTTCTGAGTTTATCTTCTTATAAGAGCAATAACTTACAGTCTTCTTCCATAGCTTATATATATTTCAAAAGTACAAAAATAACATAATTCCATGCTTGAAAACTGAGATAATTTTTTCTGTTGGAAACAAGTCCAAATTTCACCCAGTTTAAGAACCGTTGCAAACAGACACACTTTGTCCTGGGATACACAGGTACTTAGTGAAGACTAGCCCAGGAAGAAGCCTAGATCTTGGATTCTATTCTTCCAAAGTTCAGTTCCTAGCTTTGCTAACAACTAACTGTATATCTCCATTAAGTCATATCACTTCTCTGGCCTTCAGTTTTCTTATTGCTAAATTAAGGAGATTGTGAGGATCACAAATACCTATGCCTATTTGAACCAGATACAGAATTCAGTGAAGTCATGTAAATAATAGACAGTATTAGGGACAGTAATTAAGTCAGAGGATACATCCATGGATGTGATCTGAAAGTTGCCAGTTGGAAACTCTTGGACTAAATCATCTTGAGAGCACCTTCCCCAACTCTAGAGCACCAACACAATGACTCTAACTAACATAAATGAAGAGTAAGCCAGCATCCATATGACCCGTGTAAAATGGTAATAACCACAAAAGGAAACCTTCCAGAAGGTTTCAATGTATTTTAAGAGTGGCGCAGTGTCATATGAAAGAGTAAGGCAAGGACAGGATTGAGAAATGCAGGATCTAAATAACTGAAGGAACTTTCTTGTTCCCAACTTTATCCAACCAAAATACTGTGCAAATTGTAACGCACGTTTGATTCTCTAGTATCACACTCCCAATCTAATCCAAAGACTCATTCACATTCAACAAACTACAGGTGAGACACTCTGCCAGTTGCTGGAAAGATCTGTAGAAAATCATATTGACGTTTTTCCTTTTTCTTAGAAAATGCATTTGATTGGTTGGTTTGTCACCATCGCATCTTACACCTCAATTTAGTCCAAATGTTATTGATAAGAACTTAATTCCAATTAAAATTAGAATTTAGACAAGGATTTGGTATTTTTCTTCAGCCTTCAGAGTTTAAGGAGACAGCATGCAAGTATTTTGAAATGCATGTTGTATTCGCAGAAAATGAAGTTATTTGATATATGTTCTCCCTTGAGGAAGATGTTTTCCAGATTTGGTACAGACTCTGATTTCCTGCTCTCTTTCAATAGTTAACATTAACACACATGGACTTCCTGTCCGTGTCCACCCTGACCAGGGTGTTGCTTCTTCTTTTCATTTCTTGCATCTGCACCTCTTCCTCTCAATTATTTCAGTCCCAGCTATCTCTCTTGTCATTTTTGATAGGCACAAATAAAAGGAAAATGTAGACTTTGGTTCAATTTCTAAATTTACTCATACTAAAGAGATGTTTGAACCCAACTATTAGCATTGAGGCCCTATTCATAGAAATATAATTTAAAAGCAAAGCAATAGACAATAAGTAAAGAATAAGAAAGAGCAAAATTTGAATCAGTCCCTGATTGCTGACTCCTCTGTTTATGATATGTTGCCACATTTATGCTTATAATTGGCAATTTCCTGTTTTAAATGCCTTTTATTCATTTCTACCCCCTTTCTCTCAGTTTATTGGCTTTGCGATCCCCTTAGTATCTTTCTCTTCTAAATCAATTGACATTTTTATGAAAAGAGTTTGCAAAGTGTTTAGCTCTGAGAGAAGAGTTTATCATGCATGGGCTGCCATGTTATGAAACCTCTCTTAGTAAAACGCTGGTACATAACCCTTGAGGTATAATTTTTTGGAGGACTCGTTTTTATTTAGATTTATGTATGGTGCTCTATGAATAAATTGGCATGGTTTTAAAAATGTAAAAGTCATGGCATCATCAAAGTGCATATTTTATTCATTGCTTAATAACATTTATGAATGAAGGAAGAACACCCATTGTTTTAAAACCTACGCAAGAACTCACATTCTCGGTGGTTTTCCTCTCCAGACAGCTCATGTTAATCTTTCTGCAGGCAAAGCTCCACTAAACTCGGCCATCCAGGGATTGAAAGTACCTCCCAATTTATGTGTACAGTGACAGTGGGTAGTAATAGAATCAGATAAACATGTTTTTGTATCTTATAGAAATAAGAAATTAGACACTAAAAATAATCAGGGTCTAAATATTGTGAAGAAAGTGTGCCAAATGGGCGCCTGGGTGGCTCAGTGGGTTAAAGCCGCTGCCTTCGGCTCAGGTCATGATCCCAGGGTCCTGGGATCGAGGCCCACATCGGGCTCTCTGCTCAGCAGGGAGCCTGCTTCCTCCTCTCTCCTCTCTCTCTGCTTGCCTCTCTGCCTACTTGTAATCTCTCTCTCTGTGTCAAATGAATAAATAAAATCTTAAAAAAAAAAAAAAAAAAAAAAAAAAAAAAAAAAAAGAAAGTGTGCCAAATGAAAGATGTATCCTTCCAGTGGCTCAAACAGTATTTCTATTGATTTACTTTTCACATACCTCTGTGTGGCCTGCACTTTCACTGTTTGATGTGACGAAAAAAGGAAGGAAGGAAGGAAGGAAAGAAGGAAGGGAGAGAGGGAAGGAAGGAGGGAGGAAGGGAGGGAGGGAGGAAGGAAAGAGAGGAAGGAAAGAAAGAAAGGAGGGAAGGAGGGGGGAAGGAAAGAAGAGAAGAGAAGAGAAAAGAAAAGAAAAAAGAAAAGGGCCATTTGCTAATTCAAAACATTTGTTTCCAGGTGCCAGGTTGACCTGTCGTCCCTCAGTAGGGAACAGACACACAAGTTGGAGTTGCAGCTGGAAGAGGGTGAGGGACACCTGGTACTGCTGGTCACCCTGACAGCTTCAGCCACAGTTAGCATCTCTGACCTCTCTGTCAACTCCCTGGAAGACCAGAAAGAACGGGAGGAAATCTTAAGGAGATATGTACGTATGTAAACCCTCCTAATTCAGGGTCATGCGTGATGAGTTGAGGTGGTAAATGATTTACCTGGAGTGAAAGAATTACATCTGAAGGGCTGTGTGACAGTTGAGTCAGCAGAAACAGAGAGCTGGGCAAATGCAGATGCCATTACCCTGAGGTCTGCATACCTGCTCTTCCAAAGCAAGTTCTAGATTCTGAGCCTTCCGCAGTGATCTCGTCATGCAGCTCAACTATCATGCAAGGCAACTTCTCATAAAGGAAAGTCAAGTGTACAGAACATCGCCTCAAAATTAATTCATTGACCCTTTGTAACTGCAATTAAGAGTTCTTTGTCTTCCCAAGTTTGAAATGGGATTAATGACACCTACATCAATCAGTAGCTTGGTAACGAGAGGATATTCACAGAAGGCATTTTTATTTCAACTGCTTAGAAAAGCCTCACTTCGTTCTTTTATCTTATTTTAATTGAATGTGAAATATAATTAAAAGAAAGCCTCCTTACCTTTTGATCACTTGCGGTGTGATGGGGTGGGATAGTGGATCACTATAGTAAGCATCCTTCTCAATTTCACCAAACCAAAATATCCGCACCCAAGTCTACCTATTTCCCAGCATCCTCCCCCTGTGCGCTTTCCACCGTGTAGTTTTCTTGACTCAACAGAGAGGGGAGCTCTTACTCCACCATTCTCTCTCAATGGCGGCTCGAGAAAGTGAATGCGTCAGTACCCATGAAGCCGGGGAAAAAAGCTTTTCCACTTAAAATGACAAAGCTTGTATTGTACAATGCTGCCAGGTGTTTAGAAGGCTCCTCTAGACATTCAGCCATGAAACCAAGCTCTGACTAACAAAGAACCGCTTAATTTTTTTTTTTTTTAGATTCTAAAATATTCCTATTTGCTGACTGACATCCTTCCAATAACTGAATTTAATAAAGATGTACCTTATCAGGCTGTGCAGATAACATGAAGTGCTGGTACTAATGCTCTACAATATTCTTCAAACAGATTAGCAGGACGTACGTTTCAGCAAATTTATTCTGGCTATCTCCACTGAATCAGCTGTCTGCTAATGCTTGTACAACTCATCCACCAATGGTGTTATCATAAACAGTTTAATAGAGGTGACTTAGCAAGGCTAAATAGTATATATTTTTAAACCACCTAAGAGCCCAACGTATTTTTGGGTGTTTTCTAACATGTGATTGCCATTATGAGAATTATTTCACATTTTGGCACCCACAAAAACATGCTCTCCTGTTACTAGGAGTGAGTCTTGTGAGTGGAAACAATTTTAAAGGCATTAATTGGTATATTAATATAAAAATTCTGGGTATTATAAGACTGTATTTTATGGATTAATATTTGATGCTATCCCATATATTAAGATGATAGTGCTAGGCTAGGTAATTAGGAATAATCCAACTATTATTGATTCTTTTTTTTTTTTTTTCTTTTTGCCGGATGGGCTTCCTTAAATCGGCCATAACCATTCAGGATTTGAATATTTGTTTCTGCACCTTCTTTCACATGCTAGTCGTTATTTGAATAAAATATAAAATAATGTGTGGATGCCCCGGCTGATTCTCTGATTACATACTGCCTGATGTATTAAAAAGTGAACCGTATTTAATTTTTTTTTTTAACCCTGCATTTCAAGCATAGGCCTGTATCTCTCTCTGGAGACCCAGTTGCTATGAAGCTACTGTATGCAGTATAGCACATGTGTTATAATTGCTCATAGTAATACAAGGACAGAGACCCATACTTGATTGTTTCAGTGTGTTTCCTTTTTATTACACAGATTATGAAATGAATGAATGCTGTATCATGTCTGAAACATCACTTGTTTCAGAGAAACATATAGAGGAGGTTATTTGGGGAATTATTTATATATTTTCCTGGGAGAACATGTGTATTTTTTTAATTTTAGGCGAAACTTGTGAATGTGATTTGGCACTGGCCATAGTGAGGAAAGTGAATGAATTGCCCCAGAAAAGCTCTCCATTTCTGCTGTTCAGTCGTTCATTGTGAAGACTGAAGCCCCACAAATTAAACAGACATTACTGCATGAGCCATTATTTGATCACCTCATTCTGAAAAGATGGCTAATTCCGTTTTTCTTTTCCTTTTTTTTTTTTCTTTTGGGGGGAGGAAGGCAGGGAAGGTCACTAGGGGGTGGGTAGTAATGGGTAGTAGACCAAGAGCGATTGTATGACCTTTTCAGAACGGGTATGCTGAACCCTTGCTCCCCCTTGTCACAGTTTAAAAACCAGAGGAGCTAGTTTAGAGAAGAAGTTGTTAGCATTCCATTTTTATTATGACATTTCACAGTCATCTGATTTAATGTCCCTTGACCGGATTGTCCACCGTGAGACGATGGGCTTGAAATGTTATTTAGAGCATTGATAAAAGGTGAGCAGTTCTAAGATGACAGCGAGTCATAAGGCTGGTGGTGTGACATTAATTTTCTCCATAACAGAGATGGAATAAGACGTCACGGTGACAAGCTGTCAATCAGCGCCGGCCCCTCAGAGCATCTCGATACCATAGGATGGGGTATTGCCTCTCCCGTAATAGAGCTGAACTGAGATGCTCTCCCTGACAGCTGCTGCAGCCATAGAGAAAATATATTATACAGCCTTTCATTAAAAAAATAAAGAGGACTCCTCTCCAGAGCATTTCAATCTTTTCCCATCTATTGAGGGCTGAAAGGATTCACAGCAAATCATAGATTCCTCTGCTATGGAAATTTCTGGCTTCAGAAGCCATCCAGGTTTTGAGGCCTTCTAAAATAACCATAAATAACAAGACAGGAATACTTCTTGATGAAGCATTCCTGAAAGGTCTATTTTTAAACTGATATATTTAAGTTTTTTGCTTTTTTTTTTCTTGGAATTCTTATTATAAGCAATGTGTCACTGGCCTAAACAGTTGAAGTTGGCAATAAATTCCTGAGTGTCAGCTGACTGGGGGAAAGAAACCCTTCAAACAATAATTACCCCTCCAAATGAGAAGCAGAACATCAGAGCTGAAGCATCAGAAGCTATATGTCTGGGCAGGGAGGTTACTCATATGAAACAATTCTCAGCCCGAGGATGATGAGATTTGTTTTAGACACGGTGAAACTTGGTGTAAATTGCGCCCAAAAATTAAAGGACAGAAACCTTTTGATAAAACCCTTCTCTATCATTAGGAGAGGAGACTTACCCAGTTTATAACACTGAGGAAGCTCTGGGATAAGGAGAAGCTTCTCTAACCTGACGTTACTGTGTCAGGAAAACAACATGCCTACAAACCTCTGAATTGTAACACTGCTGTCTCAAGTTCCCACTGTTAAACCCTTAACTTACAGGAATTTAAATGGAGAGAGAGGTGCATTTTTCCCAAAACCTGTCATCTGGGTAGTTTCAGTAGATTTTGGGTGATAAACCGCTATTTTAAAACAATACAAGATTAAGAGCTAATCCTGTGTTGAACACTCTTAAAAATTAGGCTCTGAGATTACCCATATATATGCATTTCCTCCTCTCAGTATCCCAAGGTCATGGCTTTAGTGTACACAATGGCTAGTCAAACAGGACTGATAAAGTTAATATCTCGTGAGCTCCTGCTTTTCAGTATTCTCACATCCGTAATACAAGGATGCGGATGTTCTTTAGTAGCAGTTTAATAACTTTGTTATGTTATGCTCCCTGGTCTTAAAGCATTTGAGGGAATATAATACAGAAGTACCTTTCACTTACTGAGTAGAAATGCTGGTCTTGTCATAAGAAAAATGCTAGGAAGTGTAAATAAGCAAATGCATATCAGTGTTCTCCATCAATACTTACTCTTTAAGTATTTTGTGCCCATTAAGTAGAGTTCTGAATTATTGCATTGGTATCTCTCTTTTAATGCCGTCAGATACTATACTTGCAAAAACACCACCATTTTAATTTGTAAAATTAAATAGGTTTTATCCTTTGGATCTGATTCTTCTATTAAAATTCGCCTACTTCTAGACACACTACAATGGCAAAGAAAACTGCAAACTTAAAAAAATTCTTCATCACTTCTGAATTGATTTTTAGTGATTAATTTGACTTCTTTTAGAAGTTACATATGATTTTTTCCTAAAACATTCATAGAACTATGTAAATCTTTTGAATCTAATATTAGAAAATAGTATTTCAGTAATTCAACCCTCATCTAGCACAGGCAATTTCCAAACTCACCAAGAAGAAAAGAGTAAAAAAAAAATTAATATTGACTTTCTTAATCCTAAAGGCTGAAGCGTGTTATATGACTAACAACCTAAGACTCCATGTTAATGATCATTAGTCTCCAAACCGTTGTGCCCATAGATGACAGATTCTTTGGAGAGCTTCGGTAAAGGAGATTGAAGGGAAAAAGTAGGCACATCCTATTCTATGATTTACTGTTCACCATTGTTCACTGATAATTATTTATGGGGAAGAAATGTGGTATTTTTATTCTTTCAGAAAGTCTCATATAGCAATAATTACCTACATCAATACATACGTGTGTGCCTATGTGTAGGTGCATGTTAATGATGGTGGAAGGGTAATCTGTACTGAAGAAACACAAATATTGCTTTGAATCACTTAAGTAACATCCTGAGATCAACGATAAGACTTGGTGTTTCCTCACACATTCCTTGAGACCCTCTAGGACCTTTCTTTTCTAACACTGATATTGGGGTCTTTCAGAGCCCATTGCGGATATTTCACAACCTGAAAGATGTGGGATTTCTCCAGGTAAAAGTAATCAGAGCAGAAGGATTGATGGTCGCTGATGTCACAGGTAAGAAATGAGGCAATTCTATTGTCCACATTTAGTTATATACGTTACTCTAATATAAACAATATATTGTAATCTTTAATATGTAATATAATATATATTTATAGTCATTATTATATATGATATATACATATTGGAGCAGCATGCAGGGCTCACATCATTTAACGACTAAACTCTTCATTTCACCTGACTGGATCATCAAAGTAAATAATATAAATATAAAGTTTCAGGTTTGATCTTACAAGAACTGCCAACGACCCAATTGTTACACTGTTTTTGAAAGAAGGGTAATGTATTAGAAACAAGCAATAAAGACTAAAATAATTTTCGAATTGTTGCCTTTTCCAACATTTGGCCAACGTAGTGGAGATATTTCTACCAGGTTTCGTCATTTTGGCACTTGGGAGCAATGCCCTACCTTCTCCCAGACAGTATCAGAGTATCAGCTTCCCTCAGGAGATATCATAACATCGACATGAGTCCAACACACATGAACTCTGTTGCATAGTCTACGGAAAATTTTAAGTGCAAAATACTCAGTTACTTGGTATGAACTCCTGGCATCTGGGTTGCTGGTTCAGTTTTTTGTTGTTTAAATTCCTTAGCCCATCCCAGGGATAATTCTGGATCTAAACTAAGCATCTGCATTGTTCTAAATTTTTTAACCAAGAAATGAACCTGTAAAAATGCTGAAATCAGTCTTATCTCTTAAAACTTCCTGATTTGGATACCACTGTTTCTGTGATGTGTTAATTCACTAATGGTAATTATTTCTTCAATTTCCAGAATGAAATCATTGTTTTGAATTTGCGATTATATGACCATTCACTTACTCTTTAGTTTCTCTTTACTCTTTATTTTTTTTAAAGATTTTATTTATTTTATTTGACACAGAGAGAAAGATCACAAGTAGGCAGAGAGGCAGGCAGAGAGAGGAGAGAGGAGGAAGCAGGCTCCCTGCCGAGCAGAGAGCCCGATGCGGGCCTCGATCCCAGGACCCTGGGATCATGACCTGAGCCGAAGGCAGAGGCTTTAACCCACTGAGCCACCCAGGCGCCCTCTCTTTACTCTTTAGTTTAGGTTTGGGGACATACTTATACCATTCCTTAAATTTTCTATCACAAGATGGATAACAAATAGGACTGGCTTGGTCAATTTTTGTGTAAATTTTGCTCTTCTTGAAAGAAAGCTTCCACTTATCATTTGTAGAAATATGCTTACCATTGTGAATGTTCAGCAAGTTGATCCTAGTAAGGTAGTGGACTTACCTGAAGGGGAGAAATGCACTTTTCCTACCACCTAAGAGCTTGTAAATCCATTACATGATGTTTGGTGCCTTTCTTTAATTTATCAAATCTAAACAGAACAGAATCAAAACCAAATTAAAAGACAACATTCATTAAAACTAAAATAGCAGATATCTGTTCCAGAATGGTAATATTTTTAAAATTTTAATATTTGCATAGTATCAAGTGTCTGTTTATTGTGTGATAAAAATGTTGAGACTTTACAGTTTCTTTAAACAGGTGATTATCTGCTCATTTGTAACCAGGAAGATAATAACAACTGTCAAATATTCTTTCAAAATAAGCGTACTTGAAAGTAGAGGGAGAGAGAATAGTTTGTAATCTTTTTGCATGTATGCTGACTTGGTTCTTTGTGCTAAACAGTTAGTGAACGTTGAGTTTATTCATTTTCTTTTTTACTTCTGTTGTGGTTATACTCAAATTAATCTGGGCATAATGATTTCTTTTTTTTTCTTTTATTATGTTGCATTTAGTATTAGAATCAACAGTCAACAATGAATGATTAACTGCTCTTTTTTTAAAGGTTTATTTATTTATTTATTTATTTATTTATTTATTTATTCATTTATTTGAAAGAGAAAGAGAATGGTGGGTAAGGAGCAGAGGGAGAGGGAAACTCAAGCAGAGTCCATCCTGAGCACAGAGCCCAACTCAGGGCTCGATCTTGTGATCCTGAGATCATGACCTGGGCTGAAACCAAGAGTCTGATGCTTAAGCAACTGTGCCACCCAGATGCCCCAGTAATTGTTCTTTTTTTTTGTTCACTGTGGACATTAACTTAAAGACTAGAATAGGAACTCAGTATTGCTATCACATACAGAGATCACACATAGGCTTTGATTCCCCGCAGCAGGTCAATTCAGAATGTGACATTCGAGGTAGTGACATTCACCATTATGGGAGGCACCTTCAATTTTCTCTGGGATTTTCTCTAGGGGAGAGGAGCCCCCAGTGTTAAGCTAAAAACCTCTGAAGATGCGGAGAAAGGCCTAAAAGAATCAATATCCGAGGGGTACCTAAGTGCTAAGAATTATTACTGAACATTTATAGGGGGCACCATAATTTCTTATACAAATATTCAAGTCCCCTTTACTTCAAAAGCTTAGATACCTGCCCATTACACAAGTTGAATGCAATTACGTAAGTTTGTTTCTCTTAGAGAGAAGCTGTCGTTGCTTTTAAAACTTCATGAATATGCAAACTATGTTAACCTACTTGGCCTATATGCCACTATGGAAGTGAAAGTACATGTTCTTTCAAAGCTGTAAAAAATAGATATGTTTCTTTCCTAATGGTCCTATGTAAATTAATGTGAATAACAATAGTCTTTTCCCTAGAGATTCAATGAGACATAATTTTGATCTGATAAAATGCACTTTAATTTGGGGAATACTAAATAACAGATTCTCCATTTTTCCCTCTCCAGTTTTAGGGACATAAATCTCATGATTCCTCATTCCACACTGACCTTATAATCTAATGTGTTCTGAATTGAACAAGAGAGATGTTGAACTATTCAGGGGCAAGAGGATAATTCAGTCTTTGACCTTGCTCAGTCTTGGACCTTTTGTGGTCTTTATGACATTTGTGATGGTGGCAGAAACTAAAGACCATATATTTAAGTGGGAAATGTCTGAATATGCTACTAATTTTTTAAATAATCCTTACTTCTGGAAAGGATAAATATTTGTGTAGACTGATCCTTCCTGGTCTTTTCCATTAAATCTGGAGCACAGATAAGCTCTTCGAAGACTTTCTTTTTCACTTGTTCAAAAGAGAACTTTAAAAATATGTTGTACATCTCAGAGGATAATCATCGTCAGGCTCTACAAGATATCCAGCAACAGTTTGAAAAACGGAATTTGAGTCAATGGTGCTGTCTTCAAATCCTCAAATTAGGATCCATTTAGGAGTGGTGTGGATGGAGAGGGGAGATTTTAAATCACTGATAGCTCTCTGAGCTAAGCAGAGTGTCTTCTGGCCTGCTATAAATGAGGCTATTACTCTAAGATACTTAGTTGGCTTCAGAACACTTTTTTCTAGACAAGCCTCGCCAGACAAACTTCTATTTGACCAACTTTGCTCATTTTAAAACTATTTTTAATGATTAGAACATAAAGTCAAACTTCCACAGTTTAAACAAAAAATTTTAAATTACAGTATTCCATCATTTAACACAAGCACAGGAACAAGAGATTCTATAATCTTTTAAGTAGCCATCAATCTTACTGCAGTTACAAAGAATTTTTTTCCTTTCAAAATGTAAAATTTTTCTTTTGTTACAACACATTCATTGAGAAACATTGTGATACTGTATTAACTCTGTGTGAATAAAGAGCAATTGAGACTCTCTTTGAATGAGTGAGTACAAAGCACAAATTACTTTTTAATGAAACCCTCAATTCTTTCCCTTTCCACAAAAAGCCTATAGCCTTGTTCAGCTGAACACTACTACAGTAGGTCACTTCAGTTAAGCTCCTAATAAACTGTTGATAGTCGAGGGTAGTTTTTTCTTCGGTCTCAATAGCCCAGTGTTGGACAGTGCACTTCAAATCATTAAGGTTAATACAGATTTAAAAAAGAGATTAACTCTGGTGGTTAAGGCCTCAATTTACAACTCCCACACATACACATGCATTGAGTGAGGCACAAGAGTGGATTGAAATTTCAGTCAAATTGTGGGCAGCCTTTCACAGCCTGAGAAAGTGGCACTCTGGTTTTCAAAGATGATTAGTCTTCGTGAGGAAAAAAAAGTTTGATTAAGTGAAAAATACTTTGCAGTACAACTTACTTACCTTTCAACTAAGCAGTGAAAAGGTGAATGTCTCTCTGTACCGTCAAAGCAAAGCCTAGAGACTGTCTGGCTCTGCATTCACTGGGGAAAATTTCTCTCTACCGCTGAATCAAGTATTCCTGAAAACTGGACAGTTTGTGAGAAGAGAAAGACCACTGAGGGGAAAAATGTATTTTTTTTTAAAGGTGGTAGGAAACAGTTCATGTTGAAATTTGTCTTTTCTAGCTTCTAATTATCCTCTTCCTTGGATGGGGCCTAATTTCTGCTTTCCACAGAACATTGAAAGTCTTCTGTATCGAGTGAGGCTTTCTTTCTTCGCAGAGTATTTAGACCTGGCCTATTGGTTCTTTCAAGTTCTAAGAGAAGAAAGAGAAAAGGGTTCTTCTCTTCAGCCCCTCCCCTGCATTTTCCCCTGGGTTGTTTTTTTGAGTTCCCGAGGAAGAGGTCACAGCCTCCCCAGGGATACAACCACTCGGGTTCAGAGACGGTGATATGGGAGAACTGTGAAAGCCTTTCAAAAGATGCCCTACCTTTTCACTGTATTAAAAGAAACACTCATATAAAACTTCTCCACCCCAGGTGAATTGATCTCTGAAATTAATGCACCATCTCTTTCAGGAAACAATAGAGGGCAAGGAGAGAAAAAAGGAAGAGGGAGAGAATTTTACTATTAACATAATCTGTCACTGAAACAGTCCCATTAAATGAGCATATCTTTTTCTAAAGCAAGGCTACGCATAAAGACCCATGACTCACCAGCCCCGTAGTCTGGAAACCTACTAGTTATTAAGGGAGATGTTTACTACCCCTTTATTTGCATAGACTTTTCCCATGTTTTTCTTTAGGAAAACTGTCTTCATTGTTGGAAAATATTTAAGTAACAAAACAGCAGAAAAAGACATGCTACAGTTTTTTTTTATCAGCTTCCGAGAGAGTCTTATTATCTTAAGAAATAACAGTTAGCAGCTCAGATTCATTAGCAGAGCTAAATTTAAGCCCCATTTGACAGGCTGCCTAGAAAACATTTTGTTTTGCTGTCTGTGGGCTTTAATTAAGATGTGTTCAATTTCAGTCCTCTTCAGTCTAGCGCCGCCCCCCCCACCCCCACCCCAAACCTTGCTGTGTCACAGACCGGCGATCAGACACTTTTAGACGGTCCGGCCCATGACTTTGACCTTCTGCGCAGTCCGGCGTTCCCTGGGGAACCGTTCAACTCATGAGGTCTGATTTCACACTTCCAGGATGCCTCAGCTCTCTTAACAATGACAGGGAGACAAAGCCCTTTAGAGCAGGCCGCATGGGGACTTGTTTAAATTGGAAACCAGAGAGGAGTCAAGGAACAAGGTTATGGGCTACAGAATAGTGCTTTTAATAAAGAGCTCACAGCTCTGGCTCAGCTCAAAGAGGTCTACCTCTGTACAATTAATTGAGCCATTTATCTGGAGCATCTTAGGCCTCTACTTTCTCACAGAATTGCGTGGTAAATATCAGCTAAGAAGCAAATGAGATATGCATGAAATGAATTTTAACACTTTGATTACTGTGCTTCCAGTCTTCATTAAAAGTAAATTTATTTGTATTTCTGACCTCATTATCAGTAGGCTGCCTGCATTTTTATTGGTTCCTGTGATTTCCAGCTTGAGTATGTCATGAAAGTATATTTTATACAGAGATTTGGATTTATTATTCTTGGTATTTTCCTTGAACATTATGGGTCTATTCAGAGAAAGAAAATGAAAGTGTGGTTGTACAGAAAAAGGCGAGTCTGTTCTTCGAAAGTTTTATATACAGCTGGAGAAATGCCAAGCGCATATATATAACATAGATAAGATATTGTCCTTTAAAAAAAACTAACTTTTTGTGGGTTACCCAAGCAAACCCCCTAAGATATGTGCAGTTGTTGCTTGAGTGGTCCTCAGAATACAAGACCTCTACTGGAAAAAGTGGGTACATTGCTTCTTTTATAGAACTGTAGCAGTCTGAATTTTTGATAGCGTGTGCCTTTAATTATGTCATCCTATTTAATAACATTCACGATATCTGATAAATGCAGCCTTAGATTTTAAGATCATTATTTAAAACCTACATTGAAAGATGGGAAAATATATATCCTTTAAGCTCTACGTAGTTCCACTGATGGTATTCTATATAAAATATGGTATAAGTCCTTCATATTTGTGAATTATTAAAGTTGAAATAATCTACCAAATAAAAAGGGGTTATGCATGGATGTCACTCTTAATTTTTTGAACCTTTTCTATCATTAAACCTTAAAATTATATTGCTTGAAACAAAAATACCTAAGTTTTACACAAAACATATTGAAAATTTCCCAAAGCCTGCTTTATTTCCATTGTATAAACTAAGGATGTCCCTATTTGCTCTTTATCAAAAATAGTATAGTTTGAGAAGAAATTTCATCCAATTTATTATGCACCAAAAATGCCCAGCAGCTGACATTCTTCTCATTGTAACATGCCTAGTTTAGAAAACAACCTTGTACGCGTGCATGTTAAATGTCTTAACACTATATAAATACCTTCCTTAAGAATGAGACTAAACAAATGAAGGCATCACAAGGAGAGAAAGCAAATCATTGCTCTTCATTTTTTTTTTTGCTCTTCATTCTTTTATGTCATTATAGTTCACACAGAAATAAAAGTGGCTTCCTTTTACTACTTGCATCTTTACAAAACTAAATCCTATTCTAATTTTAGAAATGCAAAAGTGTTTTTCTAAAACCAAACAGTTGATATGAGATATTTGTGAAAAGAGGAATTAAAATGATGATTTAACTCAAGGGCTAGTGAGGCTGAGTCTGAGCTAGTGTTTTATATGGAATGACAGAACTCATGTGTGATTCATATGCAGGTCACATGGTTAGAAGATACTGCTCTGGAAGAATAGGTGGGATGACAAAAGAGATTAATAATGGGGTTTGATATGCTCTAGAGGTGAAGGACTATGGGCTGAGAAAGTGGTGGTCCCACTATCAATGGGACGTGGGGCGAAGAGAGATACTATAAAGTAATTAATTGAGTTCTGTGGAAGTCAGATTACAAAATGATCCTTTGAGTAAAGAAATAGAGAATTGCTGATCTGGCTTAGAGGGCTAACTCCCTGATTCTACTCAGTGCTCGAAGAAATGCTTTCCAATGCTAGAATGGTATTGTTTAAAATTAAACTGTTCTTTATTGTTTGTTATGATATAGTTGTGTAAATAAGCAGTACGTTTCCTAGAATGATGGATTAGGGAACTGGTGTAAACAGAGAGGATCTGGATTTAACCAGACTCTGGAAAAAAAAATTTTTACCACAGGAATACATGGGTTATATGACAGTATACATAGGTGCATAAATGACTACATGGCCAAACCCAAAGAGTGATTGTTGTAAAGGATTGATGTCAATGGGAATGCCAAATGGAGGAGAACAGAACTGTTCTTGGTCTAACCTGTTCAACCTTCTGACTAGCAACTTTGAGGAAATAATTGATGGCTTCCTTATCAAACTTGCTAACAGGGATAGTTAATTATATACTATATGCATATATTACATATGTATGTATCCTCTATGTATATGTTATATATTTATACTTTTAAATATTTATACAGTACTGCAGTATTTATACATAATATATATATATATCCATAAAGGTGCATAATAAACTTCGTTCATACTGAAATAATAGGGTTAGTTCAACAACAAGGTGGGCATTAGAAAGTATACATAAAGTGCCTTACTAGGACACAAAACAGTAATGTTTTGCTTTAAAAGTAGAAAATATAGAAAAAAGTTTAGGGTTTGAATTGAGTTTAAGCTCTGTGAAAATGAATTATACACATGCCAACTTTGTTACATTGTTTTATAGTACACAAGTCATAAATTGGTTACATTGAATAAAAGGCAATTATTGAGAATTATACTTCTGAACTCATCAAACACACTGGGGTATGAATTCAGTATTGGAAGTAATTCTTTAAACAAGGACATTGACAAACAAAGCAGAATTTATTCTCAATTAGGATATCTGATGTTTTAAAATCAAGTCAGTTGAGAACAATTCACAAAAAATGATAATAATACTAATAAGAGTAGTGGCGGCAACATTTATTGAGACCTTATCACATTTCAGACCTACCTTGAGCTTAGAACAAGGATTATCACAAATCTCACAACATCCTAATGAGTTACTATTGTTATCCCCACTTTGCAAATTAGAAAACTGAGATGTGGAGAGGTTAGTGAAGCAACTGGCCACATTAGCATGTTCAGAAGACATGGTGAGAAGTACTTACACTACTCTTATTTGCAGTCTGCTCCAGCAAAATGGGCTCCATAGGCTCTTGGGGAACTGAATACTAGTTTCAAATCCTAGGCAGGCACACCTGATTGGTGCAACCAAATTCACATCTCCCACCCTAGCTGCAAGAGAGTCTAAAAATGTGACCTTGGCCTTTGCAGCTTCTCTTGTTCAGGAAGAGACACCAGAAGTTAGAATACATGTTCAGCAAGCCATCTACATTACCTAGCTCAGGGGGCCAGGTCATGAACATTAATCAGATAATCTAAGTGACAGGTGCTATGCCCTTGCTTTGCACCCATTAATTCATTTAAAGTTAAAAATTGACCACAGAGGGCAAATCTTAAAATCAGTACAAGTTACAAGAGACATCATTTTGTGTGTCGTGTAAAGTAGCACTTCCGCAAAATTATAATTGCCAAAAAAAATATCAGAATAGACTTGTGGAGGCGGCGATTTCCCCCATCACTGGCCCTGTTGGTTTAAACCAGAGCCTGTGAGACTACCTGGTAGCAGAGAGGATTCAAGCTCTAGATCAGCTTTTGAACTTGGCCTCTGAGGCTTTTCTCCCAGCCCTCAGAATTAGAGATCCCTCAGTAGGTGCCAAGATGAATAACAGACCCTTGAATGAGTAGATATTTTGTAGAAGGGAAATAAAAAGACAAAGATATCTTAAAGACAAAGGCTTGACAGATGACAATTTTCAGTTTTATTGCCTAAAAATATTTTTTTAAAAAAGGTTTAATCACCTTTTTAAAAATAGAGTACTTAATTATTTCTGTCTAAAGAATTTTATTCTACTGCAAAGGATCTCTCCAGCTAATTAATTTACTTATAGAGGAGATTATCTGAAACCTCAAGCTTTTCTGTGGGAAGTCTAATTGAATATATATGTACTTAGGTCCCAAAGTATCTAAGAGAACTTTCAAAAACAAAGGAGCTTAGAATAAATATTTGTAGTTATATTTTAAGACAAATGATTTTTGTGTTTCCGATCTTATAATTAAGTCACTTGCATATAGTTTCCATATTAAATGTTGGAAATTGAAATAAAATCCTTAAATACTTTTACCATAATTTATCTAAACTCTTAAAAGCTTGGACATATGTTTTTCATAGCTTCTTCTCATTTTATAGATCCCATAGTCTCCCTTTTCTTTCTTTTCCAGTTTCTTTTTTTTTAAAGATTTTATTTATTTATTTGACACAGAGAGTGAGAGATCACAAGTAGGCAGAGAGGCAGAGAGAGGAGGAAGCAGACTCCTTGCCGAGAGAGCCCGATGTGGGCCTCGATCCCAGGACCCTGAGATCATGACCTGAGCCGAAGGCAGAGGCTTTAACCCACTGAGCTACCCAGGCGCCCCAGTTTCTTATCTGTCTCATTTTATTTCTTGTTCTTCTCTCATAAATTCCAAGCTTCGCAGCATATACCAAGATGGTTCAATTTTAGGACTCAAGAATGCATCTTGTTGCACACAATACTATAAATATTCTTTTGCATCTAGTTCTAGATCCCAAGGGAAATAAATTCATATTTACATTGTGCCTTATTCCCATTGCTCTTAGTCATGGTTCTCAAAGTGTGGCCCAGGAGCTTCTAGGGATCCCTAAAAACCTTTCAAGGATCTTTTAAAGTCAAAACTATTTTCTTTTTTTTTTTTTTTTTAAGATTTTATTTATTTATTTGACACAGAGAGAGAGAAATTACAAGTAGGCAGAGAGGCAGGCAGAGAGACAGGGAGAGGAAGAAGCAGACTCCCTGCTGAGCAGAGAGCCCGATGCGGGCCTCGATCCCAGGACGCTGAGATCATGACCTGAGCCGAAAGCAGAGGCTTTAACCCACTGAGCCACCCAGGCGCCCCAAAGTCAAAACTATTTTCATAATAATTATAGGATGTTCTTTTCTCACTCTCATTCTCTTATGAATGTACGATGAAATTTTTCAAAGGCTATGTATTCGATTACTCTGATGTCAACATGTCATGAATTTATTATGCCATTTTCAAATGAATGATAGTTTTACATGCTCTCAGTTTTAATTTCTAAAATGGTAAACTGATAGATATAATTTGTATAGACAAAAGCTTTTTGATGTCCTTAAAAATTTTGTGTGTAGTGTAAAGTAGTTCCTAAAGATGAAAGTTCCTAAAGATGAGAGTTCCTAAAGATGAAAATGTTTACGAACTGTTGCTGTAGGGCAATGATCTTCATGTGGAGGAGGCAGTATGGTCCTCTTGAGCATTTTAGAGCTTTGTGGGAGAATTTAGTTGCCACAGCGTTTGGGGAAGCGCTCTTGGAATTTGGTGGGAGTGGGATGGGGATGCTAAATGTCCACAAAGTATTAGATGGTCTTAACTAGTGAAAATTGTCCCATGTCCTACAGTATTAAACATAGACACTGATACAGGTTTTAAATCTATTTGATGGTTATCTGAGCCTGGATTGCATTCTGAAATACATATTATTTACTCAAGTCTTGCAAATGGCTGCCATTTTACACAGTAAACTCCAAAGCCCTTAGGATTGCCTCCACAGCGATCTGAATCATGATCCGGTTCCACGTTACTTCTCTGACATGCTCCACCGTTGTTCCCAATGCTCACTGTGTCCCACACTATCAGGGTCCCTGAGCATACCAGACCTTTGCTCTAGCTCTTGCCTCCGCCTGGGATACTTCTCCCCAGATATCCATTTGACTACTACTTCACATCCTTCAGGTGTTTGCTCACATCTCGCCTTCTCAATGAGGCCTACTCCAACCACACTAATTACATCTATAAATGATGCCCCTCCCCCACATTCTTCAAAACCTTTACCCTGCATTTTTTTTCTATTTTTCATTAACACATATCACTCTCTAACATACAATATAATGCACTTCTTAATTGTGTTCAATCTTTAATCTCTTTTTTCTTCCTCCCCACTACAACTAGAATCCAAGAGAGCAGGGACGTTTCCTTTGTTTGTTTACATAGCCTGGCATATAGCAGCACTCAGTAAATATTTGTTGAATAAATGAACATATGATTTTTTTATAAACAGCTTTCGATATAGTCCTCCTTTATAATGGCATGAAGGCATTATATGAAGTTCCAAAGCCATGATTGAGTCAGTTTTATTTCAAAAAAGGGAGGAGGGCATTACAAAATCTTTGATATGAAAAAGGAAGTATTAGGTCTAATGGGCTGAGAGTCACAACTCTAGGGGGTCAGTTTTCCTGCCATAAGGAAACCTAACTAACACATGACTCGGTGAGAAGAGGGAAGCCCAGTTATTATTACTCAGTCCTGGAATCAGACCCAGTGGGAACCTAGTGAGGAGTGTCAGTTAATGTATTTCTACCAATCAGATGTTTAAAATATGTTTAGGTCAGTTGAAGAAAAAAAGCAAAGGTCAAAACCCCACCTCCTGTGATAAGGGAAGGATTGGAAGATATAGCCGACATACATGGCTTTTTGTTTTGGTGGACCCTGTGGAATTCCCTCATCTACATACGACATTGTTATATGTTATGATTGAAATTCCAGTTTGTGGAAAGGACAGATGGCAATCCTGGTTATAATTAAAAAGAAAAAGATTAAAGTATAGCCATTTCAAACTGTGACACCTGAGGAAATTAAACCAAGGAGCTTAATTTGTGCAAGGTAGGCCCAAAATAAAAGGCCCCAATGGATTTGAATTGCTTTCCACACTATTGAAAGCCTTCTGTGTTTTCAGAGCCAGGACAACAAAGAGGTGGTCACTGGGCACCCCCCTGCACACACATTTCTATAACACATCCCATCCAGCAAAGTGTGCTACTTGTCAGCAGCAAAATGACCCTGGACAAAGCCCACCACTGATGGATCAGGATTAACTTTCTATTCTGGGAGCAAGAATATCGTTCAGTATCTTTTGAGTGACTTTAATGCTCAAACCAGTAGTTTGCACGAACTAAAGCTGTCCCTTGCCCACATAACAGGTAACAAGCAAGCAGGGGTGGTGCAGACTTTCCCACAGTTCTTTATAAATGTGTCAGTGTTGTGACCTCAAAGAGCAAGGGCTAAGAGTGAGAGAGAATTAGCCAGTCAGTGCATCCCATTCATTCCTCAGGGCTGCTTTGAAGACACCCATCGGAGATGATTCTGACTTCTGTTTTTACTGTTGTAGGAATGGCTTTTCACCATAAGAATTTAGGTATTAAGAGTATATGCCTTAAAACTTGCTGTGGATTTACTTTGAAGTTCAGATAGAAGAATTTCTAGTTTTAATGCCCTTGGGAGAGTTTTTTCCCCTATGAAAACCCACAGGGAAAATAAATAGCCCCTAGTGTTTAACTAGATTATGGATAAATGAGCGTTAGTCCTAACCTCATATTTTTAAGTATCTATTTCATCGTCACTACATAACATATATCTACGTTGCTGTGTTATAGAGTCCCTATCAAAGGGATAAAGAAACAAATTTAAGCTAAATATTCCTTATCATGAATTGTTAAAGTCTTCTTTTTAGGTAATCGTCCTTCTCCTCTAAAACTGTTGGCAAAAGAGATGTGTAATCACCATAGATCACCAGGGTCATCTCATCCGCTGAGGAAAAGTCTTCACCTCATTTTCCCTTCCTGTTCTAGAGCTAGAGAATGATATGCTTCTCTCTCATTGCTCCCATTGCACTCTTCACTTACCTTTATTACAGCACTTACGGTCCTGCATTATAATTGTGTATTTACATGCCTATCATGCCCACTAAACTGTGCGTGCCTTGAGTGCTGGACTGTGTCTTAATCATACTTATAATTCCGGGGTTAGAGGAGCAGGCATTCAATAAGTAATGAGTGCTTCAGAAGTATTCCTATTTCTCCCTAGAAAATTGTCAACATGGAAAATTGCAATGTTCTCCAGCAAGGCTGAGACTCTTTCTGCTGTCATGGCCGTTATCGCAATCAACCCCACTGCTCCGATCCTTACCAAGCAGCGCTGCAATTTCTGTCTCGTATCCAAACCCACATCTTCATTTTCCTGCACTGCAAGAGAGCAGGCTAGGCACTTTTTAGCCCAAACGGTGAAAGGGAAAGCCAGTTGGCACCCGCAGGTCAGCTTTAGTCTTGGGACAAGAATGACTGAGAGGGAGAGATGAGAGATTATATATCTGTTCCCATACATTTAGGCTGTTTAAAGAGTCAAATATTATCTGAAACAAAATACAGTTCAGCTTGGGATGCTGCCTTAATTCCTTGCATTTCTGCCCATGCACTATTGCATGAAATCATCACCGGGAGCAGCTTCGCGTCACTCTTCAGAGCTTTGCAGGATGCAGTGTACTTCGTAGACGTCAACACTGCATCCTGCAGTCAGTCCCACGCCTCAGATATTCTCGGCAAGCAGCAGCATATCATGGGGTCTAACTGGAATGATAAAAGGATGAAAGGAAGGAATAATTAAGGAGGTAATTAATGGTTAGGTCCGTCACTGGTATTTCTGTGATTGTTTTTGGTTGTTTAAGTGGCACATAATCAAGGCTGCAAAATTTAGGAACTGAAAAGCCAGACATTTAAAGCATCATTTAGCAAGCCAGATAAGCACATTAACTATGTGTAGCCACTTCTTTAAAATAAAACTATGGTGAATGCTTTTTAGTGGTAAGTTTATAGAATTTGATATTGTACGTTTACTATTATTTTGGTTGAAATTGCTGTTAATTTTTAATTACCCTTGAATCATGCAGTGGCAGAAGGATACTTTCTAAATTAGTCGAAAATAACATAGTGTGTAAAGACCTGATGTTGGCATCCATTACTGATAACTGTAAAAACATAACTTTTTAGAAGGAAAAGATGAATAGAAGTTAAATACAAAACTGGCTGCTCTCTCCTGACGTAACTTTTCCTCTTTGCCAGATTCTAGAGAAAGCTACCTTGAGTACTTTGTTGAAGGTTTCTTGTCCGTGGGGGGAAAAAAAAGACTGACTTGGCGAAGCTTAAGGAATTGTTTTCCATCAGCAAATAACAGTATCAGGAATAAGAGATTGCTCACTGTTGGCATCTTCAACAGTACGGTAGTGGGTACTGTTCCCACTACCTTCTCCATTGACATCTCTCCACCTTATTCTCCAGATAGCTGCCGTCAGATCATGTCACACCTCAGCCAAAAGCTTCTCCTAACACTTGGAGAGAAACCCATATCCTACAGAGACTGCCACCCTCCCCATACCTCACCCAATACTCTTCCCTTACCCCAATTCATTCCTTCAGTCCCGCTGGCTTCTCGGATATTCCTAGACACACCAGGCACGGCCATTTCTCTGATGTTTCCATGACCTGTTGTTCTAGGTAGCCAGAACTCATTCCCTTGCTTTTTTCATTTCTTTGCCCATGTGGCACTTCCTCAGTGAGACCTTCTCTGACGGTCCTTTTAAAAGTTGCACATATATAGCAGCACTCTTCATCGCCATTCCTATATTTTTCTCTATAGTACTTATCACCTTCTAAAATACCATAAAATGTGTGTATTCGTTGTCTTTTTCCTCAAGGTAAACACCATGAGGTCAGGCTTTTCATTATTGTTGTTTTATGCACTTCTGTCTCCTCAACACATAGAACACTGCCTGGTACATGGTAAGTAGTAATTACTTGTTGAGTGAATGAATCTGTGGTCAAAATATTAGCCACCTCTTCCCATGTGTGGCCTACTAACTACTAAGATATGACACAGTTATTGGGAAAGGTCTTGCCTGGTGCCTTATATTTAAATATATAAGATTTTATTTACTTAAGATTTTGTTTATTTATTTAGACAGAGAGAGAGTGCAGGGAGGGGCAGAGGGAGACGGAGAGAGAAAATCTCAAGATTTCCTGCAGAGCGCAGAGCCCAAGGTGGGGCTTGATCTCATGACCCTGAGATCATAACCTAAGCTGAAATCAAGAGTCAGGAGTCGGGGTGCCTGGGTGGCTCAGAGGGTTAAAGCCTCTGCCTTCAGCTCAGGTCAGGATCTCAGGGTCCTGGGATCGAGCCCTGCATTGGGCTCCCTGCTCAGCGGGGAGCCTACTTCCTCCTCCTCTCTCTCTGCCTGCCTCTCTGCCTACTTGTGATCTCTCTCTCAGTCAAATAAATAAATAAAAAATCTTAAAAAAAAAAAGAGTCAGGAGTCAACACTTAATCAACTGAGCCACCCAGGCACCCCACATTTAAATATATTTAATTAAAGCTATGTTAAATGGTAGTTTGGTCTATGGTAAAAGTCTCTTTCTCTCTTTTTTTTTTTTAATGTAAGCAACATTACATTTGATACAGTGTCTAATATGGTATCTTAAAAATTACTTTGCTTACTCATTTCAAGTTAAAAGCATGTACATATAAGAGAACATTTTTGCCAATGATGGAATGCCCGTGGAATTCAATCTTGCCAAAATGACTGAGAAGTGGCTTCCGAAGGTTCCCACACTGTTCTTGATGGGTGTGGCATTGTCTCTAGGGCTTCAATGTCTTCATTTCTTTAAGACTCCAGATCTTTTGTCAGCAAATACGGGTAGAATAACAAAGAAAGTGGTGATTTAAGAGATTTTCCATGTGGTTGCAAGTCTCTTACACAATTGAATGTAATTTCTGTAGGAAAAAAATATCAGTTTTTCATCCTCTACTGGTAGAAGTTTTAGAAAATTTTATTCAGGGCACCTGGGTGGTTCAGTCGCTTAAGTGTCCAACTCTTGATCTCAGCTCAGGTCTTGATCTCATCGTCATGAGTTTGAGCTCCATGTCAGGCTCCACACCGGGCAGTAAAAATAAAATAAGATAAAGTAAAATGTTTTCCCACTAGATCTTGGTCTCTGGAGTTTGTTCTTGTGTTTTGCTATTGAAGAATTGGGACAGTTTTGACTGAGTCTGTTACACATTGCTGATCACTTGAGGGTGAGTAAAACCAAGTCAATTGAAATACAATAGTAACTGAAGTAAAGCAAGTGAAAATGAGGAAACAGAAATGCCCGAAAGTGCTCTCTTTATATAGTTTTTTTCTTTTGCTAAATTAAGATTTACATGAATGTACACATATATGAGAAAAATTAAAATGAGGTCCCAGGAAGAGTGTGAACATTCCACTAGTCTTTTAAGTAAAAGTTTCCAACACTAATCTCTTATTCTAAAGTTCTGTCTAAAGTGATGGCAGAGGGCGCCTGGGTGGCTCAGTGGGTTAAAGCCTCTGCCTTCAGCTCAGGTCATGATCTCAGGGTCCTGGGATTGAGTCCAGGATCGGGCTCTCTGCTCTGCAGGGAGCCTGCTTCCTCCTCTCCCTCTGCCTGCCTCTCTGCCTACTTGTGATCTCTCTCTCTCGGTCAAATAAATAAGTAAAATCTTTAAAAAACGAAAAGTGATGGCAGAATAGTGATGCTTTTGACATGAAACTCTATTAAATATGGCTTTAATTTTCTCTCTGATCATTAGGGGTAGATATGTTTTATCTCTCCAACCCTCTTGTAAATTATTTGATGTGGTAGTGTGTGTCCTCTTTCTTATGGTATGCATAGTACTCAGGACAAAGCTAGGTGAAAAGACTTAATATGGACCTTGAGAATAAGTAAGGTTTTTGAAATTGTTTGAATCTACTTTTTATGCTTGTACCTGAATTCTATGGAAGATAATAAAATTGTTGATGTAGCAAATAAAGCCTTTTGCATTGTGTTTTAATGAACAAACTGTTCTTTTTTTGAGTTCTGTCTTCCATGGTGTATATGTGTGTATGATTAGAAAAAAAAAGGATAATGCAGATCCAAAGGCAGAAATAAAAATGTCAACAGACCTCAAAGACTTTCAATTCTCTATTCTTTATTCAAAATTGTTCCCAAGACCAAAAATTGAAAAGACTACCGTACTGCTAAATTATGCAAGCATCCTGGGGTGTATGAGGCCCCTGAACTAACACACATATATTTACTCTTTTTTTTTTATTATAGAACTAATAAATTAAATTAAAGGTGAGTCAAAGTTTGTACGGCTCGTTTTAAGAATTACAATATGGAAAGTAAATACACTGCTGTGTGGGAATACATGGGCTTATCTGTCACTGATAGCTAATGAATTCCTTCCTATTAAAATTTAATTGAAAATCTTCAATGATATTTAAGCTTTCACAGAAGTGTAAACTACTGTGACTACAATTCACAATACATTTAAAACAATTATTCTTTATCATTAAAGTTAATAATATGCACATTAACCTCGTATGTAGTCTAAATCAATATTGTAGTTTAAAAGATATGACCTCTGGACAGCTTTGTCTAAATATTGATTTCATTGTCATTTATATAAGGTATCAAACAAATTACATGCTGCACTAATATCATTAATGCTGCCCCCATAGAGCCTCTGACTTTATGGGGTTCTTATAATACAGGACATGACATTACAAAATATTGAGGATATCACAAAATATAATTGCCAAATGGACAAGATTTGATTATGGCAGAACAGACTCACTGTAAACAGATGATAACTTCCAAATTCTTTATTCTCAGTGGGCAGAAAAAATACTGTTCCTTAACATGCAGATCGGTTGTTGAGGTTAAGTTTCAAATGGCAGAAATTTTTCTGCCTCTGAGGGTCTAATTTACCTTCTTGTGATGCCAGACATATTTCAGGAGGGAATTTAAAGTCACGTTACAGTGGTGTCATTCCTTAATATAGCAGTTTTCACAACATAAACTTGTTTATACATTTCTGTTAAAAGTTACTGAGTCGGAGGAGTTGGAAAATACATGCATAAAAGTGAAGGGGTTGAGACTTTCAAATGATCTTTCTAGAACTAAATAAAAACTGAGTGAGAGATGGACATGCATCCTATTTTCTTTCATAATTATTACTATTTTTGTAAAAAAAAATAAGTACAAATCAAAATACCAGCTCTGTAATTTCCTCTTTTCTACTTTTTTCAGGTTCTAATTTGCTATGAATCGTACCAATTGTTAACACTGTCCAGTTACATCTAACTCTATTTTGATGTGTAAATTTTTTAAACTGCACGTTACTTTTTGTTTTTCATAAAACTTTTCCAGAAAAGCGACATGGCCATGATCATGATGCTGTGAACTGTGGGTGTGATTTATACTAAAAACGTTCCTCCCAAATATCTTGTAGGTAAAAGTGACCCATTTTGTGTAGTGGAACTGAACAATGATAGGCTGCTGACACATACCGTCTACAAAAATCTCAATCCTGAGTGGAACAAAATCTTCACATTGTAAGTAATCATTACCTTGAGCTCCTTTCAAAAATGGAGCTAATAATATTTATTTTCGAGATATTTGTGTGTGTGTTTATTCTTAGCTGATGAGCAGCTCTGCATCTGTGCTGCCTGTGTTAGCAACAGCGAATATCATAATTGTAATACCTGACAGTGAGACCTGGGGAAAGACTATGCCATTTTTCTTTGTTTTCACAGATTTTTTTTTAAACTGTGATTTTTATATGGTTTGACGAAGGATTTTGCTCCCATTAACTGAATTGCCATACTGCTTCTTCCTTTTATACCTTCTATTGAAATTCTTCCCAACTGCATTGACACCAGGGAGGACAAAGCTCTATTTGTTCCATTGCTCAAATCAGCAAACAATCCAGTCTCGAATTCAGAGATGCTTTAGTTTTGCTTTGTTGCATTTTGGTACAATAAGAATATTAATTATTGTCCTCGTTACCAGAACACCATTCGGGTTAATTTTCCTTTTGTTTTAAAAAAGTTTATGAATCTTTTGACCATTCACTATAAAAGCTGCCGATCTACCCCATAGTATCTCCTAAGTTCAGGGTGTGTGTGCGTGCGTGTGTGTGTGTGTGTGTGTGTGTGTGTGTGTGTGTGTGTGTGTGTGTGTTTTAAACTGGGCTTTAGAAATGAACTCTGAACAAAGGAAAACTCTCCAAACAGAGTCCTTCTTAAAAGTTTTCTAACATAGTTTTATTTTTTTTGTATATGAAAACTGCTAAATTCCTCATTAATTTCTTATAATGTCTCTGCTTCAGAGTGAGTAACTAATCAGATTTAATTATCTGACCAATTTATCTTTAAGGAATTCCACATTTTTATAAGAGATGAAAGCCTGGTCAGGAGACTTGCTCTCCTAAGAAGGTTGTTGAGAGTGTTTTTCTCTGGAATGCATAATTGAATGAATAGGTTTGATTATTATGAAAGCCATTAATTGATTGTGCCCTGATAAAGCCTCTTCTCACATGTGGTTGTAGTCTTTCAGTAATGAATATATTCATTTTTTTTGTTTTCTCTTAATTCATGTTTTCTTGGTAAACAGTTTGATCAAAGAATAAATGCTGTCAGCAATTGAGGTTTATTTTTCCAGAAACAAAAATGAAGAGCTCGCACAGTTGTTTATTAACATACGTTGTCTTTGGAACATAATGGGACACTATTTAATTTCTAAATCCTGGGGTGGTACAATAGCTATCAATGTTACATTTTCTCCATTCTGTTTTCCGTGTTGGTTAATTTTTACCATAAACCTACCAGAAATAAGTCAATGTTTTGGTAAGAACTATAAACAAGGGAGGTGTCCTACTATTACAAAAAAAGAAAAATTGTATGAAATATACTGTGACTCTTGCTGATATCAAACTTAGTGGAGATTTGCATGGGGTTAATAGAAAGTTAGGAATTATTGTGATAATAACGGGAGGGAAAAGTCTCAAAAACATCAGTGTCATTTATTGATTTTTTTACACTAATTCTGTGCCCATCCAGATGGAAAATTATATTTCATTAAAAAATTATAACTTGAAATTACAGAAGCGTTCAAAGTTCCAGATAATAGAGCCATCACTGTAGTGTACAAAGGTGCATTATGGGAAATTCTGTCAGATACCAAGCTACCTTGTATATGTGTATATGCAAACAGCATACATAAAAACACATACACACAAAATCAGCTGGAGCCATCTAAATTTTCAAAAGCAATTTTGTTCTTGTGCCCCACTGATGAAGTCTTTTCTTCTTACGTATGTTTATTATGCAGCAACATTAAAGATATCCATTCAGTTCTTGAAGTGACAGTTTATGATGAAGATCGGGATCGAAGTGCTGACTTTCTGGGCAAAGTTGCTATACCATTGCTGTCTGTAAGTTTTATTCACCTGACACACTGCTCTGTGTTGCTTTTGCTCAAGGAAGAAAAAAAAAAAAAACAAAAACCTCAGCTCTGTATCTGTCATTTCTCAACCAAGGTCTGTAATAAGAACACTAAAAATTTTAACATACTCAATTCACGGCCATGTTGAATCCCATGATAGTTAATTTTTCCTGACAGACTTGATCCTGGTAATGAACAGGTACTTGTCAGAATTGCCACAGTTGTTTTGGGTTCTCTGTCAGTTTCAGCAGCTGGGGGTCAAAGGTCACCGAGGGAGTGTATTCAGTGGAGACCGCGAGACAGACGGCTGTCATGTCCTTTTCCCGCAGATTCAAAATGGTGAACAGAAAGCCTACGTCTTGAAAAACAAGCAGCTGACAGGGCCAACAAAGGGGGTCATCTATCTTGAAATAGATGTGATTTTTAATGCTGTAAGTCTTAACTTTGGCTTTTTTGTACTGCTAAAGAGTTCAGTTTCATGAAAGCTTTTGTTCCTGATTTGTAGAGAATTTCTGTCATTCCTCATTTTCTCTAAACCTTGATGTATCCTGGAGAATACGCTTCTGCCACTGCCTGGCACACCCACACTTTCTGTTAGAGTTGGCGGCTGCCATTGCTGCTGTGCTGCGGCCGCTGCCTGCCGGCGTGAGAAATGGAAGCGCGTGCGTGTGCAACTGTATACATTTATATTTTATGAGCACGGCAGCCAGGACTTTGAAACTTTAGGAATTATTGCAAATTGAACTGCGTGAAAAAAACCTGTAAACATTTGTAATATATGAATCCATAACAGACACATATGTTGATGTATAGGTGAAAGCCAGCTTACGAACATTAATACCCAAAGAACAGAAGTACATTGAAGAGGAAAACAGACTCTCTAAACAGGTAAAAAGCAAGGCAAGATTAATCCCTCTGGGAAGACCTGATTATATCTGTAAAACATCTAGGTAAATTCAAATAAACTTTGGAAGTGTGGAGGGGGGAAGACTAGGGAATTTTTGATCATCTACTTATGGGAAATGGCTCTTTCTTTTCTTTTCTTTTCTTTTTTCCTTTCTCTCTCTCTCTCTCTTCCCTTCCTTTCTGTTAAGAGATCAAACAAGGACAATACCAAACTAATAAATTGGATGGGGGTGGTCAGAATGGAAAGGGGATACTGCAGGCGCTGCGTAGAATGGATATGTATTCATGCATTAGTCAAAGAATGATCATTTTGAACATAAAATACTGTCTGATTGCCATGGAATGTGTAAATGAGAACACCAAAGGCTGAGGTTCAAATATATGTCCAGACCACCCACAGGTATGATGCAGGTGTGTGTAAAGTGAGCCCTGGCTAATGCTCTTCCCTCTAATCCACAAGAGAGGGGGCTCCATCTTTTAAGGGAAACCTTCCTGTTAATTAGATTTTGACTATGGTCTTTTAGAAGTGAACTTTTATGGGCACTTTCAGCTAAGAAAATGAAAAATCAGCGCATCTGATTTTTCTTGTCATGAAGAAATTTTAAGTAAGGCTCTATATCTTGTAATTAGATGGAGATTTCAAGTAGGTTTGATATCAAGTTAAGAGAGGGTGCTAAGCTACCTCCTTAAAAAAATGTTTACTTCCAATTAACGCAGCCGAAATAAAATGTTTTTGCTATGGCTATAAAGTTTACAGAACTCATTTGTGTGTGTTAAAATATTTAACAATTTTCTGTGCTATTAGAAGACTAAAATTAGTTTTGCTTTTAATCTAATCGATTCACCATAAACAGTGGGATCTTTGGTTGTTTAAAGACAGTGCATGAATTACAAATGCAATATCTATCTAAATAGAAATACAGATTACATTTTTTTCACAATTATAGGTAAAAGTAATAAAAGTAGCTCTAAAAGGAAGGTGATCAGGGGAGGAAGCAAAGAAGGAAACAAATAGGGTGACTCTTTTCATGAAAGAATTGCAATTTTAACAACTTGTTAAACCTGGTATGCCTGTACGTGCTTCTATATTTATACACACACGTATACATATTTTTTCCAAGTGACCTCAGGAGGCTTTACATAACTACTTCTTTAAAATACCAGATCAGTATTGGAGTATATTTGGCATTAGCAAAATATTAACCTGCAGATATAATATTCTAATTGTTAACAGAACTGTAGATCATTTTTGTACCATCATCTAGTATAGGGGCTATTCTTTTTATAGTTGTAGTCACGCCTTGTTTTAAATGTTAGATTTAAATTGTATCAATTGTCATGTACCTTTTTAGTGAAAGGTTTTATAAAGCAATTGGATACCTTTTTCCTAACTCCAAAATTATGAAAAAACAATGAGAAAATATAGGTTAAATTGATTGTGGAAAAGAGAGAGAGAATTAGAGAGAGAAAGAGAGAAAGTCTGACAGAGAGACCAAGAGACAGAGACTGAAAAATTGATAGTAAATAAGGAAGATTCCTACAAAAATGGTGACAATTTTGTTTTCTGTAATAAAGCAATACTGGACAGGTTTTTCTCCAAACGTGAAATTAAAACATTTCACGTTATCCATTTCACTGTGAAATATCTTGAAGTTAAAGCATTTAAGGAACCTTAAAATCACGATGAGATTTAAGAGTTAAAAAATATATTAAAGGTTCACAGTATACAAATGTTTTTAATCTGTTGGAGATTTTATCCTTTTGAGCAAAGGTAGCCCAACCCACATAATAATATTATTTAAGAAAACATATTTCGCTAAGAAATTGCTCTTGTAATTCAGTTCTTTCTACTCTCTCCAGAGATACTTCTCTTCCCTTAACTCGTGAGCCAAATTGCTTGGTATATTCTTACAACTTTATTAACTTTCTGAATCCTTTTTAAATCACACTAAGCCTGAAGAATTTTGTACCATATCTGATGGTTTTTAGTCTTGCAAATTCTGATAATATTTTCATCGTCCTTACAGCTGCTCCTAAGAAACTTTATCAGAACGAAGCGTTGTGTCATGGTGCTGGTAAACACTGCGTACTACGTTAATAGTTGCTTTGACTGGGACTCACCCCCAAGGAGCCTCGCTGCTTTTGTGGTATGATAATTCTTTATTACTTACATTGTTATTCATTAAATTCAGTAATCATAGCTGCATGTTTCTGTGGCTATAGTAACAGTTATGTGGATGTGGCCATTTTAAAACTCCTATTTTAAGATTTAACTGGACAGATTTGCCGTGGGCAGGAACCTGATGGATCGTTCAAGGTCCGAGTCCAAGAATACACCCCCCCCCAGACTTCCGGAAAGCGAGATATCTCAGCCAATATATACTTTTCTCCGTGACAGTTAAAAAGTAAAATTTTACATATTGCATAATTCCAAATCCCAATAACAGAGCCAAGAAAAGTCCTTAGTGTTAAAAAAATTAATAATCTTGACCATCCTTGTCTTAGTTTTATTGTTCTACAGATTTCTTTTTTTTCTCAAAATAGGAAAATCATTGGCAGTAGGATGCTGGTTGGTAATGTTTAAATATGTGAGTCAATTGGAAGTGGATGTGACCTATTTAAGAGACGTCTTATTGTTTCTGAGATTTCAGTTTTTAAAAAGGCACAAGTGAGAATTTGATAGATCCAAATAGTCCTCTAACAATGTTCATCTCGTGGCCTTTTACTTTGGTTATTTAAAAACTGCTGATGAGACCAACTTGCAGTGCTCGAAAATCTGAGAGAATACTTTCCTCTGAGCTTTAGCTGGGATTTTCTGCTCTCACATGAGTTTTGCTTATTCAGGATTTCAGTCTGAAGTTTAAGTGGAGTCCTCCTTTCGAAATCCTTTACTTTATTGTCATATTTGTTAGAATATGAGTACCTTATGCTTCCTTATAGTTTCCAGGTTAGCAGAATATGACTTTATTATGGGGCTTACAAGAAGAGCCTTAATTATAGTAACAAATCAACATTTTAGTATTACCATTCAAATGAGTGTATGCACATCTGTTTAGCACTCTGAGGTCTGTCCTCCTCTCAGGCCTTGTATGGGACTTTCATTAATGTCTGAGCACATGGAACAAAGAGTGAGTATGTCCCTTTGTGTTGTAAGTTACCAGAAAGTTAGGCAGCCAGCTTCCCATAGACATGTTGTTGTCTCCTCAAAGAAAGCGATTGCCATCATCATTAAGATTTAGAAAAGAAAATCTGCCTCTTTCAATAGTGCCTTCACACAATAAATACATTGAGGTACAGTTAAGCAAACTTTATTATGATTTTTCACTATCATAGAGGCACTTTGATGTTAATGAGGAAAAATGATACTGAGTTTCTGTGTGTATTTTATGCCATTACTTCCAGGTTCCACAGGGCCTTATAATAGACGCAGTAATATTCTCCTGAAAATGCCACGATGCCATCTTTGATTCACTCTTTCCAAAGTCATTCCCCACAACTGTTGGCGAAATTCGAAAACAGAGAAATCTCTGTAATTATATCATTTGTTCGGGAACAGTTGTTTTGAATGCTTTAACATCACAGTGTGTTGTGTAAGTCTTCATAAACTCCCTCTGGCTTTTCGAGGTCACTTGAAATGAATTCAAGATGGCAGACATTTTCTCCCAATTTTCTTCTGATTAAAAAAAAAAAATCAGGCACTCAAAGTCCTAGAAACTTCGGCACGTGTATCTGATCATACCTGAGTGGTTCCACTGTAAGGGAATCAAAGTTCACTGGGGAGAAAAGATAATAATCTCCCTCTTAGCTTGTAGTCAGTTTCCAACAGCCTTGGTCGTACAAAGCACAAACTGAACGCAAGATGCTTGCAAGAAAGAGGGGGAGGTCACCATGAAGGTAGGCAAAGGGCCTGTAGACACTGACGGTGAGAAAAGAGGCCTCACAAACTGCCTGTGAATGTGCAGTAAGAGTACTTTCGAGAAGAAACGATAGTATTAACTGTTTCATTGAATAGAAGCACTGAATCACACTCTCCTGAATGTGATTGAAATAACAAATAACAAAACTGAACTGCATTTATCTAGACCTGAGCTGGGCCTTCCATGAGAAAGGGGGGGCCTGCCTTTTCCACCCTGGTACTCCAGCATCACCTGCAGAGTATCTAGCACTTGGTAGGTTCCCAATATAAATGGCTCTCTAAATCAATAGGCCAGCCAGTAAACCAGCAATCAGTCTGAAAATTTTTCTAAAGTGGAGAAAGTCTTCTTGAATGATGCCAGATAAATAAGGCTTTGCTCTAGTAAAGCTGGTTATTAAATGATGATAGACATAGCTTAATGCTCTGCAGCAATTTTCCCTAGACCTTCAATTAAATTCTAATGAGTTGAATCCTCTAAATAATAATATAGTAATCCTCTATATAATAATAACTCATATATAATAATATATTATTATGTTATATGTATGCTATATATGTTACACATATAACAACTAATATATAATAATATAATAATCTTCTATATAATAACAACAAATATATAATAATATATCATTATGTTATATATATAACAACTAATATGTATATAATAATAAAATAATCCTCTGTATAATAACAACAACTCATATTGCTGAGCATTTATGTGCCAGGAAACTGTTTTATAGGCGTTAAGGCATGAAAGGGCTTTTCATGCATAAATGAATCTAATATTCCCTAACAATCTAATTATAAGGGAGATACTATTATTTTCCCGATATACAGAGGAAAAAACTGAGGCACAGAAAAGAACCTTGCCCAAAGCGTGTAACAGATATTATTTTCTTTCTAAAGGAGCTTTTAAAATAATATACCTTGCAATCTAAGTATCATAACAATTCCAGAAAAAAAAAACTGATGTAGGATTTTGCTTCATCTTACAGATATTAAATGATGTACTTAAAAATGAAATGTTTCAAAGATCTCATTGCATAACCAGAGCCTTTTTTAGGCCAGTTTATTGAAAAGAACTGCTTTCCATTAAGAGAGGGGTATGAGCAGCACCCCATTGTTACAAACATATTGTTCCCATCATTCCCTGTTGATGGATCTCGGGTCTATTATTATAATATTGGTTCCACTTGGCCCACTTTTTCATAAATGCAGCTGCTTCACGGAGCACACGCATTTGTACCATTATGTGGCTTGGTTTTAGGCCCAGATCAGTAAACTTCATAATGTTTAAGTGCCTTTTTTTTCCGATTCCATTTTATTTTTCTTTGCTAATTTTCTGTCCAAAAATAAATGTAGAATAATGAAATCAAATTGGAAAAACAATAATTTTTTTGTCCTGATGTCAATTAAAGTGGAAAGCGTAAGAAACGCAGGGTTAATGCTGCTCCAGCCTCTTTGGCACCACCTGTGTGTTCTGGGGAAGAGGCAGAGCCGGCTGCCGAGATTAGAAGCTGCAGTCGGTCTGGGAGGTGAGGGATAAAATAGAGGCGAGCATGTTCCTGGGAATGTCCTTGCTATTGTGTGCCATGAATTAGGTTTTTAAATTTTACTATGAATATTGTATGCCTAAGAGCAAACACAGTCGTATGTGGCGCAGAAGGCCCGGCTCGTCTTTCGGAATCATCTATTGTAGATGTGGAAATGTCTCATAAATTGGGTCTAATTTTCATCAGGCTCTTGACCAGACATTTGTGTTCTTGTGGATGTCAGTGGGTGCAACATGGAAAAAAAACCAGAGTGCACACTCTCTTTCTCTTCAGTACTGTCATTTCTCACTGTAATGAGCACAAAAATAATTGGACAACTGAGCTATCAGTAAAAGGACACACTTCAGTGTGCGTCAAAGAATTATTTTACAGGACAAACTTTAATCTTTAAATGTGATTGTAGATAATTTGTGGTACCATCTGTCCATTTGGAATTGTTTTAGCCTTTTCTGTCGTTATACAGTGAGTGCCGCTGTGTTTAACAGTAACATTTGATATTTTACACATTTAATTTCTGTTCTGCTGTGTGGTCCTTAGGGAATGGAACGCTAGTGCTACATGAGAGAGACAAAGTATTGATCAGTTAACATTTCAGCTACATTTATGTATGTCGCAAAATTAATGAAAATGCCAGACAAAAATGTCAGAGTGCACAAAAAGGTAGAATTTAAATTTGGTAGTTTAATGAAAAGTTTAAGATGTGCATTATCAAAAATGTCCTCTTGCCTTTAAAGTACAATTCCTAACAGAATAACTATGGGGAGACACATATTTTACTTAGAGGAGCAGTGAACATGAATTATGAAGGGATGTCATCCCCTCAGAGTACCTTGTGTTCCAGAACGGGCGTGTTTGAATGCCTAACTGTTACTCATAAAATACATTCGTTTCTGTTCATATCTGGGAGGCTACTGGCTTTAATCCTCTATACTGACCAGCCTATGAGGCAGGCTTCCTACCAAGAATCTTCCCCACCTGGTTTTGCCTTGGTATCCCCTGTGTTCCCTTTGTGTCAAAACTGAGAATTCCCTCTCCAGCAATTCATCCAGGCCACTCTGGTTCATTACTCGTTCCTTTCTGGGTCCTTTTCAAATGCCTGGTTTTCCTTTGCTTCCAGATAATTTGTGCTCCACCTTCATTCAGTCCCCATTTTAGTAAAGGATCACACTCGGGACAACAGCTACTCTCAGAAAAGCTGGGCCATTATTCAGGAAAAGAGAAAAAACAGAGACGATGTATGCAAAGAATGACACAAGGCAGCTCTGTGTAGCCAAATGATTTTTTTTAAAAAAATGGAGGAAGCATAAGCAAGGGAGGAAGAACTGAACTTGCACAGGCGTTGGGAATATAATACAACGATCTGAGGACAATAGGCTCGTGAGGATACCGTATCGAGTATTTCCTTGGAGAAAGCCTGCTACTATTAAACAACATATGGATTTTTCTAAAAGTTATTACAAACAATAAGGACATTTTCAGTGGCCTTCACATTCAAGGACTAAAAAAGGGGCATCGCTTAAGAAGAAGTATCAATGTGAAACAAAGGCATATCTACACCTACATGTAGTTAGAGTCTCAGCATTCATGTTAGTGAGCAGTGTGGGGGGATTGTAGGGGACGTAGGAAAGGTAACTTTAAGATTCCAACAGAAATTTCTGTTTTCAGCATTTAAGAGACATCAGTAATACCACACCAACAAAATTACACTTCGAGTCTATGGCAGTTTTCAAACGATTTTTAAAGAAGCTTTTGTTGTTGTTGTTGTTGCTACAATTATTTTTTTAGTGCTAAGCAGAAAAATTGGAAATGTTCCAGGCATAATTGTTGTTATTTTCCCTGCAACAACAAAAACAGAAGGACCCTCGAAAATCAAAGAAACAAGTACTAAAGCAAAATGATCTATAACTCATGGTCCTATCCTTGCATTCTCTCATTTTCCTAAAATTATGTAAATCAGAATTTCCTTTTGTCCACCCTTCTTCATTTATGCTTTCCTCTGAAAACACTTATTAAGTTTACTAAACAATACTTCCAGTCTAATTTATACAAATTTTAAAGGTACATTAAACATTTCCTTTACAAATGTGTGAGGAAAGAAGGAAGCCTGTATGGAACTTTGCTGATTTAGAAGATTATATACCTCCAAAATGACCTAAAATTCCTTTTACACGGTCAAAGACTATTGAAACTTAGGGATTCCAGTACCACAATTTCCTTTTCAGTAAATAGATTGTGTGTCCAATTCATATGGACATACTGACACTTTAAGTTGATACTCAAACTCTACATTTTTCCCAAAAATTTATCTGAATTCCAAAGAAGAAAAAAATTCAAAAAAAAATTCTCAAACATTGGCTTATACAGAATTATGTTTTCTTAGGTGGTACCTTTCACAAAACACTGCATATAAATTTTTGCAGTTGCATAAAAACCCTTCAAGGACCACGATTTAGAAGTGAGTTGAGTTTTAGGATTGATCACAGTTAGCTAAAAATCAACCGTGAATCTTAGGAAATGCAGCAAATCAGATATTAATGGAACAAAACATTTTGACTAGATTTCTCTAATACTTCTTGAGGCGTGATGCTCTAGCTCAGTTGATAAATCTGTTTAAATGTGTGGTCCTTTTGTTTCGTATTTTAGCTGTTCCATCTACAAAGGCAGCATCTCCTCAAATCAGTGCATCGTTCTCTTTAGATGGTGCCAACACCCTTTTTTTGTGTCTGTTTGCATAGATGTCAGCAAAATGGCCTCCCTCTCTTTGGAGGGAGATAATCACCTAAGACACAGAGTCTACTACTCTCTGAAAAGCTTATTCCTCTGAAATTTTATTGTATATTTACAAGGAGAAGTGTTTAATTCTTACAGCATGTCACGCACACATTTTCTCTTATCTCTAGTCTCCCTCCTTTGTCCTGCAAGGTAGGAAGTAGTAAAATGCTGTCATCTGGGACATATTCTTGGATGTCGCAAATCATGGATGACAAATCATGGATGATTTGGGGAAAATTAAAACTATTTCAGTTTTCTTCGGGTAGAGTGCTATCGATATTATAATCAAACATAAACTGCAAATATCACATACATAACAGTGATTCCTTATTGAAATCAGGAATTAGGCTTCTAGTGAATCCTCGTGGCTTGTGTAATGAATGCTGGGGTAGTCGGGGACACCGGGGGCTCGGTGTGGTCTCCTTCTGGCTGTATGGCTGTTGTCCCACTTCGCTGCAAGCATTACTTCTCAGGTAGTATCAGCCTCAGGACCTTAGTGAGACCCTTTACAAATATGCAGCTTGGTCCAGATTTTATAACTGAGTTGACTTAAGGATCAAAAATTATAAAATAATGAAATCATAATCTGTCCTCAGATTCCTCGACCAATGTTCTTGTCTTCTGAAGAATTTTCTACCTTCCAGCTTCAATTTAAATTGTTTGTGACAAGAAAGCAAGCCACATTCTGTTGTGAAATATTATCATGTAAAGTGTTTTTGCAAATAAAAAGACTTAAATGAAGGAGATAATTATATAATTTGTTTTACTAGGATTTTATAAAGTAAGTAATAACTCTTCTGAAAGATTGTAAATTACCACAGAAATGTGGTCATTAAAATACTTCAGTCAGTAAGTTTACTCTGCACATATTTTCATGCCCCCTGTATCAGGTAAATATTAAGAAATATGAGTAGAATGCTTTCCTTTGTCCCATTTTTCTATTTTGACCAGTAATGAAGATGTACCTTAGAATTATAAATGTGTTAGAGTTAATTTACCAAGGGAGAAGCCGACCTGAAATGTTGTTAAGAAAGTTGTTTCTGGGTTTTTGTTTTTTGTTTTTTGTTGTGTTTTGTGTGTGTGTGTGTGTGTCCTTCTCTTGTCCTCATTTTACAACATTGACCATTATAGTCAGAATTGGTTATACCCAGTAGCCAGACTTGCTGTAATAAGTCTGGGAGTTGACTCCACATTGCGCCTTCTCCTTTGCTGTGACGACAGAGGCCCAACACTCAGTAAGTGGTAACATCAGCGATCAGTAAGAGAGAAAAGATGAAGGAGTAACCATTTCTCATGTTCGCATCAGTCATCAGCTATTGGCTCAAAGGGACGTAATGAAGAGAAAATCAGAGCAAAGCTAACAAGCAAGAAAAGATGGAAATTATATTAAAGTGTCTATAGATATTTGGGTGAAAATGAAAGGCAACCCTGATTTTAGGAATGAAAAAAGAAATGTTAGAGATAAAACTTGGTTTTTATTTTATCTTAAGTCAGTGTTTCTCAGTGGGGTTTTTTTTCCCATATTCAACCCCCTAAGAAGAAAATTTTCAGTAAATGAAAGAAAATAAATGCTAAGGAATAGTATTTTCTCAGGGAATGTTGGGTTTTGGAAGGTCACAAAGCATTGTAATATCTAATTTTTTTTTAATTCTCCCATACGAACCAATTTTTGCCCTCTGGGGTACCATATTGCCCCCCACTGAGAATGCACACTTGTAAATGAGGTTTAATGTGAGCTTAACTATGTTTATTTTCTTGCTTTTGGTAGTGAAGTCTAGTTTGGATTTTCTGTAGTTTGCATACAATAAAAATTATTCCCATAGGTAATCAGGCTGGAGAAAGATAATTTGTGATCTCTACACAAAATTATTGACTACATTAGAATCCAATTGAAGAAAGGATTTTGTTTGGCTTCAAAGAGATTAACAAATTGAATCTTCCTCTTAAGAAAATCCATATGAGAATTTTTTTCTCTTTACCCAATTCCAGGGGTGCATTGTTGTGCTTCACTGAAATGGAGAAGTAGGGTGAACATTAATTCTGGCCTAAGTAATATAACTTCCATCATTAGGAGGGTTTGATGGGTTTTGTCTATACATTGCACTGTATTTATGACTAGTAGATAATCTTGATATTCTTAAAAGAGTGTCATTATGTCAGAGATATAAAAGCATACTTCATTAGGCTTGATTACCTATTAGATCTTCATTGGAAGGGAAGGAAAAAGGTTGTGAAATAAGTAAGTCATTTTAAATAGTGAAGATACAGGTTTTACTATTCTGCATGTCAAATTGTCTGATTCCCCAAAGGAATCAAAAAACTTTCACCATTTTATTTTATCAACAATATGTAAATATATGATGTTTTATATTCTACTTAGCTCTACACAAATAATTCTAGGGTACTTTCGATTGTTAGCATTCTATACATTTCTTGCCAAGCAGACTTCAGGCAGTGCTTACATGTTTAAAAAAAGAAATCTGTCATTCAGTTTTGTCATAAAATGTTGGTGAAGTAAATATTATTTTCCTTAGTTAATTACAGAAGTCTTTCGGATTTAGCTTAAAATAATAGATTGCTGGGTGCCTGGGTGGCTTAGGTCAGTTAAGCGTCTGCCTTCAGCCCAGGTCATGATTCCAGGGTCCTAGGATCAAGTCCTGCATCAGGGTCCCTGCTCAGCGGGAGTCTGCTTCTCCCTCTCCCTCTGCCCCTCTCCCCTGCCCGTGCTGTCTCTCACAAATAAATAAATAAAATCTTAAAAAAATTTTAAATAAAATAAAATAATAGATTTCCAACATTAAAGTAATCCATTAATTATCTACAACTTAATATACTGAGGTTATATAAAGGAGGTGTTACATCTCGAAGCAATATTAGTAAAGGGGTGGCTGCTACTCAGAAAATTAAGTTATAACTGTAGAAGTTCGGATACCAGGGTTCACTTGTCTAGGTGGCGATATTGGACATTTTGCTGGTTGTGTTTAAATTATTTTAAATAGAGTTTGGTTCTTCCATTGTAAGAGCCTCTTTTATGCCTCAGCCAGGAGGCTAGTATTTATCAAGGAGACCTATAACCTAGGTTCTACTAGCTTCTCTGGCAGTGTACTATTTCTTTCACTTTTTTTTTAAAGAATTCTCAGAATATGAGACTGTGTCCCGACTTTCAAATAAGATATAAAAGTCTGTTTTGTAAGACAGGTGCTTATCTTTAGAACACATGTCTCCACAGTAGCAATGTCATAAATAATGACACAGAACTATAACAAAACCTATCAATCCCTTGACGGAGTTCTAGCGGTAGAGTAGAGCCATTGCATGTAGGAAGTAGATTCGGTGCAATCACAGCTTGGTGCTCAGGATGGGAGGAACCCAGCTAGTCTAAGCCTACTGTCAGCACGGACCACCTGCCTCGTGGCAAAGGCAAAGGGCCTACAAAGGTGGACAGTGTATGCAGATGAAGGACGCAGATGAAGTCAAAGAATGTCACAGTTGGAAGGGAGCTTGGAGACCATTTTACGGTAGAGGAAATGAAAGCGCTATAATATGAAGGGACTTACTGAGATACCCTCTTTCTCCCCCAATTGCTGGGAGTGGATGCTTCAAAGGCAGCAGCATTGAAAAGATAAGAGGGACAGAAAGAGAAAGAGAGGAAGATAGAAATATCTACCTCTCTATCCTGAAGTTTATGTGTCACTTGTCCTCAATTAAGGAAAACCAAGTGTCTGACGTTGTCCTATACAATTCTAAGAGTATGAAATTGGACTTCCAATCGTTGGTCTTTCCTGTTAAGCAGTATGTTGATTCGAGAGGGCTGGCACTGAGTACTGGAAAGAGTTAACTTTCCAAATGTTTCCGAAGTGTTCACTTTGCTTAGTATTCTTCCTGAGGTGTGTATCTTACGTTGCGGTTTTTTTTTCAGGATTTTATTTATTTATTTGACAGAGAGAGAGATCACAAGTAGACAGAGAGGCAGGCAGAGAGGGGGGAAAGCAGGCTCCCCACTGAGCAGAGAGCCCGATGCGGGACTCCATCCCAGGACCCTGAGATCATGACTTGAGCCAAAGGCAGAGGCTTAACCCACTGAGCCACCCAGGCGCCCCATGTATCTTATGTTTTAATGAACTTTTCTCTTAGTTGAGGTCACATCACACTATAGCTCCTCAACCCACTGCAGAGATGAGTATCCAGTAATAAAGAACTCTTAAAGGGTTCACTGTGTGTCTAAGTGGGGTACATTCTAGATGAGTAATGTCATTAGGCCTCCAAGTAGTATAAATTACTTATTCCCAAATGTCAATGTAGACTCATTAAGAATGTATTTTCCAGGTTTCAAACATATATTTTCACTGAGTTACTTAAACAGTTTTAACCATCTATATTGATTCATATTGATTTAATGGTAGCTAAGATGAAGCTGTCCATGGCCTAAATGTTCATTAGACTAAATAAATGCCAGGGGAAAAGAAAGTGTATGTATTTTGAGTTTTTTGGAAAAATTGGTGAGCCAGCTTTACCGTATTGCTCTCCTCCCAAATGTCCTTCAAAAGTCTGTAAATCGAAATTTTTCTAGCTATAATTGAGCAAACTAATAGAATAGTCTATCCTCTTACAAAGCAGTGGAAGTACTAAACTAATAATTTGGGCCTATGTTGAGATACTCTTAGATTTTGTGGGGTGTTGCCACCTTCATTGTATAAATTCTGTGCTGTAAGCTTGGTGCACCAATTTATTGCTGTTAAGGTTATTGGAATGAAGAGAGCAAATTAAATCCCCTATATGAAGTGCTTTTAAGTCCTGAAGCACAGGGGCCTGTGGATCATTTAGGCTTGAATGCTGCACACGATCATAGCACAGGTTTTGTTTCTGCGAGCAATGTTGTCTTTCAGGATTTGTATCAGTCCTGAAAACTGATATAACTTAAAATTATTGTTTGAAAATATCTTCTGCCGGATCGAAGAAAGAGAAATAAATCACAAGAAAAACCGTCTCGTCAGTGTTGGCTGAAAACGTGTAACTCTCTGTCCAAAAATATTCAATAATATTTAGGCATGTTCAGTAATACCAGGGTGCTATTTCTAATTGAGTAGAATGTTTAACCTAAGTTTAAGGAACTAGGAAATAAAATAGATTATAAACTGAAAAACGCCATTTGTCAGTATTTTTAATCCATTACTAGAACCAGTGACGGGAAATAAATCCAGGCAGTTCTGCCCGAGATGCATTTCCGTTGCCATTAACAGACCTTCCCCGTTTTCATGCACACTCAATAAAGCTGTGTTGAATGACTGACTCCGATGACTCCAGCGGCAAAACTTGAAGTTAAAGCTGTAATATTGTAACAGAAGCCCCCAACAGTAGTATCAGATGAAGCTGAGAATAAATGTAGTATATCAGGCATCATAAAAGAGTGAATGTGGGATACGTTTGTGCCCTCCTCTATCTACTAGGAGATTCATACATAAGATTCATACTCATTATTCTCGTCATCTTAATGAGATCAGTGTGGGAGCATTTCTCTCCTTTTCCTCTTGCCTGTCAGAAATGGGACACTCCATTATTTCTTCTTCCTCTCTCTACTTTAAGGGACGAGTTGTATTTTCTTGGAAGGCCAGCAATGTTAACTGGTTACACCAGGCAGCCCCAGAGTGTCGCATGCAAAGGCTTAAAGACTCGAGGTAGAGACCACAGCAGTAGTTTCTCCCGTGCTCTTGCTTGCACTCTCTTTTTCATTCCAGCGTGTGCTTTTATTTTCTTTCAAATTTTTATCATCTGCCCTATTTCTCAAGGAGTTGGCTCAGAAAAGAAAAGAAAAGATAATTTCTCTGCGAGGAGGAAAATAGGGTAGCTTGAGTATTACCTCTAATTGCTATCTCCCTTCTCGTGGGGTCTATTGCCTTAATTAATTTTCCCCCCGGTCTTCCTAAACCAGTTCTGAATGCCCTTGGTTCCTATGTCCGAGCCGGACGATATGTCCGGCCTTGAATGGAAAGAGGTAAAATGGGCAGGGGGCCAACTTCTAATGCATCTGATCCTCACATAAATTTTCAGGTCTGTCAAGAAACAGTCACTATTTATAATTGAAGTTGCTAGGACAGATTTTTATCATGTTTTTAGATCACAGATTCCCTTCATCCTTTAAGGACAAGACAGCAGGAACTTACAGAAATATTGTTTAAGCTCTCTGGGCTATATCGATTATTAATTTATATTGTAGCCACGCTGTTTGGGGTGCCGCTTTCCTTTAGAGAAGCTCACATGTGAGAGGGTTCCCTTTAACGTGATTGAAGAATTTTAAATAGGCATTTTTAATATTTGCTGCCCTCTTAATATAACTTGTTTAATGCACCACTGTTAGCACAGGGATTATGAGTTAATAAAAATGTCATAGTATTCGTGAATAAAACACTATGTAATTTTCCCCAGGTAATGATTAACAGCATAAGGCTATATTAACAATACTCTTAGTGTACAGTCCCTAAATGTATTTGATCCTCATCTTTTAGAAAGTAATTTTATACTGAAATTCAGTAGTAAAATATTTGAAGGATTTAGTTAAGCTAGTGAATGTAAACTTCTCAGGTGCATGAATCTTTCAAATGATTTGTATTAAACTGCTATGTAAAATATCACTCTCTTTTAAAGTCAACCCAAAAGTTTTAAATGTTAGTTTAACATTCACCTTATTGGGATTCACAAAGAGTTTATTCATCTCATCACAGCATTTGTTTAAATAGTTGAAAAATAAAATTAATAAGCCATTAGGTCATTATTACATAATGTTTCTGCTCTCATAGATAAATGGGTTTCTTTTTCTGTCTTTCTTTTAAATAATGTCTCTCTGGCTTTGTTCTGTGGCTGCAGCAGGCTGTTAGTATGTATCTTTATACCATCAGAACGAATGAGATATATCTGTATAAATTATTGATTCACTTGAGCCTACCTCTGTAATTCAGAGCTGAAAACTCTGGCAGCTTATCTACTAGAATGATATAACTCGGAGACTGAAGTTACCTACCACAGCAACAGTAGCCAGTTGGGGGGTCAAATGCCCTTTTACCTTTATACCCGAACACCTGCAAATTGAGCTGTACCCCATTCAGAATTTCAAGAACAGGTCCATTGTCGCAGGAAGTAGAGTTTGTTTCTGGGAGAAAATTATGCCAGTTCTAGTTCTGAATGAAAGACAAGGCTTTTATTACTCAAGGGATATTAGGGCTGACTGCTTTTTTGAGAAAACAAATTTGCTGTAACTTTATCTGTAATTTAGTCCTGAATGGGTGCAAATAGACTGCACATTGTATGGTGCAGAAAGAAGAAAATAGGGGTCTGTTAAAGCCATACAAGGGCTATGTAACCATTATATTTCCGAGGGAAGTCTTATCAGAGTTGCAGGTTATAAGGGAGAATAATTTGGTTACAGCCTTAGCATCAAACACCTGTTTGGAATTTTAGTTTAGAATGATACTGGAGAAGAAAGTTTTTGTCTAAAACTGTGGGTGATGAAATACCCATTTCCTGAAAGTTGCTGTACCAGCTGTCTTTCACCTAGAGAATGGCCCTCTCCAGAAACTTCCAGAATTATTATAATCACTCCCCCTGAGGTCGAGTGTTAGACTCACACCTAGTCAGAGGGTGTTGACTTGTTTCACTTTTAGGAGAAGATTAGATTCATAGCTTTATAGACCCTTTCCAATTAAAAAGGAAATCCATGCAGTATTCTTCATGTAAGAGGCTGATTTAAGCTTCGCCAAGGCTGAGAGCAAGATGAATGTTTTGAGTAAGGGACAAGAAAAAGCAAGCTTCAGCTGATGAGTCTCCAGGTTACAGAGTGTGGGGACTAATGGATCATACATTATTTGGAGAAACTCATCCCTCAAGTTGGTCACCCACTACTTAGTCAGCAAGCTCAGTAGTTGTCATAGAAACACTCATTTTTACAGTGTTAGAGTTGATCACTGACATGGAACCAGACTAGGTAATCAAACATCTTAGCCATATGCTTGTTCTGAGCTCCAACCTAGTCAATTAGCACATTTTCTATTAAAAACTTAGTTGTAATAGGTCTTCATTAGCTAGCAGTTGCCATAATTGAATAGTTACTCAATTATGTCCATCCCCCAACCTCATTTTCACTTCTTTACAGAGTCCAAGTAGGAATATATCCAAGAATGTTCGTGAGCCCCACTTCAAGCAAAATTCATGACCCTCACCTCAAACAAGCTGTTAGAGGTTGATCCCGGGTTGAATACTTAATTTTTCTTACTATGTGTTGGCATAGATAACCGGGCCCCTGGTCTTTTCCTTCTTCGGTTTCAGGATTGCAAGTATTTCTTTACTGAGTAAGGAGTGGGAAGAAGTCTGTAGTAAAAGCGCATTGTGCCATAACGTCCCCAGAACATGAACCCCTTTCTAACCTTAAACCCATCCCTCCCCTTACCATTTTTCAGCCTTCCCACCAGATACCCATCTGAGCATGTCATTATCCTGGGATTGCTCTCCATTATCAGCATTACGGCCCCTGCTACCCTCTGCCCATGTCCGCCATATTTTACGTAAAGGAATCTCATCTGTGCCCTGCATCATCTGATGATCAAATCTGTTATCTAGGGGTGGGAATGAGCCACCTTTCCGTTTATGCACATCTTATTAATACCTTGTGGACAAAATATTCTGATTTTCTTAGGCATCCCAGTCCTTATTTCCAAACATGTAGAAAAGGTTGGTACTGGGATATCAGAGAGCAGGTGGAGCATTGAAGTGGTGCTCAGATAACACCGTGTAGGAAATTTCTGGCCCCAGCCACTCACAAGGATGCTCTTCTAGATGATTGGTGAAATCGTACCTTTTTCTTCATTATAAAATCATAAATATGAAAAAATCTGGAAGAGAATTGGTCATAAAGGTTTTCTGAGCTTGGTAGCTTCATAACGTCACTTTGCTGTGTGTATTACAAAAACAAAAAACAAAAAACCATAAGCACCTACTCTTTTAAGAAGTGTAACCACACTTACCTTAAAAAAACACAGGGTTTCAACTTCCCTGCATCACCAAGCAGCATAGCCACAAAATTTTGCCCTCAGAATGGCACAGGAAAAGGATAAACAGAATCAGAGTCCTCCTAACGGTCCTGCTACTGTCCCTTCTCTGGCACATGGCAGGGTCCTTTCTAATACATCCATCCTTGCTGACCAGGTCTTCGCGATTTAGATTTGCAGGCTCGGTTCAATGTAAGAGGATAAATGGTTTCAAGGATGACAGATTGCACATCTGGTTTCTTCTCCCCCAACCCCTGTGTTCACCTTTATAACATTTTTTTCCACAAAGTAATGTGGTTTAAAAATCATTTTAAGTTGCCTAACATAAACGATAAAATCAAATATTGGATTCACAAACAATAGCCTTTATTGGTTTGTGACAAGTGATCCATCTTTTTACATTAGTGCAGCTTTCTGAACCAGATTATTTTTCATAATTGATAATTTGTGAGTCATATATTTGTTATCTCTTCTTTTATGGCTTTGAAAATAGTGAACGATGCCAAAGATCACTGTGCTTTTATAAAGAAAATTATTTTAGTGTCGTTTATTGGCTGGTGTTTCTGAAAGTATGTTACCAATAAGTTTTGCAGAGAATGTAACAAAGATAAAAGTAACATCCCCTGCTAGAAAGAGACCCGATAAGTCTAGAATTCATGTTGATAACATGAATTTAGTCTTAGAATGTATTCATGTTTAGCATGAGAACAATGAAAATACACAAATAAGAAAGAAGTGTCAAATATAGTCCTGTGAGCTGAGAAAAAATGGTTTTCCTGGTGATGGGTATTAAGGAGGGCACGGATTGCATGGACCACTGGGTGTTAACACGCAAACAATGAATCTTGGAGCACTACATCAAAAACTAATCATGTACTGTATGGTAACTAACATAACACGATAAAAAATGGTTTTGTTGCATGTTTGGACAATTTTTCTGATACACAATCCACATTAGAACGATACACAAACACAGTAGCTACCTTGTTACGAGTATTACAGTTATACCAACAGAATAATGACACTATTTCTTATGATCAATAGTTTTAGTTGATTTTGATAAATAGCCTTAGGACAAGTATCCACCAACCATAATATAATTTTTATGATTCAGCTGTATATTTTGCTCCTAAAACCTTCTTCAACGCAATAGGAAAATCTTTACCCTTTATTATGGTTTGTAATTACGTTATGGTAGAATTAGAACTCTACATATGAATTTATTTGCCTCAGGTAAATAATAATAAGGACTCAAAAATCTATTTTGCCTGAGAGGGCAGAATTAAAAACTTTTTCTTACCCTTAATTAATAATTCTCTCACACATCCTGAACTCTTTCACTAATTCCGTTCACAAGTTATACTGACTGACAGAGTATAAATCAGTTGGAAAAGTAACAACCCAATTTGTGGAGAACTATATGAGGAAAAAATACCATTGGGTAAATTAAATATTAATTTCACAGAAAATTCATTGTGTATTTGCTTTTAGAAATTATATGATTTGTCCTCAGTCTTTATTAAAATTTCTCCTGAATAATTTAATTATAGAAAACTATTTCTAATAAAAATATTATCTACTTAATTAAAATAAAATTGAGATCATTTAATCATTGCATAATTATATTATGATTATATACATTTAAACACCATATATAAAACATTTGCTCTTCAGGAGACACTAATAGTAGGGGAGGAAAAAAAAAACACCTGTAGGTTAATGTATTCACCACTTTCACTTCTAAAGTTATAGATGCTATTACACACGTTGTTACATGTAATTGCTTAACATTCATATTTTAGTTGGGGGGAAATGCTGAACAATACACAGTTGGCTACGAATCAGAATAAACTAGCATATTTATTATTAGTACAATGCCTTCTCTTTGATGAGTCTGTTATATTTTCACTCTTTAATTAATTGAATTTCACCTAAGATTATTACTTCTAAATACTTCAAGGATATATTAAGGTTAATATTTGATTATTCAAAACCAAAATCCAATTATAAAGAATAGCATTCTTTCCTCCCCTGAACTGAAAATGTTCTAAATTGTGTTTAAAATTAAGGATGTGGGGAACATCATCCGATTGGCAAGCAGAAGGTTTGAACTATATAAATAGCTGTATTACAGAAAGATAAGTTTCCTTTAGGCATATCTTGGAAAATGTTGACAATGTTATTTAGTGTCTATAACAGTATGAGGAAGAATTTGCTCTACCTTTTCAGATGTTTCATTGGCCTCATTTATGGCATTTGCAGTGATGGCGGTATATGTTTATTTGTACATATGGTGTGACAGATTGTTGACGTGTTTTAACCATAATATATTATTCAGTTTTGAAACCTACTCTCTTTAGAGTTGGAATTTCTTTACAGTTGAAGGAAAAACGCATTTCTAATAACTTGTCTTATAGTTTCAAAGATCCGTATTTTAAAAATCACCCTCCATATTTCAGAAAATGTGGCCGTTATATAAATTACGGAGAATTCAGTGTTAATCATATTTTTTGTCAGTGAAAATCAGATTCCTTTATTGTAAGATGAACTACCATCTGAGCTTCATAACTGAAGTATTTGGTATCTTCTTAAAGAAGAAGTACAGTTTAAAATACACATAATCTTTAAATTTCTCTAAATACGGAAAGTAGAGAGTGTTGAACAAATGAATTTTAAAAGCTGTATAGAGTCAGGGAGAATGTAGAATAAACTGTTCCCTCCTCTAACCACTGCTGCCTTATGAGATTTGCTTGAACCATAGAAGCTTATTCCAAATTTTGTAATTGATTGCTCTAACAAAAACAATTAGTATCATTGATATAGATTCTACATAGAATATATATACAATATATATATTCAATATACATGCAGAAGTATTAGAATACATTATTGAGACAGAACTTCAACCTCCTCAGAAAAGCAATTTACATTTTTCAGAACGTAAATCACCCTCCAAAAGAAAAAAAAAAGTGGGAAATAACAGAAAACGCTGGAAGTGGGTTGTAGTTTTAAAACAAAAACTGTCAATAAGCATCCGAGTGTGTGTTAGGCAATCTTTACCTGCTCCTGGGTTTGTCTGCTTATCAGTATATAACTTACATTGCCGTGATAAAACATCGTTTGCCTCTTTTTTCCCTCCACCCTAATTGCCTTGTATGTTATTCTCCCGTTTGGCCTGTAGGTAGCAATCTTGCACTGTAAAAGCTCTCTACTTTCTCACTTATTTAGGCTGGAAAAGCTTACACTATTACAGATCTGTTCATTGTAGGCAGTGTTATTTGCATAAATTCCAGACTTTGATGATGGTCTGTGGCCTACAGATTATTTATGCAGTTGTTTGGCCTTGAACTTCACGATTTTGCTCAGAGGTGACTTTTCTTTGCATTGTGACCCCATGTAGGTGGGAGACAGCTGAATGGAGGAGTGCATAACCTGGAATCTGGAAAATCATGAGGCCTCTTGTCTGAAACATAAGGCTTTGTTTCTCATACAGGCCTTCAGATAAAAAAGAAATCCACAGGTCTTCTCAAATACAGAATAATATTTTAGGACCGTGTGGTAGATATTACCAGAAAAGTGCTTCTGGAAGTCAGGCACTCTCACAAGCAATGAGGCAATTACTGTTAGCATCTCCGAACCTTTACCAGGTTAGACCTGCTTAATCTTACTTCTGTTAAGAATAGTTCAAAGCCAGAAGGACCGGCATTCTCATTGTTTCTTGTTATTTTGAAACTAATACTAAAATGGGCCATTGCGTATATATTTCTTAAGCGAAAATGAAAATCGTTGCCTTCCTTCTCAGCTGTTTTTTGGAATAATTGACAGCAGTGTATTAATTCAAACAGTTGTAGAGCATGTGTTCATACCAAAATGCACCTTTATTTCTCACTCATGGGTTGAAAATAGTACATGATATTTTTAGAAGTATAACTTCTGATTTATTTCGGAAAGATAAATCTCTTCTCTCAGCAGGGGTATTTGTCTGATTTTGATGTCCTTGCCTTCGTTCCTTACTTCCTCACACTGGCTGAGTGCCCACTACATGTCCAGGTTCTAGTCTAGATCAAGAGGCCCAAGTGGTTAGGATCTGAGTGGAAACATTTATATTTTATTAAAATCTTACTTCGCTGAGGAGGGACATGGATTTTAATTACACTGAAATCTTATTAATATACTTTTGTTTTAGGTAATATGTCACACCTGCGAATATCTAATTCCATGATGTCTTTGTGGTGGTCCAAAAAATATTATAAACCCTCATTCCTGTGTTCCTTTGCTACCAAGGAACTCATTGGATTTTAGAGAATGGAGCTGTGTTTATTTACTTCAGGGATCCTTTGAACAAGTTGTTTCTGAATTATTGTAGTTCTTAATATGGAAAATTATATTTAGGTGGGAGAGACACAAACCTTTAATGGTCACTGTTATGTCAACGTAACTCAAACCGTCAGCATTTTTAGTTTCAGCTGTTGACCAAACTGGCAATACACTGCATTTTGAAAAAAAAAAATATCCCATAGTCTTAGCAATTGTTTGTCATCAGTTACCACCTCTGTTGATAAAACTTCAACTACTTTTCTGAAGTTTGAAATTAATCCAATCATAGGAAACTTACGGCTGTAATTGCACTGGGATTCACCATGCCTACTTTTTGTAATACTTGAGAAGGTTACAGCGTGCAGTGTCAGGAACAAGAAGAGCTTATTGTTTGTGAGGCTTGGCTTTGATTCCATGGATCAGTGGTTATTAGAGCTGCAGCTGGTTCACAACAAATATTCACATCTTAAGTGGTTAGAGAAGTCATTTTCTCACAGGGTGACCCCCCAGGGCTGGGGGGCGGGGGAAGCTCCGAAGGAAGTAACTTGACAAGAAGTTTTGAACAGATTGGTCAAACTGGGACCACTAACATTAATGGGGTAGGGAGGCGTCTTCATTTCTTAATGTTACACATTTGATTTTGAATGCTTCTTAATTTTTTTCAAGACTTTCAAAGATTTAATGACATTCCTTTACTGAGTGTAGTAGATTTACGTGTTGGTTTTGGTCAGATTCAGGCAGAGGTCAAAATAATTATTTTTTAGTATGCTCTTTTCAACTCTGAAAATGTTCTTTTTCTTAGCTACAGAGGTAGATCATCTGATAGCCCTTTTCTCCATCCGCTTATCACCCCTTCCAAATCAAGGCTTAGGCTAGGATACCAAACAGGGAAAGACCTGCAGTTTCAAGGGATCTGTTCTTATCTGAGCTAAATGAGGCTGGAGTTGCAGATGAAAGAAGAAGAGTGGAAAAACAGGTGCTTGAGCAGGTGGGTTTGTGACCTTTTGCCATTACTTCGGTTCTCACAAAGTCATGTTTTAGAATAATCACAAGAAGCAACAGAGCTCCCTCTGTTATAGGGAAATCTGGGGCATCCTCACACCAGGGCTTGACCCTTAGGGGTGATGAACTTGACTTGCTAGAGATGACATTTCCCTCTCCCTCTAATTTACCCATCCCAATATATGTGTATACAAATACACACATAGCTGCCTCTTAATATGGTCAATAAGTTTGGGTGCTTTTATTTTATTTTATTTTATTTTATTTTATTTTATTTTCTACTCCCAGAGATCCCTTCCTGTGTGTGGGAGTGGACACAAAGCAAAGAATCCATCTTTGTTCTCTATCAAAACTTAGATCCCATTTCCAGAGGAATAAAATGGATACATCTCAGAATTAAGGAAAACATCAGGAATTTTGACCTTTTCTTTCTTCATTTTTCTCAGGAGATGTGAAAATACCCGTAGAACAAAAACAGAAGCATAGAAAAAAGCTTAGACCTTGCACCACATAGGAAAAACAACGTCGTGTTTTAATAGCTGAAGGATAAATGGGTTCCATTTTGGAGAAATGAATAATTATTACATGTATTAAGAATATCCTTACAGCCAACTATTTGGCAGAGTCCATAGAGTTTTAAATTCTTAGAACAGTGCTTCTCAGCCTTTGATCTATATACACGTCACCTGGGGATCTTATTAAAAACCTGAGTAAGCCAAGTTTAGAGCTCTTAGGTGATCCTGATGTTGCCGATCAGAGACCACACTTGTAAGAAGATTTTGCTAAAAGTCTTAACTTAGACAATTAAAATGTCAGTGACCTAGCACATAGGTTGGTGAAGTTTAGCATGTTTCAGAATCACCTGGAAGGCTCCTAAAAACACAGAAATCTGAGCCCTGATCCCAAGATTTCTAACGTATTAGGGTAAGGTCCGGCCCAAGGATTTGCATTTTTAACAAGTCCACAGGTGATGCCAGTCATGCTGGGCCAGGGTCCACACTGTGGGAGCCAACGGTCTACAATCCACCCCACTGGATGCTTGTTAAAATCACCAGGGATGCAATGGGACACGCACTTGCACACCAGTTTCTGCCTTTCATGATTCGGATTTAACTGGTCTCGGAGAAGGCCCAGGTATGATGAGTAAAATCCAACACTCCTCAGGTTATTTTAATGTGAAGTCAGGTTATAAGATCCAGCTGGGTTCCTTCCATGAAAGGATCCATAATACGTTGAGAAAGGAAGCACTGCGTCGGGAGAAGGAAGTAGATGGTGTTTGAGAAGACCAAAGAAAAAGGCCAGAACTTGCTGGAGGAGGAAAAGAGGGGTAAACGGTAAAGATTTTTTTTTTTAATCAATATAAAATGAAACTTGTGAGTGAAGAAGGTTCAGGAAAACATTCCTACGACTGGCAGTTGGGGGGCTGCCAGGATTGCGTTGAGACTGACATCCTGACACTTTTCAATCCGTCTTTCTCTTCCTGTGCCTCCTGTGTGCTTCTCTGCCCCCTTCAATCCAGAAGGAAAAGCAGGCTCTGCAATGAGGTCTCCAGAACTCTGGGAGTAGATGCGTGTAGCTGTAGAGGTAAATGAATGAAATGCATAAAAATGAAATGTCCACAGGTTTGTTCAATATTTTAAGGATTTCCTTATCTTTCCAACTCTTTTAAAGAACGATGAGCAAAAGCCTTGTCTGTTCCCAACATTATTTGGTGTTAGCGTTATTGGGGGACCATTCAGAAGGCAGAATGAGGGGAAATCTAGGAGAAGGGAGATCTCGCCTGGTCCTTTTTGGTACTTGGTATCTGTTCTCTGTAGAGTAGACCGAGAAGCTGCCTCCACCTAATGTTTTTTGGCTAATGTTTGGAGATAGAGCAAAAAAAAAAAAACAAAAAATCTTTATTTTTGCAAGGATACAACCTTTTTATGTAAAAATTAGTCTCTTTGCTTCATTCAGATGTGCTGGTCCCGCATTGCAAATTCCCAGAACCCATGAGTTTTTCTCTGGTATTTTGACCTGTTCAAAGCAGTCTCTTACTTGCATTTGCAAAGCTTTTTTTGTTCTCGTTTTATTTTTAAGATTTTATTTTTAAGTACTCTTTATACCAAACGTGAGGCTCGAGCCCACAACCCCAAGATCAGGAGTCGTCTTCTCCAAATGAGCCAGCCAGGCTCCCCCATTTATAGAGCACTTGTAAACTTATGTACTTCAGCTTTAGTATTGAATAGCTTGTTAATGCTTTTATTTTATACTTAATCCACTCTAAAATTTAAATGCTTTTATTTTATATATAATCCACTCTAAGATTCATAATCCACAATCAATGGTCTCAAAACCATTGTTAATAACTGGTTAGGTTTTTTATTTTTTTCTTTTTGAAAGATACTGAAACTAAAATCTCACTCAGCATTCTAACCTCATTTCTTCCATAAAGACCCATCCCACACCTACATACCAACTTTAGGCCAGAGCTGGCAAAGACCTCATGTACATTCTACCACCTCTGTTGCCCTTTCTCTTGGCAGGCAGTATTAATTGATCACAGTATGTGTGCAAGCGCCCACATGAATCTAAACCAGTCCATGTAGCCACCACCAGTATTTCCCATGTGCGAGGTCTCTGGTTGTGTCTGCCTTCCCTCTTAGTGTTAAACCCCTGCAGGATGGAAGAGAGTTTGATTTGTCTATCTCTTCTACTCAGGATGTAGTAAAGGCTTTGGATGTAGTAGATCCTTGGTGTCGGTACATTGTTGTTGAATTTTTTATTTGGAAGGCTAGTCTAAACTAATGGAAAGATATATTTACAGAATTTTTTGTCCTAGTTTTTATTATCCTTAATAAACTATCTCAAGTAATGGAAAGCAAAATATAGCCAAATAGAATTAGCCTGAATCAAGAATGATTGCTAGCTATTTTGGATACAAACAATACAGCTAAAATAAAAAGTAGATTGTCAACTCCAGAGTAAATAGTTTCCCTGCTGAAATCATTTTTATGTTATTATAATTTTCTTTAGTAAACCCAATATATCAGTGCAACCAATCAATTGCAACTCTCTAAATTTTCATAAAGCCTGATATGGGGTTTACACTAATGGCCTTTTCTAGATTATTTCTATTATGTTTCAGTAATAAAGAGCAGGTTAGTAAAACCTCATTATTTACTCAATTGTGATATTGCACTATCTTGATTATAAGAGATGTTGTTGATTCATAAGATAGCCTTCATAACATGGACTTTGAGGAAGAACACTTTAAAGTAATTAGATTGGTTTTGTCTTTCTCATACAGCAAAGAAAAAATTGTGGCCCTCTCTTCCTGGATGATTTTTCCCAAGACCTATTACTAATTAATAAAGTTGTGGAAAATCTCCATAAATCAGAAAGATAAAGTGAGAAGTAGACACAGAGAGAAAATTGTTGTTTTTTTAGATGACACAATCCATATGTTATCACTTAATGAAGAGCTTGTTTGCTTATAAAGTAAAACATGCCCTTTTTCATAGCCACAATCTATAGACTGTGCATCCTGTGTGTGTGTGTGTGTGTGTGTGTGTGTGTAATTTTGATGTGGCAGGAAATGTAAAATCAAGTCAAAAGCTTTACTGGAATACTAATAGTTTCTCAATAAGTTTCCCTAATGTCTTCAGGGGGAAAAAAAGACCTTAGCACCTTTTAATTTTGCAGCTGTTTTTACACTTTTATTTCCTCTCCTTTCCTCCCACATTTACACAAAAACCTTCTCAAGTCTCTTTTAAGCACTGCAGCAACTAAATCAATCCTAAGTGGCAACCACTTCTAACGGCGTTGTGTATGGCTGTGTGTTAATTAGCTCCGGTAGATTATCCCCTGGTGTGCAGCAGGGTGTTGGTGGGAACTTCTCAATGTGCAGAGAGTGCTGAGGATTTCATGTTTATTTTCATGTATTGAGGCAAATTCTCAGTATGTCTTCAAATTATCTCCTTGGGGGTGTTTTTCCTGAGCTAATCCTGACAGAATCTTTCTGTCAGATATGCCCATCATCAAGAACAGGAGAACGGTACACATACAGGAACCTCTGTGCTCGGGGCTGTATGCAAATTTAATGCCCAGCTCATTTCTGTTTCTCTTACATGGATGACAGACATTTTAACAATGTGTTCCACATTTCCCTCTGGGAATCCAGTTGGATTCCTATATGTATATGAGTTCATATATACATCCTTTCGGAATGTGTCTTTGAATACAGCATTGGGAACCTATATGCATACAAATGTGTTTATATATGTACATATAAGCACATTTATTATAAGTAATGTGGATATTGGGATGCATGTGTGAGGATGGGAAAGAGTCAAGCAGCTCTTGATCAGAGATGTGTCTACATCCCAGGGAGACTAATCAGCTGCTGAAAAATGGATAGGGTGGAAGAACTGATAAACAAATCTATACTGAATATAATTCCACAACATTTGGGGTGGGAGTTGTGCCACTAGGAAATTGTGAGTAGCAACAGCATAGAAAATCAGCTTTGTTTTTCAGCTCTTTCTAATGGAAAAAGTTAGATCCTAAGAGTGTTTCTAATCTGAGGGCCAGTCTTTGTGATTGACCATTGATTTGTGACTTAAACTACCTTTTGCCACCCTTTTCTCAGTATGTGATGGCCAGCCCATTACGTACTTTTTTGGGAGCTCCACTCTTTTATTTTTCAGGGGTACTTTCTACTCTGGCGATGTGTCCTTGAGCCCCTGTTGTTATTCCCTGGTGAACTGGGCTGGTAACCTAGGAGAAGGGAAAGACCCATCTGCTTCTCTCCTTGAAGATGAGGATATGTGCCAAACAGTCAACTCTGCTGTTTTGTCTGCTGTGGTACTCCCATACCAAGGATGCTTGCCATATTGAGCACCTACTGTGTGCCAAGTACTTAGCTGTTGTGTCTGAAATGGCCGTACGTGAGGGTGGTACTCCATCAACAACCTCCCACACACACATAAAAATCCACCTCAAATCAACACAGACGCTCTGTAAAGCAGCTTGCTTAATACTCAAATTCAATTTCAAAACCAGTCTAGCCACGATTCACATAGCAATACTGCCTTTTTAGAAGTCAGGCAGCATAGCTATCTAGATTATATTATGAATATTACACTACTTGGTTTTTACAAGAATACTTAAGTCTTATCATAATACTCTTTATTTCAGAAGTGGAAACTGAGTCCAGTGAGGTGAAATCGTTTACTCAATAGCACAGGACTGGTAAACCCAGACCACCCCAGGTGTTTACCTCTCCAACCCAAAATAAAAATTAGGAAACGAAGGGGTTTAAGGGAAAGAATGAGAGCCGTAAGAAATACAGAGCATCCTAGGAGACCAAAAGCCCAAGTTACCGGTTCTTGTAGGGTCAAAATCTCTTTTCACACTGTGAGTTCTTCTCTGCGAAGACACAGGCAAAATTCGTCTCTCACGCTTTTCTTCCCTGGCCCCTAGTGTTCCAACTAAGGAAAGAAGAGAATGCTATTTGTCATCTCCTTTCCTCTCTATATACCTCAGGCTTTGCAATTTTGTCCTATTTTCCTATTAATACCATTTGTAATCTTGAAGGAGGTTCTCTCTCAATTGTTTTTTTTTTTTTCCCCATTCTCAGACTAAGATAGCTTCAAGAATCCCCCTGAGGTCTGGGGATCAGGGGCTTTTCCCTAGCTACATTATTTGAATTTAAGGTGGGTGTCGCTTTAAACCAAACCCAGTTTTAGCATATGAGATTCATTCATGGTGAGACATGGTTGATTCAAAGGACTTGGCTTTGTATCCCCTGTGGTGGTCAGATGCAGCCATATTTCTAGGGCTTAGCCTGAGGTCATTACTCTAGATCTCTAATTACTACCAGAGGACATAATTAAATACTGAATTGAGGGTATATAAAGTCCTAGAATTTAATGTGTGAATTAGTTTCTTTCAATTAGGGAGGATGAATATTTATTGAGCATATATTATATGCCTGGCAAGGTGCAAATGTCATCATGTGATCTTTATAATCCTCTCTTAAGGAAGGTGCTATTATTTTAGCATTTCATGGAAGAGGAAATAAAGTCTCTAAAAGAGAAATTTGTCTGAGATCATAGTTAGAAAGTTCTAGAGCCAGGATTCAAACCCATGGTTTGGGCTTGTGCCTCAGTGCTTCCGGGCTATGCCCTTATCCCTACAACAGAGTGAACATCCATCCCAACAAGGCTGGGGTCTCCCAGCCTGACAGGGACTGTGGTGGGCAAGGAATATTTGAAGTCTGTATTACTTTTTTTTTTTTTTAAGATTTTATTTACTTAGAGCTCTGAGGGAGAGGGAGAGTAGACAGCAGAGAGGATGAGGGAGAAACAGGTTTCCTGTGGAGCAGGAAGCCGGATGCGGGGCTCAGTCCCAGGACCCTGAGATCATGACCTGAGCCAAAGGCAGATGCTTAACTAAGCCACTTAGGCACCCCCTCTTCTATTATTTTCATATAAATATAACTTAGACCTTCTATTCTGAAACCTATTCATGCTTCTATTCCACTTCCTTACAATTACTACCAATCAAACAAAAACGTTTCCTATCTTGTTTGGTCTTATCTCCTCTTACCCTTAGCAAACTGCCGGCTAAGCCCTAGAGTTTCTTAGAATAGTGAGACCTAAAAACTTAAATATGAGGATAATACTCCATATTGGCTTAATGTCTTCCTATTCACAGTTAGCAGGTAAAGCAGATTCTGGTGGTAGTGGGATACTTGCTCAGGGGCATGATTATAGTTGATGATAAAAATTTCTGGATATTTAGATGTGATGACTATTTTAAAGATTCTATTTTTAAAGGGTCTATTTTTAAAGATTGAAATTTTCAGCTTTTGAATTTTACTGTAAGTTTCCTGACTATAGGGATGGCCTCCTCTCTGAGAAGTATTCCATCCCGGCACCCAGCAACTGGCACATGACTTGGCTGGTCAGTTTGTTGAAAGGTCATTCGGTTAATGATGAGGGAAGCATAGATCTTCATTGATTCCAGCCTAGATAATTCCAGAGGTATCCAATACCATGGGACTAATTCTAGGCAAAACATTGCTGGAGTTTCATCTTGAGTCACACTATATTACTTAGAGAAGTTAATACGAACAACTCCGAGGATCCCTTCAGTTCAAGCACTTAATACATCCCCCAGTCAACCCTGTCATCATCTTTCTTGTCCAGCATCCTCTTCCTGCTTTTTCTCTGCTTGTGTCCGTCACATCTGCTGCAGATACCTACTGTAAAACTCTTTGTGATGGTTGCAATAAGCTAATTATGTGTTTAATGCATTTATTTATCCTCTCAATGTTAATTTATCAACCACCTGCTATTTATATGCCATGATGGTGGATGCTAAGGAGTAGGGCTTATGATCTGATAGAGAATTTCAAGTTCAGGAGGGTAAAGACTTAAGGTGATGCACTGAGTTCTCTTCACTGCCCTGAATTTTCTGGTGCATTTTACAGGAGTTTCTGGTGAAGACAATCTAGCCATTGTCCTCTGACTGAAACGCAGCAGGTCTAGTAACTTAGTTAAGAGTCTACTGAAAGAGCCAGGGAAAAGGTCTTTGTCCTACATGCTTCCTGTCTGTCTGCTATATCATAGGAGTTCACAGTGGAGACATTATCAGTTATAAGAATGCCATCATGAAACCATTATGGACTTGAAGTAACTCCTATGTAGCAATTCACCAGGAAACAGAGCCAAAACAAAACATAGCAGTTAAGTGACTGTCCTTTTGGAATTAGGGTTAACACCTCTGTCTTAATGAAACTTTTATAACTTACATAATATTCTGGCAGGAAAGATGCTGGGTAAGTGCAAAGCATGATGATGGCTGCTGCTGTTGCTTCTGTGACATTTGGACAACTTAAACCATATGGCCTAAATGTAACTCTAGATAAGTGTGTAATTTTAGGTTGATTTTGTTTCAGAGCACTTGGAGGTCTGTTTGAATTAGGAGCCAAATCAAATCCCAGAAACAGGTGTATTTCCAAAAAAAGGAAAGGATCTATGTTACAGATGACCCAGTTAACAAATCACTGCCTTAAATCAAGTCGTGATATGCAAAGGAATGTTTAAATACCATTGCCAGAAGTCCCATCCAAGAGCTGTGCCTCAGGATATCTGCCTTTCTGACTCCTCATGAGCATAAAATGATGTTAAATACACAGGTTAATACTTTACCCTTACTTGAACATGAAGAGTAATCTGATTTGGGAGCCCTTATTAAGACTCATTGTAAATTAAGAGATGACCGATCAATTAACCAGTGCCCCCATCTGTACCCTCAAACCCAAGGGCTTCAGATTTCAGATATTCCCTTTCTCATCCCTCTAACCTGAGAGAAGCTTAAAGAGAATGGGCAAGCAAGCTCAACTCTCTTGACCCATTTAACCTGTACTCTAGTTGGGCTTACCATGGCCAGGATTTGTTCTAAGGGCTTTGTAAATGTAGCTCACCTAACCCTCCTAAAATCTCATAAGCTGGTTCCTCCTATTATCCTTACCCTACCTACAGAAGAGACCGAGGGACAGACCAAGAAGTGAAGTAATTTGCCCATAGCTGCCAAGTGGTGGATCTCCTATACCCATACTAGCTCCCAGCTCTGTTTCTAAGCACTGTGCTCTGATATGTCTCCAGGGACCATGGGACTCATTTTGCTTCTGTTAAAACCATAGAATCTTCAGGTGCCTGGGTGGCTCACCTGGTGAAACAACTCCCTTCGGCTCAGGTCATGATCCCAGGGTCCTAGGATCAAGTCCCACATTGGGCTCCCTGCTCAGCAGGGAGTCTGCTTCTCTCTCTGACCTCTCCCCTTTCTCATGCTTTCTCTCTCTTTAACTCTTGCTCTCTGAAATAAATAAAATCTTAAAAAAAAAAAAAAGAATCTTCCTGGAAAGAAATGAAATGTCAGGTTTTCACCAAGATTTGTTTTTAGGGCGCCTGGGTGGCTCAGTGGGTTAAGGCCGCTGCCTTCGGCTCAGGTCATGATCCCAGGGTCCTGGGATCGAGGCCCACATCGGGCTCTCTGCTCGGCGGGGAGCCTGCTTCCTCCTCTCTCTCTGCCTGCCTCTCTGCCTACTTGTGATCTCTCTCTCTGTGTCAAATGAATAAATAAAATCTTTAAAAAAAAAAAAAAGATTTGTTTTTAGGGAAAAAGCACTCGTTGGCACTATTAATGGTCCTATATACAAAGAGAATATTCCTAATCAGAACCATTTTTCTTCCTGGCATGCATATGGCCCCATAATTTCTAAGTCCATGATTTTTTTAAATGGCAGAGCAGGATCCAATAATGACCTGGCTTATCTTGTCCTTTTGTCTAAAAGAAACAAAGATGTTATAAATAGGAAATGGCAGATTTTATCAGCTCCAGTTGACAGAAGACACTAGGGTTGCTGCTTGAGGACAAAATCGTGAGCAATCAGGTGGGTCGTTTAAATCTATTCCAAAGACACAGGCTCAGACTGTGAAATTGTAAAATCCCTAGAGGAAGGGAATTTTGGAGTATAAGCCTTCCAGCAATAAGTCTCAACCCTGAGTGTCTTTATAAAGAATCTTAGTTGATGCCAGCCACCATGGTAACCAGAAAAGCACAGGAGACTGGAGAAGGTGAAGAGACTCCGTAATGAAAACCCCTCAACTCTTAAAGTGCTTTTTGTCTTGACCGCCCTTCTGTTGCTTAACAACATGGTATCATGTTTTATGTATTAAATTGGTCCTCTGTGTATGTTTTTCTCTTCCCCGCTGGATAGTAAACCCTCGAGGGCTGGCATTATATACCTTTGGCACCTCTCAGTGACACAATGCAAATAATACAGATGGGTTTCTTTCTTCATTCATTTCGTCCCAGAATCCAGTTGGAAGAACTATCTTGAGGGGAAGGGCAGGAGCTTTAAAGTAAGACAGCCTCGATGCAGATTGTGACTCTGTCACGGTTATGAGAAGTCCCCAGGATCGCAGCTTGGGCTGAAGCAAGGTTTTCAGTGGCCTCATATGTTGGGTCGGGTATCCACTGAATTGCCATGTGTAGGTAGTATCTCTGCTCTTGACAAACCACAGCCCTATAGACGAGGACGTAGGGCCCCGAGATGGGAGGTCTCTTGCCCCGTGCTGTCGAGCTAGTAGAGCAGAGCCAGGGTTCATACCCAGGCCCTTGTCACTCCTTTTTCTGTGAAATTTCTTGCCTTGGACAAGTTCTCTAACCACTCTGCCCTTCAGTTCACTCCTTTGTCAGAAGGGTGAAACTGCTACCTTCCTGATAGGGTTTTGTGAGAATAAAGTAAGAAAATAGAAGAGGTCTATTCACTGAACCACTCCCACAAGAGACTGTAGAGAACAGTTCATTTACCTTCTCTTTCAAAATCCCCAGCACCCAAACCCTCAAGCCTCTGCATTTGTAACTGCTAACTAAGTAAGAGCACGCCACATCTAATGTAGTTGGGAGGTGTCCCAGTGAAGTTTGGTTTGCGATAGGTTATTTTAGACTAGGTTGTTTCTGGAAAAACTGAAACCTTACCAAAAGAATTAGAGGGACATGTGTCTCACTTAAGGAACTGTCCTGCCAGTCAGAAATAGAGTACTGAGTACAGCCATGTCCCTGCTTTGGGAACAGGCCCCTTTCCTAGGTCCCACCCTCTGGCCTCTGTCAGCTTGTCCCCTGAGCAACCGGAGATCTCTTCACTCCGCTGCTCTGGACTGCTGTATGGGGCCTCCTTGTTCTTGGTTATTGCCTCCTGCTCTGAAAACTAATTCATCACAGCTTTGAGATTTCGCAAATGAAAATACTTAAAAGCCTTGGTCTCTTGCAGCCTTTATCAACCTCAGAGATGAGGCTGACAGCAAGCAAAAGCAGTACTAATTTCTGCCTTGAGGGATGGATGCCCAGTGGTTGGTATCTTTCTGCGTGTCACAAAATCGGTAGTCTTGAAATTATTCTAGAGTCGGCTTGAAAACTCAAAAAGGACCGCTCCTTCTGGGGAGTGCTCTCTAGGTAATACTAGACATCTGTCTCCTTTTCCTGGAATGGTTAGCTACCTCTTTTCTCTGGAATTGTACTGTGTGGATTCTTCAGAGTTTGGTCTGGCCAAAGAGTACACAGTTAGACAGTCTTCCTCTGTCTTTGCAGTGGTGAAATTTCACTGCCGTAAAGCCCGCATTTCTTACTTTTACAAACTTGTCACAAACTTTCACCATAATGTCCAAGTCTCTCCTGAAGATTGTGCAAAGCGAAAATCAAAATTCTTGCACAGCTTTAATGATGACATCAGTGGTGAGAAAAAGATTATGCACGCACATACACAAATCCAGCTGGCACATGAGCATAAATAACAGTTTGGTGACAGCAGAAAAGTATTGATGCCTTTCAAATTTGATGTCTTTCCCTGAAGAAATTTGCTGATTTGCTGTGTTGAATTTAGGATAGTTCTCTCTTTTCTTGATAAATCTATTTTTTTTCTCACTTTCTTAAGTTATTATGCATTCGTAAACTGCATCTTGAAAGATCATAGTTGTCATCACCCTCCCCAATTTTTCTTCTGTAGATAATCTAGGGAACTTTTTTAACCTTTATTTTGGCACTTGATGAGCAGCAAGATATTAATACATTTAACAGAAATGGGAAAAATAACTTGAATAGCCAACATCAGAGCTCCAGAGAAAAAAGTTTTGATAGCACAAACAAAGTAATAATACTGGTAATAATTTAGGAACATGCATATATTAGTATGCCTCTAATTTAAGAGCCAATTATCTTTGTTTTCATTCTTTAAAACAGATTTGTTTTTTCCATTAAATATAAAAATGGTTCCACCTTCTAGCAACCCCTTCATTAAAACTATACAAATAATTAAAACAAAGAAATTACCACATAATTGGGCCATATTACGCATAATTTATTACGCCTTTTCAGTCTTTAGATAATAGTTTATTTGTATAAATAATTTTTATAGTACTTAGGTGTTATGTAGGGAGGATACAGTCTCTAGGATAAAAGAAGCCGTGTGATTAGTTGATGAGGTGTTGACATTGCCTTTATTTTATTATAGCTACAAAGGTTGATTAGCATCATAACATTAGAATAAATCTGCATACAATTAAAATAAAACATTGCCCCCCCAAAAAAGGGCACAGAGGACTAATTGGCCTGATTCAGTAAGTTTTCATAGAGCTGAAATTTTGCTTTAAAAAATGGTTCACAACTCTTCTTTTGCTTGTATTTTTCGGGTGTGTTTTCTTTGACAGTTTTTCTTTACCTTCTGAAAGATATTTATAACTCCCCGGGGTGCACCAGCCTACTGAGATAACTGTTTTCTTAGATGCTTGAAGACAAAGATGAACAACTCACTTGTGGTGTGTGGTTATCTCATTATCTCTACCCACCCTGTTGTAGGGTATTGCTTGAGCTGCACTGAACCGTTGGCCCTGCTGGCAAACAAGCCCCTTGCAGCTCGTGACACGTGTTGTAACCGTTATTTAGGCTAGCTCTTCGCGGTGAGTCTGAATATGCCCTTAGGCTCCCAATGAAAAGGGAGCTTAATGATGTGTCAAAAACAGCACTACAAGGGCCCCCAGTAAATTCAGACTTTTGTAAGTACAGGAGCCAACAGGGCAGCTGAAATTTAAGGTAGTGTTCACAATCAGACCACTTGTCATAAAGTCATTCTGAAGGGGCGTGTGTGCACGTGAGCACATGTGTGCATGCGCGCGCCCTCAGATAGCCCAAAACCTGTGTCAAAATGACTGAGGGAAGAAGTCAAAGGATAAATTGTGGACTGTGAGTCAAAGCAGGCAAATGCGTTTTTTCAAAGCATTTTATAGGGGGAGATCTAAATGTTCTAGCTGTCGATCAAAGAAATCACTGGTATATTTCCCCAATGAAAATCACCTTGGGTAGAAATTAAGCTTTGAAAGCGAGGGAGAAAATGGCCCTGTCTTCTGAGAGTGTGGGCATTACTTGCAAACTTTCTTCTCTTACACTGAAGAAAGCAGAGGTAGAACTGGACAACTTGTCTCGCTCCTTTGGCAGTGTAAGTAGCTTTGCCTTGTATCTCCTCTTAGACTAGTTTAGAACAAACAGGTTCTGCAAGGAGGGACTATATTATAAAATAACTCCCGATTTTGTGTAAAGAGATGGAGATCTCATATTTTCCTAAAGCAGCTGTTGATTCATGAACTCCAGTAGAAACTGCAGAGACCTTGAGATTGCCCTAGCTTTTAGAAAAATCTTTTAAAACACTAATCAAACATTAATGGGTTCATTAAAGAAACTGTCCTAGGTTGCTGCTCGATCAGTAAAAATTCCAAAGAAGTATGTGTTCTTTAAAACTCACTCTTCCCCTTCACCCTAGCCTAAATATTGACATTAACAAAGTTCTTCTCCCCTTTTGATTATTTGAAATAACTGAATACCTATATATTTGCCTCCAGAAAATGGATATATCCTCCCATGTAATCCTTATGGACATTGACACTCTTAAACATCCTCGATATAATTTGAAAAGAGCATTTAAAAGAAAACTCATTAAAACTTAGAGTAATTGCATTACACAAAGGATTCTTATTTTAAGCACCTTTGACTCCCAAAAATAAATCCTATAGACAAGATGGAACACCATGCTCAGTAGCTAAAATGTCCGATGTCTCTCAGCTGTGAAGAAAATTTTGTGTGTCCTTAAAGGACGTTCCAAGATTACTGCTGGCATTAAATATGGGAGCTTAAAAACTAAACAAGGATCTCATAAAAATTCTTTGTAAGCATATTTTTCTGTATGGTTACAAAAGACAAATGTTTTATAATCTGTTGGAAGAACAGAGCAGTGGTTTGGAGGGTCTATCACTATCCTAGTGATAGAAAATTGAATGAACCAGAAAATAATACGTAGGCCCATTTTGACCTGTTTAGGAATACCCTTGGCTTAATGTCATCAGCTCTGAACTACGTTATCCTATAATCATAGTGTAGAATTTTTCTTGGCATTCCCATTTGTCAATGTAATTCTGTCTCCAGTCTACTGCCAATACTGTTTTACTAAAACTAGTGTTAAGCTCTTAATAGGACCCTGTACTTCAATAGCCTCCTCTTTAAAGAAGTCGTCTACAGCACTGTGTGTTGTGGCATAATCTAACAGTCCTCAATAAATGTTAGCTCGTTGGCAGCAGCTGAATGAAAATCTAGAGTCTTTCCTTTATTTATAGTTAGATATGGGCCTCGATCTGGATTTAATTATCTTTAATTTGTTAATGTTTTACCATTTACAAATTGTGTTCACACATTATCTTCAAAACAATCTTGCCTGATGGGTTGAGCCATAGTGTACCTACAGTGGCCCCCATCATGGGTGTTGGATTTGGGGCTAAACCTGGGAGCAAACACAGTGCTTACTTCACCATTTTATAGCTCCTCTGAGTTTAAAAAGAGTCAAGGCAACTTTAGAAATGACTCAGTTTGCCTGTTTTTAGAAATCTCTGCCACAAAAGGAGGAAAGACTAGGGAGAGATGCCCAGAGTATGACCCTCAAGTAGTGCTTCCATGTGGAAACACAAAGAATGTTCATCCCCCAAACCTATCTTTCCTCCAAGAGGAATGATCTTAATCAAACATTAGATTTGATATTGACAATCAACTCAAATTCTCCTGTTTGGAATGTTGAATCCAAATGGGACCTACAGAAATTAGGAAATTACATTGCCTACAGAAATTGCCTACAGAAATGTAAGCGATTACATAGCCTAATTCTCTCAGACAATCATCATGACAATAAATTCTAAAGATATTTCAAGCTCATAAAATCACAGACATCTAGCCAGTTCCAATAGAAACTTTTAAAACTATCATTTCTTAATTTATAACAGATCCTTTAAAATTTAATGGGGGAAAATTTCATTAAAATTAAAATTTAAATTTAATATGTTTAATTTTTAAATTTTTAAATTTTTAAATTTAATAAAAATTAAAATTAAAATTTCATTTAAAAAATAAATCTGAAGGGGCACCTAGGTGACTCAGTTGGTGATTGAGTCTGTGACTCTTGATTTCTGCTCAGGTCATGGTCTCAGCATCCTGAGATCGAGCCCTGTATCAGGCTCAGCACCTAGTCTGTTTGTCCCTCTCTGTCCCCCAATTGTGTTTTCTCTCTTTTTCTCTCTCGAAAATCTTTAAAATTTATTTTAATTTTTCATTATTTTTTTTAATTTGAAAGTAAAGGGGAACCAAACTCTTTTCTCATATAGCAAGGGCTACTTCTAAAGTGTTTTCGGGGAGTTAATTATAAATTTAAATTCCAGGGCTAACTTTGCAACCTATAGAAGTCCATGTAAATAGCTGTACTTCTCAGGAGTTTCGTTGTTGTTACTGTTGTTTTCACATCCACCTTTCATGTCCCCTGCTTTGGGCAGAAACCAGAAAGTGATTATTTCTTGCCTGGGGGTCAGAAAAACAAAGGAGTTTAATTTTGGTTTTGGTCATTTGTACACTTAAGTCTTTTTGTTTACTTCTATGGATGACAATAGAAAGGAATTTGTTTGGAATGAAAAAACCACCAGGCTCTTTCCAGGAAATGAACTACAACCAGTGCTGTAAAGAGGATGGCCCCATTTTCCACGCATGGGTAGAATCTACTTGGTTGGGAGCAGAAACAGGAAACAGGATCAATAGCAAGAAAGAATATAGTAGATTCTTTGTGGAAAGGAATGGCTCAGACAAGAAGAGGTACAGAAGAGTTGGTGCTTGTGTTTTGCTAATACTTGGGGGCTGATGATGAAAATGTCACTCTGAGAGTTCAGACAGTTACACCCTTCGGAGGCAGAGTTGTGAACATACTGTCCTGCGCTCTTTGTTTTCTCTTATTTCCTATTTTAATTTGTCCCTTTTCTTCCCATCAGGGGAATCTTTTCCCCACCTTTGCTTTTTCCTCCCCTACCCACCATATCTCCTTTCATTCCCATCCTATCACATCCGTCTGTTCCTGTTAACTCCCCATGATGTGGACCTGAAGAGACCCAAGCATAGAGGTCAGGAGTTGAGATTCTCAAGTCAGCCAGAAATCTGGCTCTACTGTATGGGCCTTTTGTTCAGCCTCTCCGAGTCTCACTTTTCTCAAGGTAAAACGGCGGCTAATGATAGAACCTAATTCACAGTTACTGTAGCATTAAAAAAGAAAATGCTATCCAGTAGCATTTAGCACAGTTTCTGAAACTAAATGCTTAATAAGCGCGGACTTTTGTTTGGGTTTTCATTGTATCCTCTGTCCTTCCAGAAAAATAATGGAAGTAGATGGCAAGAATATGTGCAGTATAACAAGTGAATATGTAAGTAAAGGAATCCCACTGGTGGTCAGAGAGTAGGAGGGTAAGTCAGATACTAGTGGTGAAGGTACCACATAAAAGGCAGAGCTCGAGTGTGAGACAGAGGGAGATCAAAACTTGGGATGTGGGCTTCCCAGAAAGCAGATGAAGGGAAAGACTCTCATGTTTCAGTATCTTCTTAATATTTTTATATTAAGCCTATTAGTTGCTCAGTGAAAGCCCAATTACATCCAGGATTAAGATCACAGAAATTCTTACTCAAGAGCCTCCATAAAGTTGAACAAAAATCTCTAGAGTGAAATACGATTCTGTGCTTCATAGAATTCGCTCTTTTAATTTCCCTCAATAGAGGCTGCTGTAACACCAAAATGCAATTCAGTAAAAGCAACTCTGGCTCTACAGGGTATGAAATTGGGAGCCAGACAGACTTTAGCTTGGATTGTGACTCTGCCATTGACTTGCTGGGTGGTCCCGAGCAAGCAATTTGATGGTGCTTAGATTGTTTTCTCCACGGGAAAATGGCTATTAACCCTGATTTCACATGATTATTTGAAAGGTGATTGCTAATGTATGAAAACAGCCTAACTCAGGGCTAGGCACATGACCACAGATGATAACTATTATTTTGAGGTAGCATCACCATGGGCTTTAAGTATGTTACTCTCAAATGGTTTGGCTAAATCCAAAAATAAAATTGAAGATCGAAATGGGAATGCATGTCCTTCAGGCAACCTTCCATAAATACAATTTCTTATGACTGATTTTTGATAGGCACTGGGCAGCGAGCATTCAGCGTTATCCTCTTTTGACAAGTACTTGGAGTGCAAATATTCTGTTGCCAATTAGGGACAGACCATGCTTTAAGCCTCAGCTGAGATGGGAATATAGTTGACAACTCTTTTAAAAGTTGAGAAGTCTAACCAAAACATACGTCTGTAAAATGCCACCTCGCCTCCACATGGACATGGGCTGAGAATGGGACAAGATTTTTCTCACAAACCTCAAAATTCTATGCCAAAGAGCATGACTGTGATTATTTTAGCCTGCAGAAATGTTAGAGGGCTGTGAAACGCCCACTGCCTTAGGCATAAGGAAGGTCCCATTAGAGTACTCACAGATTAGCTAGCTAACCTTCTAACTTCCTGTGAGTACTCCAACAAAACCTGCTACCCTTAGGTGCCAAAGTCTGTTTAGGGTGGTTCACTTCCTAGGCAAGTTAAGTGTGACAGAGCATCTGCCAAAAATCATTATTTGTTTTGAGATGATCAATCTTAACACTATTTTTTTATTTTTTAGTTTTTTTTATTTTTTATTTTTTTTATTTTTTAGTATATCTTTTTTTTTTTTTTTAATTTTATTTTTATTATTTGCCCAAGGGGTACAGGTCTGTGAATCATCAGGCTTACATCTTTCACAGCATTCACCAAAGCACAAACCCTCCCCAATGTCCATAACCCATCCACCCTATCCCTACCCTCCCACCCCCCAGTAACCCTCAGTTTGTTTTATGAGATTAGAAGTCTCTTATGGTTTGTCTCCTTCCCCATCCCATCTTGTTTCATTATTTTTCCCTCCCTACCCCCCACAACCCCCCACCCTGCCCCTCAAGTTCCTCATATCAGAGAGATCATATGATAATTGTCTTTCTCTGATTGACTTATTTCGCTCAGCATAATACCCTCCAGTTCCATCCATGTCGTTGCGAATGGCAAGATTTCGTTTCTTTTGATAGCTGCATAATATTCCATTGTATATATATACCACATCTTCTTTATCCATTCATCTGTTGATGGACATCTAGGTTCTTTCCATAGTTTGGCTATTGTGGACATTGCTGCTATGAACATTCGGGTGCATGTGCCCCTGAAGATCACTACCTTTGTGTCTTGAGGATAAATACCCAGTAGTGCGATTGCTGGGTCGTAGGGTAGCTCCATTTTCAACTTTTTGAGGAATCTCCATACTATTGTATATATATACCACATCTTCTTTATCCATTCATCTGTTGATGGACATCTAGGTTCTTTCCATAGTTTGGCTATTGTGGACATTGCTGCTATGAACATTCGGGTGCATGTGCCGACTGGTGTAAGGTGGTATCTCGCTGTGGTTTTAATTTGTATTTCTCTGATGCCGAGTGATGTTGAGCACTTTCTCATGTTAACACTATTTTTTAATACTAATTAAATAGTAGGTTGTTTCTTCAATTTTGTGACAATTGTGACCAGTTTTGTGACAATAAAGCTATGACATCAATACATTAGGAAATCCTTTTTCTCTCCTATTCTTGCTCTGTGTACAGCTTAGTCAAAAATAACAAGTCATTAATGTACAATTTTAAGAGGAGACACAGATTGGTGCAAAGATGGGAAGAACATGGCCCGTATCATCTCAGTGGCATTCCTGTCCACCAAGACAACTTGCCCACAAAACCCCACTCAAGATGACACAAAGTGACAAGGTTCTGTAGGATCATTAAGGGTTCCAGATGCAGAGAACCTCATGCAGCTTATTCATAGCCAATTCTTGTCCATCTTGAGACGTCTCAGAATGAACTATCTGAAAGCATAGGGTTTGCGGCCAATTCCCTAAAAGGAACAGTGTCAGTGGTACAATGCCACGCTTAGAACCTGCCTGCTCTTTAGGTGAAATTTTGGCCTGAGAAGGTTGAATTGCAAATTAAGGGGAAAACTAGCCTAGAATATCCAATATAAAAAGGTTGAAAATTGTGGGGCTGCCTCAGTGACTCAGTCGTTGAGTGTCTGCCTTTGGTTCGGGTCATGATCCCAGGGTACTGGGATCGAATCCCACATCAGGCTCCCTGCTCAGCGGGAGGACTGCTTCTCCCACTCCCCTTGCTTGTATTCCCTCTCTCAACGTTTCTTTCTGTCAAATAAATAAAATCTTATTTTTAAAATTTTTCAATTTTTTAATCAATTCTTTTAAGTGGGTTGGTCTCTCTAGACCTGTTGCCTACTATTAGCATTGACATAGGTGAACAAACGTGTGGGCTGGAAACCAGCCTTAAGCAGAGCTGAGGCCAGGAAATCTTCTCTGAAGATTTTGTTTATCTCAACGTTTCTAAACAACTGTGCTATGTGAAAGGTGTTGCTGGAAGCCAATTGGAAATGCAGTAGACTTGGAAAAATTTCTCAGGCTAGGCTTCCTTTCCCCCATTTTATAAAGCATAGTAGTTGAGATCTCCCTCCATTTACACATCAGGAGGTGATGTCTCAAGATGATTCCTTGTCGTGAATTCTAAGATCCAACAGACAGACTTAGTTCCTTCAATGTGGGTTACCTGAGTTTATGAAGACAATGAGAAAAATTGAATTTGGGTGTTGAAATTCAAATTACGTTTTGTCTGCTCATCCTACTTTCCTAATAAAACAATTACCAGGAAAGTAAGCCACACATCTTCCAGAACACTGAAGGATTAGAGACTGTTTAAATTGACCAACAGGTTATTGGGAAGGAAGAAAGGAGACCTCTTTCTATTTTATTTTTAATTATTATTATTTGCCTCAGGGGTACAGGTCTGTGAATCATCAGACTTACACCTTTCACAGCACTCACCATAGCACAAATCTTCCCCAATGTCCATAACCCAGCCACCCTATCCCTACCCTCCCACCCCACCCCCAGTAACCCTCCACTTGTTTCATGAGATTAAGAGTCTCTTATGGTTTGTCTCCTTCCCGATCCCATCTTGTTTCATTTTTTTCCCTCCCTACCCCCACGACTCCCCTCCCTGCCCCTCAAATTCCTCATATCAGAGAGATCATATGATAATTGTCTTTTTCTGATTGACTTATTTCACTTAGCATAATACCCTCTAGTTCCATCCACATCATTGCAAACGGCAAGATTTCATTTCTTTTGATGGCTGCATAGTATTCCATTGTACATATATACCACATCTTTGTCTATTCATCTGTTGATGGACATCTAGGTTCTTTCTATAGTTTGGCTATTGTGGACATTGCTGCTATAAACATTCGGGTGCACATGACCCTGCAGATCCCTACATTTGTACTTCAGGATAAATACCGAGTAGTGTGATTGCTGGGTCATAGGGTAGCTCTATTTTCAACTTTTCGAGGAACCTCCATACTGTTTTCCAGAGTGGCTGCACAGCTTGCATTCCCACCAACAGTGTGGGATGGTTCCACTTTCTCTGCATCCTTGCCAACATCTGAGACCTCCTTCTATTAAAGTCTCTCCCACATAGGGCACCAAGGTGGCTCAGTTGGTTAAGTGTCTGACTCTTGGTTTTGGCTCAGGTCATGATCTCAGGGTTGTGAGATGGAGCCCTGAGTTGGGCTCTGTGATCAGGTGGACCTTGCTTGAGATTCTCTGCCTCTCCCTCTCCATCTGCCCCTCCCCCAGCAGGTGCAGATCCTGGCTCGCTGTCTCTCAAACAAAAAATATAAAATCTTTAAAGTATCTCCTACATAACTGCAATCTCTTCTCTTTCTTGACCGGAGGAGAAAAGGGGTAGTGGCATGATAGCTACCAGAATGAGAGTAACTGTAGCCCTCAGCCTACTTGATTTTATAGTCTGCTTTCTGGGAAGCCTCGAAGGCATTATGTGAATTCCACCTGACCTGTTGATGGTGTTAGAAAAAGAGTGAGAACCTTTGATGAATGCCCATAATGCTTCCCTAAATTAACTGAGCAGCAGAAATGCTGAGGAAATGGTTAATATTACAGATTCCAGGGCCCCACTGCCAGAGATTCTAAGCTAGTCTGGTAGGTGCCAGTGGTAGTAGATGAATTCTAAATTTTTTTCAAAAGCTATAAGAATTACATTGAAGTGTTTGAATCTTTTTTTTTTTTTAACCTATGTTTACATGTGTATGTGTGGAAAGCCAAATTATACTTACAGACCTGTCTGGATCTGGAAGCTCATGTGATTGAATTAGAACTCATTTTCTTGCTATTTTTTAGCTTGGTTTCCATGTGTGCAACACTGATCCCAAGCAGAGCTGTCCCCTAAGTGGCAGTCAACACCCCTAGGCTTACAGTCTTCTAGCTTTTGGTCAAGAAAAAAGAGATTATATTTTTCAGTAGGTCCAAAGACCCAGAGTTGAGTCTTACTTTTTCAGACCGGCCTATCCTTGAACCCGCCACTATCACCAGGAGCTGGTAATGCTGTCATTGGCCCGGTCCAGCTAAAATGTCCATCCATCTGCAGCCAGAGGCGGCATCCGCTCCACCAGAAACATCAACTGGCAGTGGTTGAGGATTTCCGCAAGGAAGTTCAGAGTGCTGAATAAAGAGACGAGGAATGTCAACAGTACATTGATGGTGAATGGGCCAACATTACCTGCTTATAAATAAAGTAGGTAATCATCATATAATTGAATCACTTCTGAGAAGAGGAGTTACCACACACATAACATCTAGTTAATAAACTAGATGAGCAGATTTTTTGGCAGGGCCTGGAGCCTTCTCGCCCTGCTCTTCCTACTCAGTATCTTGTATTGCCGATCAAGTCAGACTTGTCCCACTAGAACTTGACTATGATTGAGGTAAAACTATATCAAAAGAACCAATAGTGAAAGCAAGTTCTCCCCCTGCCAAAAAAAAGGGGGTCATCACTATAAGTAACCAGTATATCAGAACACTAATAGCCTTGTAGTTAATAAAAAGATGGTGGAATTGAAGGGTTATGATGTAGCAAATTTCAACTACTTCTATATGGGAGGCCAGACACATTTTAGCTGTGCCAAGGTACTGGGTGAGTCTTGGAGGTGTGAGAAGGTAAGAGGTTTTCAGCAAGGTATAAGATTTCTCTGTTACAGGCTTTCAGTACTAGTTATCAAGTACATTTCTTATCTTTGACACCTTTTATCTTTAACACAGTCTTTAAAATGGTTCTTAAAATGGGAAAGGAGAACTTCTTAGGGCAGATTAATAAAATGATGCATTTAAGTCACATAATATAGGAATACTCTTTTACATTTAACAAGCTTTAAAAATATATCTTATCATATGATCTGGAAGAGAGGCTACAAAAATTGTCTTAAAATCCTGTCAAACTTTACCATCTTGTTTCTGGAAATAAGATCATGAAGTAGAGTTTTAAAATTATGTCAGAAAATGCTCGCTTCACCCTCAACTCAATTTTCCTATCTGCAAGATGGGAATAAAAATAATTAAAAATTACAAAGGTGAAAAAATTTAAATGGTCTCTTGGGACATAGAATTACTTAGATATAATTACTCCTCCATGGTAACAATTTAATTAAAATTATTTAAAGCTGACTTCATTTTCAGTTCTTATTGAGGTTTCAAAATAATAAAAATTTCTTAAATAGATAGTATGATATTAATCCCATGTAAAATGATTTCCTAAGGAGTGAGATAAACTATATCATTAACAGCATGTAATGAACTTTCACATTATAATTGATATTTCCATTCTACAGTTGAGGGGGAAGGGACCATAAATAATCACTTAATAGTTAAGGATACACACTCCTCATGGGATGAATAAAAGTATGGATAGATCTAGATACAATATAAATTTATATACACATATCTTCTGTTATATCCAGACACACACTTGGTAAATTTATTTATACATAAACTGTTTTACTCTGGGTACTAAAATGTTGCACCTGTTCTGGGGCTCTCATTATCCATAAAGTTTCTCAATAGAAAAAAAAGGTTAAATTGTTATATAAGAGAAATATTAGAACACATTTTCAGCCCTTTTTAATCTTTTACTGTGTTTCTTTTTAGGTTCTGCCTCTCTATCTGTATGCCAGTTACTCTTTATTCTGCATAGACTAGGCATAAAGAAAAACACAGCTATAAACAATCCAGAGGGTCCACAATAGTCGGTGTGATATGTATTTTGTTTCCAATGGGTAGATTGCCCACTCTTTGACACCAGCCCAATTCTTTTACTTTTGCTCTAATCTGCAATAAGGTGCCCTCCTCTGGTTGATCTTTAGAAGCCATACACCTCTTCCTGCCTCCTCCTGATCAAGCCATGGCCAGGAAAGAAAAACCTGTCTTCCGTCTTTCTTTTCTTTTTTTTAAAGATTTTATTTATTTGAAAGAGAGAGATTACAAGTAGGCAGAGAGGCAGGCAGAGAGAGAGAGAGAGGAGGAAGCAGGTTCCCCACTGAGCAGGGAGCCCGATGCAGGGCTTGATCCCAGGACCCTGAGATCATGACCTGAGCTGAAGGCATAGGCTTTAACCCACTGAGCCACCCAGGTGCCCCCCGTCTTTCTGACACTAGTAAACACTGAATTGGGAGTTGCCTCTGAGTCAATGTCTTTAATGGAGCAAGAAACATGACGAACACTTCTGGACAGAAGTGTGCTCAAACGTGTGAGAGGCAACCACATAAATGAAAGAAAGGCAGTGTTGGCACAGCGGTGAACCTCTGAAAGGTGAGCTGGATTCTGCCCAGTGTCGTTCACTTAGAGGACAAAGCCACACCTGTCGCCCTGGGAGCCGGAATCGCTCCGCGGCACTGAGAGCGGAACAGGGAGCAAGTATAGATTGCAGCAATTGATAGATGGGCAACATGACTGTAAAAACAATGGGAAATCTGCCAGGGTTCACCTGCTTGTCCATGCTGGATAGAATTGAGTTAACTTGCAAACACATGGATTAAGCTTTACTCTGGGGGGAAAAAAAATTAAGTATGCAGTAGTTTAGGAGGATAGAGGATTTTTCTAGAGTTTCAGAAGTGCTCAAATAAAAGCAGTTGGAAGCAGTGTTCAGATCTATTTCACTTTTCCTGCTGTGTTCAGCAGTTTTCATTTCTATTTTCTTGATGTAATATACTGAGAAAAACAAACCCAACCAACCAAAGGGAGCTGCTGACTATTGCTGACCAGAAATATAAAGCAAATGCCTCTCAAGATTTCCCTGCCATTTTGGTGGATGGGGGGCAGAGGTGGGGGAGTGAGAAATTTTATATTCTAATAGGTGGCACCGTAGGTAACTTGGCAGTAGAGATCCCTGAGGAAGTCACCCGACTCTGGGCTCAAATTAAAAGGACTCCGCAGCACAATCACGAAGTAGAAAACACTGTCCTGTGCATCCAGTAGTGCTTCTCCTGGGCAGGGAGGCGGACCCTGCCCACTCTGTCCTCATCCTCCTGTAGGAAGATTTGCTTCTGTTTTCCTATATTCAACTTATTTTTTTTTTCAGCCTGTTGCTCTCCCCTGTCCATCCTTCCTTTTCTTTTTTTTTCCCACATCTTCTCTAAGTTTTTCTTAGAATCTTTTTCTCATGCTGTCAGCTATCTCTTACCACCAGGGTAAGGAATTCAACCTTTTCTTCCCCCAAACGGATCAAGTTTTTCATGGGAACTTAGAAATACTGCATAATAGCCTCACCTTAGGGCGGTAGTATCTTATTACCATCTTCATGGCCTGCCTCTGGGACCTTGCATTTCCCATTATAATTAACAGTGATTGAGGTTGATGTTTGCCTTAACTATTTTTTAATTGTCTTGCACAACTTCTCTGAACTCAAAGGAGAAACAACTGTCCAAAGAATCATCACGTAGATAGTCTCATCAGCTAGCATTTTAAATATTTTGAGAGTATTGGCAAGCGACATCTAAGATCTATGATCGTTCATTGACTTAGCCTAGTTGTTCTCAGTTCCTTGTTTTGGAATTTACCTCCCCAGAAGATAAAACATTTCTATTTTCACACAACTGTGCTAAAGTGTAATTTCTAGACCATAAAATTCACCAGTTTAAATGTATAATTCACTGGTTTTTAGTAAATACAGAGTTGTACAACTATCATCCCCCAAAAATCAGGCCAGTTACAGTCACTCTCTGTTCCCATCTCCAGCCCCTAGCAACCACTGGTCCATTTTCTATGTCTAGCGATTTGCTTTTTCTGGACATTTCACATGACTGGAATGGTGCAAAAGTAGTCTTGGACATCTGACTTGTTTCATTGAGCGTAATGATTCTGAGTCCATGGCACAGTATGTGTCAGTAGTGTCTTTTTATTGTAGCATTGCAGTGTATGGATACGGCGCATTTTTGCTTTCCCCTCACCAGGTGATAAACAATTGGGTTATGTCTACTGGGGAGGTACCATGGATAATGCTGTTATAAATAAGCATCCATGTTACAAGGCTTTATGAACACTGAATGTGGGCGTATGTTTTCATTTCTTTTCGGTGATAACTAGGGAGTAGAAGTGTTGATTCATACGTTAAGTTTAGGTTTGTTTACCTTTTCAAGGAACTGCCAAACTGTTTTCCAAAGTGATTACACTATTTTACGTCCTTATCAACATTTTCTAAGTTCCAGTTTCTCTATATTTTGAACATTCAGTACTTTCTGCCTTAATTAAAGCCATTCTAGTGGGTATGAAGCAGTATTGAGTTTATTTTACGTTTCTCTTGTGACTGATGATGTTGAGCATCTTTTCATGTACTTATTAGCCATTCATATGTTTTCTTTGGTAAAACATCTATTCAAATCATTTGCCCAATTTTTCATTGGGGTTTGTCTTTGTATTACTTTTAAGTGTTCTTTTTATTTACAAATAGTAAGTAAAAAGTGTTATATGTACGAATCCTATATCGGATACATGATTTGCAATTATTTTTTCCTAGTATGCGGCTTGTCTTTTCATTTTCAATTATTTATTTATTTATTTGAGGGAGAGTAAGAGAGAACAAGCAGGAGAGGAGCAGAGGGACAAGCTGACTCCCCGGTGAGCAGGGAGCCTGATGCAGGACTTGATCCCAGGACCTTGAGATCATGACCTGAGCCAAAAGCAGACGCTTAACCGACTGAGCCACCCAGGCACCCCTCACTTGCTTAATAGCATCTTTTGAACCACAAAAGTTTTTAACTTCAATGTAGTCTAATTTTTAGATGCATGTTTAGATCATGCTTTTGGTATTGTATCTGTGAATTCTTTGCCTAGCCCAAGGCCATAACTACTCTCTCCTTGTTTCCTTCTAGAAGTAGATTTATAGTTTTCTATGATCAATTTTGTATGTGGTACTTTTATTACTTTTAAAGATAGATTCATTTATAACATCCTGCTAATTTCCACAAGTGTACTTAAAGGTGTCTTTGGAAAGATTCTGAAGGCAAGTAGAAGCGGGTAGTGTTTTTATATATCTGACCCAATTCCAATTGATTTATCTTTTGGTTAGTATTTAAATTTACTTTTTCAAATAGCCACCTATTAGTAGCTCACATTGTTCCTTGAGAGAACATTAAATTCCAGACAACTCAAGAACCCTCCTGACGCTGGTGAGGAATTTCAGTATTGAGCAAAGTAGTCTTTGAGTCACTGTCCCACTAATGAATGTCCAAATAAATTGTCTGGAAGAAACTAATGTTCATCACATGAGAGTTTGCATCAGTTTTCCCATCTGAACCTATAATCAATCATGCCTCCTTAATGTCCTCTTGAGAGAATGCGATATTTATTCAAGAAAATGGTAATAATAACACGCTGGTAGAAAAAGTCAGAAAATCCTGATTCGGAATGTACTTGAGGAAGTATAAATGTTTGTTGAGAATCCTATATCAGTACCATGTGGCTCAACAAAATGTGTCCACTCCGGACAGGTTATTTTTAGAAATGAGGTTTTACAGGCAGTCAAATACAACAACAAAAATGCCTGAAAGATAATACATGTCAGCATATCCATGTCAATGAAGCGAAAGCTTTTCTGAAAATGAAATGGCCTTCTTTTAGAACTCTGGAATCCTAAACTACCAGACATTTCAGGAACTATTTTGGCTGAAAATGATATGAGAGATTTTTCTTTTTCATAATTTTTATTACAGTGGAAATGGTTTTTGTATTTCTAACAGTTTGACAAGAGCTAATTACAATGCGCTCATCTGCTTGGCGGACTAATTTGAGCCATCGGGCATCAACACCATAGACATGCAGCAGCATTGCAAATGATACGCATGCTTCCCTTGCTCCAAGAATTTGTACTTGCTATAAAAGAAAACAGATTTGGACAGCCCTGAAAAAGTTGGGTTTGGTTTGAAGAAAACATTTCAGAATTACATTAGAGCTGGCCTACAAGTGAACTAAAAATACCTGCTCATCTCAGTGGTCTTGGCCCAGGGCCTTTCCTTTTACTGTAAAAGTCAGGCTGTTGGAACAGTTGGAGTTCAGCTTGCTTGCTGTCTAAACTAGTGTTCTCTGATAACTTCTGTTACCATTGAAACACAAGCCCTGTTGCATTTAAGAGAATGTTTGGAGGTGTGGAAAATAGCCAAGAGAAATGTCTACTTAGTGTTCAAACCTCTAGGCTTCCCGTGCAGTAACTATACCACTTAGATCTGTTAAGAAACGGGAGAAAGACATTCATCAGTAAACATTACACAGCAAGGGTAAAAGATGGAATGGAGTAAAGAAGGCTGTTAAAATCAGCCTAAGATGATTATTTGAATTGCAAAGAGAAATGTTCAGACATAGCTAGAGCTGCTAAACATAACTCTTGAAGTTTTTCCAGAACAGAGGGATTGGGGGGAATGAGACCAGTGAAGGAGAAAATTAGAAAATTATAAGACAGAATGGGAGATGAAGTTTCAGAAGCTGGTAAGATAGCTAAAATACATGATATTATTAGGTCTTAAATATATTTATAAAGGTGAAAATTTTAAAGCATGCTTTCCGATTTTGGCTCTGTGATTTTAAGATTGAAATGAAGATATTAAATCTGGACAAAGAAATCACCAGTGGCAACAGCTAGGTTATAGCATGAAGGATTAAAAAGAAAGATCAGAAATCAATAGCCTGGGGAAGATATTCATGATAAGTTAAATAAGTATGAGTGAGAACATTTGAGGGGTAGTGAATCAGAATGGTACCAAGCACCCCCAAATTTGGCAGAGTGCAACCTTATGCACATCATCTACTATATTAAAAAAAAGAAAAAGAAAAAAACCACTGCAATCGATCATCTGCTTTTTTTTAAGGCATTCCTGTTCAGTGACATAGACTGGGGA